>CM052080.1:8096324-8449358 GCA_020010945.3 Muscidifurax raptorellus
GGCTTTTTTCGCCTAATGAATTATGCCCCCGCTGCGGCTTCTGAGAAAAATGTACGTAAACTCGCGGTGGGCATCTCGAGAAACCGGCTCGTTGCAATTCCGATGAGAAAACTGCTCCTTATCCCTCTCTCTCTCTCTCTCTCTCGCTCACTCAACGCTTGTATACTCTATATACTCCGAGTAGTGAGAGAGGGCGAGGTTTGCACTTCCCCTCGTCGGCACCTCTATACTACTCTCCGTCCGGCTCATACATATTATGATTACTTTTGCGCGAAATCGAGACGTTCGCGCGCGTGCGCTGGCAAAAACCGTATATATATACACACTATATGTATATACGGAAAAATACATATATATCTATGTCACGCGACTTCCGCGCTCTTCTCCCGATTGACGTTATATATATACATGTATATACTTGCTTTGTACGTGTGTATATATGTCGCTTGCTAAGTATAGGCGAGGCGGCCGATCGTTCGTTCAGCCAATCGCTTTATGGGCCGGAATAATGGCGCTGGCTTTGTTGGGACACGTATATACGCGATGCACTTTTTCGAGAAAGGATGGCTATGTGCCTCGTGCAATATGGTAAGGAGACGCGATGAGACGGAAATCGCTGATTTATCGATGATGCCGAGTGCGTTTGATGCGACGGTGGGAATAGCGCATACAGCTTTTGGGGTGCGCGCATGGGCAAATTAGCTTTACGAATATATTAATTTATTTATCAAGGTAACGTATACTCGACTTTTTTGCACATCTCTTGAGCGCGAAAATCGCCGCACTAAAACCACGCAACAATGGGAAACGCGCTGGACAAACGGATTCTCGAGGCAGGCTCGATTCGTCTTCCTTACGCCTCTCTCTCTCTTTTTCTCTCTCGGTTCGGACCACACCACTCAACGCGCCTTATTTTTATTTCCGCGCGTATTTTCAAAGCCCCCGCGCCGCCGCTGCAAAGTGCTCCGGAATTGAGTGTGCGCGAATGTAGCCAGATGATGCTGTATGTATAGAGAGAAGGATTTTTACGGTGTGAAAGGGAAAACTGATAACTGCAGCGTATATGTGACGCTGTTTTCAGGGAAGATATTTGTCACGGCGTGAAAGGAAAACAAGCTGGCGCCATCTGTTCCGTTGGAAAAAAAGCAACAACAACAACAATGCGTTTCTTTCATAAATCCCCACTCGAAAAAAAACAGCACATCCTCCGTTTTTGCTTGTCCGCAGTAATAACGAATATTACGCAGTTTGCACTTCGTAAAGAGCCAGTCTCGCGCGCGCGCAATGAAGCCCTTCTTCCTCCGGCAATTACCCTCCGCGCGCAAACGACACACAAGCAGCAGCAGCAGCAGCAAATTAATGCAAAGGCGGCTTTGCCGAGGCAATTAAACAAGTCGCCGCGAAAGAGAGAGAGAGAGAGAGAATTCCGCGAGACGAGCTATACTATACTATATGTATATACACTGCGCAGCTCGTTGACGCGCGCGCGAGAGGGAAGTCGAAGAGATTCCTCATTCTCCGTGGCGACGGCGGCGGCGTTGTGGCATCACAAGGAGCCTCTTCTCTGTTCGATGGAAACAATTACTCCGTCGTCGGCGAGTGCATAAATAAAGAGAGAGCGAGAGAACGCGACGCGCCGCTGCTCGAGGATATTTACATTTTCGAGGAGCCCGAGCGCTTTTGGAATGCGGCGCCGGGATTGTAATGAGACTCGCGCGTATGGACGAAAAGCGAGATTACGTTTTGTTGAGAGGACGTTATCGAAGGGTGTATGCGTGGGAGTTTCATATCTGTAAAAAGGATGCGGTATAATCCTTCTATTCGTTAAAGAATATTTTGACAACGTTTCGCCACGAAGATTCAAATTTATAAGAATATTAATTTAATGTTGAAGAGAATTGCTATTAGGCCGTTCGAGCTTTGCTCTAAAGCCCCTTATAAACGCCAACGTCGTCGTTGTACACGGAACGTGAAACGAGTTCGTTGCAAACGCGAGGACTTTTTATTCTCGCAGTATATATATATATACACACACACGTATACAGCGTATAGGATCGTTCGCTGTGCAACTTTCGACCTCGAGCAGCAGCTCCGGTATTAGTAGTATAGAAATGGCCCCGTTGGATTTTCGTCTGTCGCGCACCGAACGAGAAAAGCTGCAGCACAATGTACCACGCGCGAGAGGGAAAAATATGAAATTTCTTCTTCAGCGTAAACGCGTTCGAGTATCTGTATTTTATTCCGTATTCTGTATTCGAAGCTAATTCGTTCGAAAAATCGGACGTACATGTATAGAAGGATTTCGACAGCACCCGGGGCTCAAACATTTCAATTCGAAAGATAAAGAAAAAGTGCCGAAACAGTTTGAAAAACATCCCTTTCCAGCAATGATACAACAACCGGATAAAGTCCCGACCCGCGCAAAGATAAACGCAAAGCAAAAGTTTACATAGAAGAAAATGAAGGGAAAGAGCGCGAGGGGATCGCGAATGGACGCAGGACGCATTCAGATATATACCGACGTCGACGACGACGACGACGAGGGAGCAGTCGTCAGCAGGACGAGACATCAAAGAAGTCCTCGGCTATACTCTCGGAATACAAACGGGAATTTCAAAGCCGTTTATGGCGAAGATCACCGGAGCGTTTCAAAAGTTCGGCTCGCATAGAGCCGATCATCCGATTGCGAGGAATGGAATTAGGGAGCGCGTTTGAAACTTTTTCAACGAAATTGCGCAAACAAAGAAAACATTCTTTAGCTGCGTGTGCACGCCCTGTACATATAGCATCTATATACGCATGCATATGTATTTTGCTCGGCGCGCGCGGGCGAGAAAAGCTACTTCGTCCTCGCGGCACACATGTACATGCATAAACATGGACAAGACACACAGTTCGCTTGTATATATATATATATATATATATATATATATATAGAAAATAGCGCGAGCGCGCGGCAATACCGTTGAGTGGCTGAGCGCCCGGGGGACTTCTCTTTCTCTCTCTCCCTCTCTCCTATATGTATGGGGGCGAGAAAGAGAGAGAGACGAGGATTTGCTTTGCGAATAAGGGAAAAAGCGATCTAGCTGCGAATGCATATGCAGGGGAGCTATAGTGGATACTGCTATGCCTTTCAGGACCGTATATATACGCTCTGCCTGTGTGTTACTACGGCGTGTTGTGCTACATAGGTTTCAAGGCAATTCTAGGAAAGCACGCGAGATGTTTTTTTTTTTATTATCGTAAAGTCAGGATACGAATGAAATTATTTATCAAAATATAAACGATGGAAATTGTAGAGATCTCAATCGTCGTCAAAATCAACCCGTCTATTCCCGAGAATAGCGCAGACACGCGCGCCAGTCTGTTTCGCGCGGAAGCGCGCGGTGGTGCACGCGAAAAACGCGGAAAATTGATTAAAAATGGAGGCTTTCCCGTTGAAAAATAGCTCCTTGTCGTACTGGCTCCCCGTGCAAGGGTGCGGGCGAGTCGCGGCACGCGATTGAAGGCCGGAGGGGTTCATCTCCACCCCTCGTGCCGATCAATAATACCACCCCGTCTTGGACTTTCCGCGCATGCGCTGCACCATCAGGCCGCCCCACGCAACGTCCTATACCCCCACCTCGCTATACACCTCACACGATCTTATCGCTGTATATACTATGTATATACATATGCAGCATTCATGGCTCCATCAATATTATACGCGCGAAATAATAACCCGCCTGCATTTATTATTACGTATATATATTGCGGCCCGATGGTGGTGTCAGGGTAAAAAAGTATAGGGCACGGGGGTTGTTTTAGGTTGGGGGGGGGGGGGTTGACTAAATTATGCGTGTAAACTGTTGTATGTAAATCCGTCAGGGAGACATGACGGATGGGAGACATGTGTGCGTGTGTGTTTTTGGGAGAAATGAGGCGCCGCGAGATATAACAAAGATACGTTGTGTAGAAGCGTGGATGTATGTTTATATATGTGTACCAAGACGGCGTTGATTGATTCGTTTCCACGTCGATTAGCGATGTGTTTTGTCCGAGAGAAGCTGAGTGTATTGTTCGGGCTGCGTTTATTTGACGGAACTGGATTAGCTGATTGAAATCTTCTTTTCTCAAAATCAAAAATAATCAGCTGATTGTACAAGACGAATCAGAAAATAGTAAAAAAAACTGTTCAATAATCGAAGCTATAACATTTCCTTGTTCTTATATGCTATAGCTAATTATACAATTCAACTTGTTTTCCTATTAATAGTGCAGCACTGGCATACACGAATGATTACACACAGCGTAGCGCGAGAAGATCTAGCCCGACTATATACGCGTTTACGCAAGTCAGGTTATGCAAATCAGAGAATGTGGAAAACATTGAGAGCCGGATCGCACGCGCGCGCGTTCTCAGTCTCAAAATCGACGCCGAGCGGCGTCGACGTTTTATAATATTTCCTCGAGTTCACGTTCGGTCACGAAACTCGTTTTCGATCGAGCAGCACACCGATGTTATAGCTATTTCTGACAAGCTCGTCCGCACACAACGCATATCCACAGTTTTTCCTCGTGCGAGTGACTGAGTGAATGAGTGAATGCACCGATCGCATTATTATGTGATAGAGAGAAGATTGCATTTTATTATTTGAACAGAGTGAGTTTCCTTAATAATGAAAATGATCCGACGTCAATTGTTATGATGGAAAACGTTAACCTTGACTTAGAATCCGAGTCGCTCTCGCGTCTCGAATGTAGTTGAAGATAACAATTTATCGCTCGCTAGCATAGCGGCGTCGTGTGCGACCTCTAGTACCACTATGTACACGTGCTGCGCGAGAGATCGCCGCTTGCCTCATATATTCTCTCGCGCGTTTCCGATCAATTTTGCAATAATGCCTTTTGACGTGGAAAAGTCTTGATATCTCGAGTGGAGCTTGGACTTTGGTGTTCGAATTTTCGATTCGTCGAGCAGAAATTTAATGTTATTTCATTTGTGTAACCTTTTCTGCGATTTCTAGAGCAAAACGTTTATGAAGTACGTATATTTGTTTTTTGCAGATTCATCATCCGCTTTATAGTTATTCTACATCATGGCTTCTAGAATCAAACAAATCCTTGCCAAGCCGGAAACTAGGGAATACTTCATGAGGTTTGTATGTTTCTGAATACTTCGAGAATTCATATGCAGAAAACGCTTGTAAAGTGATAAAAAAACTGAAATGAATATTGGTATTTAGAGCGCGAAATATACATAAAGAGGCGTGGCGCTACGAAAATAGTCTTTAAAAATTAGCATTGATTATAATAGAATGCAAAGTAAAATTTGTAAATCAATATCTTTCATCAAACAAGACTGACTAAATACACAAATGTTCTTGGTAAAGACGTAGGCAATTATTAACCGACTATTTTCTGATTAATTCAATACAGCACGCACTTCTGGGGGCCGTTTTGCAACTGGATGATTCCGATTGCAGCAATATCAGATATACAGAAAGATCCTAAATTTATCAGTGGCAAGATGACCTTGGGTGAGTTCACTACTTTCGATACCGAATAATTATGAAAAAACGACAAGTTGTTTATCTTCTTTTGGTTTCAGCTCTGACTTGCTATTCCCTGGTATTTTTGAGATTTTCGATAAAAGTCGTGCCCAGAAACATGCTACTCTTTGCCTGCCACTGCGTCAACCTAAGCGCCCAATTGACCCAGGGCTACAGATTTCTCAAATACCAGAGCTCTTTGAGGAATACACGAGCGATCCAAGCTGCCTAATCGTTATTTCTGTATTTTTAGACAGTCGTTTGTAAATTAATATTGTTCTGTATATATATAAGGTTTGTAATATATAAGCGTTTTATATTCATGAAAATTAAGACGTCTCTTCTGCACGATTGTTTGATAAGAAAACTGAATAGAGAGCTAATCTCCTAAAAAAAGAGAAACTTTTTACTCAATCATTTCAGCTTTTGCTCCCCGAAATCGTATTTTACGCACGTCGAAACCCCACGAGCTTCACATAGAAAGAAAATCATCGGAGAGTCAATTTTTTCTCTTCTCCCCAATGTGTATATGTGCGCGTGTCCCGGCTATACAGACTTGATTAAACATCCCATTTTCTGCGACGCTGCAACTCAACGCGAAAACGCAAGCGGAATGAAAAAAAAGACGAGCAGCGCACATTCATGCACAATCGCAAAAACGCGAGTTCAACCCCCCGCGTGGACGGAAAGCGCGTTCCGCCTGGCTGGCGACTCTCTGCTACAGTGGCAGAAGGAGCCTGTGCACCCTGTGAAGTCCCCTTCTTTCTACGTTTCTGATGTGTTTTTCTCTGCTCTCCATTTGGTTTATGCATTAGCCGTTTTTTTTCAAGATTTTCGCTTAAAAATGACTAGATCGCCTTTCCAAGAGTCAATTAATATTTCTCGAAATTTCGTGGCGTCGGAAATGTTTACAAAAAAAAAAGAAGAAGTACGTATATATACCAAGAATAGTTGGCCAATGAAAGAAGGCGAAAACTCGGCGCAAACCGCATGAAACCATCCGAAAGAAAAACTTTTCCTCGCGCGCAGAATATAATAAAGCCACTTTCCCATGCGCGTGGCTCATCCATCTCCTCCTCCGATCCAGCCAGCCACACACGCAGAGCAACAGAGTATATGTATAGCCACTATATATCTCCCGAAAGCCAGCCTCCTCTCACACATCCTCGGACGCGTCGGCTTCGATTTCGCTCGAATTCGCTGGGATCGAATTATTCCGCGTGGCCCGACCGGCCGACGATCGACTCTCTCTTTCTCTCTCCGACGAATGTATAAGGAGAGCAATAATTTTCTCCGGTCATTCGCCGTCCTCCATCCTTATACTTTTCTCTCGCTCAAAGGGGGAAAAGCGAACTCGGCATTGGGGATGCTGAACTGCGGCGTTGGGGTCACTTTATGGGTTCTCTCTCTCTCTCGCGGATCTACTGCGCCATACACACACGTACGAGAGAGAAAGCGAGAAATTTGAGGCAGGAATTTGCTGCCGCTGCGCTACCCCCGCGCTCGTTCGTCCGATGGGATAAGGCTCGAGTGAGATACGTCCTTTCTATACGCGAGATATTCTAACGGCTCGACGATTTTGAAAAATTTTACGGTTCCCGAAGTGTCGAGCTATAACGATAATATATATCCATATTCAACACAGCGTATCCATAAATGAAAGAAAAAAAAACAGACTCTTGAAAAATAAGCACTGCGCACTAAATAAAAATTAATCCCCGCGCATAAGCTTTCAGCGAGATAGCGGACAAGGGTCTCCCATAGCATCAGAGTGTAGCGCGCGCGTGCAGATAGGAGAAAAGCCGCGCGCGGGCGGGTGTGCACGGGGGGTAAAGCGCCTCGAAATCGTATTCCTCGAAAGCCCGCAGCAGCACGCTTTTTCTCTCTTCTTTCACCGCGCGTCCACTTAGCCGCGGCAAAGCCTCTCCCGGAGAAAGAGAGAGAGAGAAATAAAGTGGAATACGTCCACCCCTGTCGCGCCACCCCGGACACTATAAAAGCCGCCCTGGCGCTGAATATAAATATAAACGACCTTATTAGGAGCGGCATTATGCGGACGATAGCATAGGCGCTTTGCATTTTCCTGGGATTTCGTGCGTATATACGCTGCCGTATTTTTCTCTTTGCTTTGCGGATTTCGCTTATAATTGCAAAAGTATATATATAACCTCATCTTACACGTATATATACAAAAGATCTGATATCGAAATTCCCCAAAGTACAAAGCTCCGCGGCGACTAATTTCACGGGGCACAGCGCGCAAATAAACTCGCGCGCATAATTGATCGGCGACTCTCGCCGGCTGATAAGCTGCCGAGACGCGCGGGCGTGTGTAACTTTGCCGAAGACAAAGAACAAGGGAAGAGAGTCCGTCGGGACTGATTTCACAAACAAATGCCGACGATTGAATCCTGGCGAGTCGCAAGATGGATCGCTCTCTTTGAATCGCAGATTACCCGCCCTATACCTTCTCTTCTCCTTGTTCCCTACTTGAATGGAGAAAACGTTCGTTTGGAGCCTCGCGAGATCGACAATTTGCCAGATGCCTCTCGCGCGCGGGCTTCTTTTTTCTTCGGACCAAGGGGTGAGATTGCCGCCGATTTTGAAAATTTGCCTTTGTCTCTCCTGCGCCTTATTATGTATTGTGCGGGAGTGTAATCCGAGGAACGTATCGATTTACAACGATCATTTACATTTCGCTAATCGACTTTTAATACACTCGACCTACTTTAAAAATGTAAATTACCCGTTTCGATTCGATATTGCATCGAACGGGACGGAAGAAAGCACGCAAAGACCGCAAGGCAAATGAACTGTAAAGCGGAATGCTGGGATTATAAAAGCTCTCTTATCCAACGACCCTCCGACACGCATCGCCCCAACGAAATTTTCCTCCGCTCGGCGATCTTTAAATTAAGTGAACTGGCTTATGACGCCCGTGTAAAAGTCCTACTGGCTTTCTTTTACACGATGTGAGTAAAAAATGGGGCGACTGAAACGCGTGACGGATTCGACGTGGAGAGAAAATATATGAAGGCGAGGGTGCGACTGCGAGAGAAAAAAGGAAAATATTACGGAAGAGGGTGGCACGCGAGTCTCCACGATTTGGATATGAATTAAAATTTATCGGCCGCACCGAGGAGAGACAGATCGAGAGACATAAAAAGGCACTCGCACGCGGATTCTCGATTTTATAAATTATTCATGCATTCGCGCGCGCGTTATGGTTCGATAAAAATTTTTGGTGGCTCGACGAATTATGCTTTATGGATTCCTATTGGTCGTTGATGGCGTTTTTTATTGCTCTACACGCTGCGTAAGATGATTGTAAGACGGATATACATTTGGAATTGTTTATCGAGTGAATTTTCCAAGTAAAACGAGACTGTAGGTATACCGCGTGTTCGGGAAAATAAACTCGAGGCGGTGTAAGTGTTTACGAAAAAGCGTTACTTTATTCCAAATGAAAGTATACTCGTAACGCTTCTCGCCCATTACAATGGGCCTCTCCGGTAGCGTAATACCCGCGCCCATATATAGGCGTTCATAAAAAAGGTCCTCGAGTCACCCCTCAAAAATAACATGGCACCAGCAGCAGCAGCGAGCGCCATAAGGTCGTGAAGCTACAGCGTATATAGACGGCTCTAAAAAAATCATGAGAGCAACTATACTATTTTGCGCGTCATCCGCGCAGGGCGATTTTTTTTTAATGCTTATGCGTTTTTTTTCCAAGATGACGTTGTAAATTGTGTTTGGTTTACTGCGCTATCGGACATGCTGCATTTCTCGCGTATAAACGTAGTCCTCTATACGAGCATACGTAATACGAAAGTCGCTTTCAACCATCAGTCATACATAAACATACTTGGAAGCTCAGCGCATGACGAAGCAAAAAAAAAACCTAAAAGTGCCAAACGAAGCGCACCGATGTAGGCATAAATTACGAGAATTCTGATCAAAGCCCTGCTCAGAGCCGCTGTGACAGGTATCGCGCGCCTGCTGCATATTTTAGGGAAACAAGTCAGGCTCGTAATCTAACCTATAGCGTGTAGTACGGGTGAATCGCGATTTTGAGGGAGAAGTGAGGGCGACGACGCAGACAGGAGCTATATACGCGGTAATCCCCGATCGAGGGCTGCTGCGAGCCAGGGGACATCTTATCTTCATATTACACGCGCGGCTCTCCGAAGTGTCCGCTCGCTCGGCTTTGCCTATAGACGACCGATCGATTTCCGCCTGCGGAGAATCCGGGACTCGTGTGTGTGTGTGTGTGTGTGTGTATATATATATATATATATATATATATATATATATATATATATATATATATATATGTATGTATGTATGTATGTATGTATGTATGTATGTATGTATTCGGCTGTATTCATTCCGAAATTCTTTATTTCAAAATCATAGTAAAATGAAGAGCTCGCGAACGTATAAGCTAGAAGGAAGCACGTAGTGCTTCACACGCGGCATATATACAACTGCGACGCTTTATGGTCCGTAACGCGAACGAAATTTTTTCCCGACGCGACTGTATACTATGAGTATATACGCCGTGTCCAATATATTAGGGTTAGAGAGAAAGTGCGTGCGCTAGGATGATACCTCGATGAACGATGCATAAGTCATCGGTCCGCGGGGGTACATATAAGCGGCTGGAGAGAATATCGAGGGTGCGCTGGATTATAAAATTTCGACTTTTATAAACCAGTATGTGTATAAAACGGAACTGCGGGTACGGGCCGATTCATGCGTGTTATCTAGACTGAGACCAATAATCACGGTTCTTTGTAAAATTACTAAACTTTTAATGGTGATTGTAGAACAAAGATCTGGAAATTATACTAGTTGGAGCTACTAAAGCGCCTGGTTTTGCATGCCAGGATACCGCTGATCATTTTTTTTGCTGTGTAAATATAGTGACTCATAAATGAAGCCGTCCATAACAATGCGTAAATATACGCGAGTGATAATATATAGGAAGGAGCGAAAGTCAGAGAACTTTGTGAAAAACCTACTTAAAGGCTATATATCCGATATCGTTTGAATTTATATTTACAGTCTTAATCTTATCTCTCTCTGAACGCAGTGGAGCCTCTTCCCGCAAGAAATAAATATACGCGGCTCACTCACATATCGGCTTTACGATTTTCTATAAAAGGCCGCCGCCGCGGTGCGGATTCAAACGTACGATTATTGGGGATCGCCTGGCAATCTCTCTCTCTCTCTCTCTCTCTCTCTCTCTCTCTCTCTCTCTCTCTCTCTCTCTCTCTCTCTCAAGAGGGAAATTCTACCGGCAGCTTTTACCTCGGTATCGAGAGCTGAATAATGAAAGAGGCCTCTTTGGATATTCCCGCGAGCTGTGTCAGTCTTTTCCTTCCTTCCATCCCTCTACCTTATGCAGGACTACTCGAGACGAGTCCGAATATTCGAGTGTGTACAACAATCGCGAAGGAGCTGTAGCTCCGAGTTTGAAGGGTATTTTTTATTCATGCGACGTGTTTGAGGGCGCGGAAAAACACATTCTGCCAATCGAACGGGCCTCGCTCTCTATATACATATATATACACACCATATCGAGTGCCTCCGGTGGAGAGGGAAATTCAGGGGAGATCCTTGAGACTTGGCTCCGCGGGGATTTCGAAATACTTTAAAAATCGGCTCTGAAGTTCTGGATATGCCCTGTGTTCTTTTTTTAAATATCACACCGCGCGGTCTGAGAAGAAAGTCAATTCGAAACGATGCGAAAAAATGAGCGCATAATAACTATATATAAATAAACAAGAAGCATATAATCGAAGCTTTTCCCGAGGGACCGAGAGGCCTCTCAGCAATCGTTTCTTTCAAATATTCAATCACGCGCTTTCCAATCTCGTTTCATCCATCTGACCAAAATTCCCTTCCCATTTTACACAATTCTACTCGAGCTGCAGCAGAGTCCAATGGACAAGCGAAATAAGAACAACGTTAATTTACTATATATTTAGATAAATACATATAAGAACAGCTTTCACCGCGCGAACGCGGCGACTTCATCAATCAAAGAATTATATATATATATATATATATATATATATATACCGTATAAAGCAAAAGGTATAGTTTTTATGTCGTCGTCTCGGATAATAAATAACGGGCGCCAAAGTTTCTTCGGATTTCCGCAGACTCGAAAACTCCCTTCACCGCCTACACGTATATATATATATGCGACTATACGGCATAGCTTAAAGGGGCGCGCGATATAATTAATGTAAGGAATCGTAGGCATTTTCGGTGTCGCAGCTCCGACGCTGTGTGTATATAAGGGCGAGCATTGTGCTGCCGATCGATATGTGCGGCGTATATAGTCCTATAAGTATATTCCTGCGAGAGAGTCGCTTGATGTATTGTGCAGGGTAGGGAGATGCTGAGTGCGACTGATGGAGAGGATATATATATATATATATATACACATATATACGAATGCGCTTGAGCTTATTGCCGCACAGGGTTGCTTATTCGCATGTTGACTGAGTGACCGAGTGAGTGAGTGGAGGAAACGAGGGTGAGGGAATGAAGATTGGCTGTATATTATATACCGAGGCTATTTTTCCTGTGATATTTTGCATGGGACTCGGAATACATTTCGTTATTTATTGCATATATATACTTTATACTTTCTTTCAGAAAAATAAGCGGAACTTGTTTGAAAATCTATAATGATTATGACTATATATATATATATATATATATATATATATATATATATATATATATATATATAGGGAAAGCGATATTCTGCGGGTCATTACAATTACGGAAAACTGTCCGAGATGGCAGCAGCGTCCACTCGCGCTCTTCCTTTTCGATTACACGAGAATATTCTACACTAAAGTCGAATACAAAATTATAAGCCTCTATTCTCGCAATTAAACTCAACCAAAAATCCACTTCCCTCGCGCACAAGTTCCTCGTCACACCGCCGCAAGAAGCCAAAAGAAAAAAGACAAAAAAGACAACGGCAAAGAGACAGCAGCTCGCGACAGCGAAATAAAACTTGTCGATGCTTCCGCAGAAAAGACAGTGTGCAGCGTAAGAGCCTCGTTTTCCCTCCGACTCTATACGCACACAGGACGCGGCGCGGAACAAGAGCGCGCAAGCGAGCGCAAGTTTCGTTAATAGACCAATGGTGTACTTATATATACCTATATCTCGAGAAAGCCACTCTGCACCCCTTTCTGCTTCGCTGTATGTATATGTGCGTATATGTGTGAGTGTGTATACGTGTATATAGCTCGGACTAAACTCTGAGACGACGAAGGGTATATCGGAGCTCGTCGGTGTAGGATATCAATGACGTCGCGTATATAACTCGTCAACGTTGGAAATGACAGCTCTCGCGAGGGCCAAATGGAACTTCTAATGGATAAGATATATAAAAGTTAACGCCGAGGCTAGATAGCTGCTGACCGGCCCGAGTAAAGTGTGGCTCTGATGTATGAGCCCGAGCTTTTCGTCTACTCCAAGCTCTCTTTTGTTATACATATTTAAATCTACATGCAATAATTATCTCTTCATCAATATTAACAGTATATTATTATCTTTCCAGCCGAGTAGCGCGCGTTATACACAACGCCAAAAATATGCACACGTCACCCGAGAGTAGAACAATATAATCCCTTCGTCATTCCCCACCCCTACATTTTTAATCACCAACGGTAACTCTCTGTATATATATATATATATATATATATATATATCTGTAAGCATAAGAAAGCGCAAAAAGTCCATCATTCCATACACACGCGTACATCCGAATCAGCGAGAAAATCGCGCGCGCGCGTGACTGATCCGCGAAAACGTGAAAGGGGTGTCGCGACGATCAATCACCCCGAGCGATGGACCACCTTCGCCATCACAGGGGGGAGGGGTAAGAAGGGCTTGAGCTTCGGATATCGTGGGAGTACGAGAGAGAGAGAGAGAGAGAAAGCGCCATCACCGGAGTATAAATGCACCCCTGATTGTAACACACATGGAGCTCCGATCAGTGACTGCAGCTTTTTCTCTCTTTCTCTCCGGGCGGGGGTAGTTTTCGCGTTCTCGGCTTGCTGTTATTCTTCGGGAGATGAATGTGCTGTGCGTATATACTATACTTCGGCTCGATTGAATAAATAGATTATTAGCCGGGACATGAGACGAGGAAGTGTAGTATGGTTCTTGGGAATGAGTATTTCGCGCGGGTCATCGTTTAATTGTCGATCCCCGCGTCTGCGGTTTTTAAAGAAAGACATAATAAGTTGCTGCGCATGAAACGGAAAATCTAATATATATACATTCAAGACTCAATAATTTCGCGCCGTCGTGAAAGAAGCACTAAAGCTCACCTTTCTCATAGCGTTATACGCGTATGTATGTATGTACACCTACAAAGACGAGCCGCCCTTATACAAAGTACGGGCGGCGTCCTGGTTCTGCCCACCAACGGCAGAGATCTTTTACGACGTTTTTAGGTATCCCAGCCTCCATACGTGTCTATACACATATAGACATACACACATCTGGTCGTAAAAAGCTCCGCGTTACTCCGCGGAAAACTCGGCCGGCGAATATAAAGACATAAAAGTCGCGAGGGACGAGTTTTATATAGGCTCGGGGCAATTTTGAATACAGGATTGGCTCTCGATAAAGCTCGATATATCGCCTCGTCGACTTAATTTCCAATGGCTAAGTTTTATTCGCTTGTTTTACGCGCGCGTTTCATTCAATTTCATGGCGCTGCGTATACGAGTATCGCTACTATTTTCCGAAGATAAAAAACAAAAAACGGATTACGCGGCGCTCTCGAGGAAAATCAGTATTCCTTGCAAAGCCGAATTCGCGCAATCTCGCCGTCATCCCAGCTCGGAGAACACGGAGCGTGCGGCATCGGAAGACGCTGTGCTATACTACTGCTGCTGTTGCTGCTGCTGTGATGATGCGCAAAGGGCGGCCGAATCACGTATTCTCTTTCCGCGTTATGCATGAAGGGATGCGAGGGTGAAGAGGCGTCGCGCGAGAGCCAACGGAATACCAATGCTGCAGTCCGGGGAACAAAGATCGAGCCTATATATATATATATATATATATATATATAGTGGTTTTTCGAGCCGACGGTGGATGTGTTGTCGGTGTTGTACACGGCGTGACTGACGCTGCTTTTCGCGTTATATGGTTTGTGGAAAAGGGGAATCGAATATTTTTATCGCAGAGCATTGTTGTACGCTGCGGTTGTGAAATTAGAGATTTATGCGTATGTTTATGGAAAATAAAAAATGTAAAAAAGAAAACAGCTAGAGGGACGACGACAGAGAAGAGGAAAGACTCTTGCGACTGACGTCACGAATCCGAGCTTCGTTTCCGCTTCCGGCCTTCATGATTTTCGCCCCGTCAAGTCCATTCTTCCCGAGCCTTTCCTCGCTTCTCCCCACCAAGAACCTTTCATTTTTCTGCTCTCTCTTGCGCGAAAAGGTCGCGAAAGCTTCTTTTGTTGACGATCCTGCGACAAGAAATAGTCTTTCTTTGCGCCCTATTATATTTGAATAATGCAGCCCCTCCTCGAGACACTTGTCAACGCTTTTTTTTTTGCTTTTTACAGAATGTTTAGAAATATTGAATTACCACTGCGTATAAATAATGTATTTTATATCGCAGAGGATGAATCTCAACAACTTTTCGAATATCAATAAAGCCGATAAAAATAATTTCCCGCAACTCTGCCAAAGAATAAATACATCGTAGCAGATCGTCCTTCGAAAATTATTCGATTTATTCCCCGACGCAAAGAAGCCCTGACGTCAAGCCGAGGGATAAAAATGCAAACACGTCACGCGAGAAGAGATGGAAAGGGCGAGAAAGCATCTCATCCCTCTCGAATCTATCGTCCCTTTGAGGATTTCGGCCCTCGACTTTCCACGTAAACGCAAAGTAAACGCAAAGCCCGCAATTTCGCGAAGCTTTGAAGTCGAGCGCGCCTCCAGCCTGATCCGACCCAGACGATAAGCGCGCGCCTGAGAAAAGAAAGATGTGGGACGGATCGAGTGCGTATATATACGCGTGAATAATGATTCCGGACTTTTTTTGCCATACAAGCTTCGGAATGTAGATTGAGAGAAATTCGTTGATAATGTTGAGATGCTGAGCCCATTTTCTTTTGTATTCGATTCGATTTTGAAAATAATGAAAACAAACGTTTGAATAATAAGTGGTTGCTAGAGATAGTAAGCGTTGCCGATGTGTACAGATTAGCGATGATTTTGTGCAATATTATTACTCGTTTTATTTGAGAAAGCTCGAGTGGAGGTACCGAAACAAGTGGCGACATCAATGGGGTAATGAGCAAACCTTCGGATCTATACTAGGGCAAAGAAGTACGTTATGTTCTTACGGTAATGAAAAAACCTTAAATAAATATTTTTGATAACAACAGTAAAATATATATGCTCAACAATTTGGCGTAAGATTTATGTACAAATCAATGCAATACTTTAAAAACAATACATTTTTATGTAAATTACTTGTAAAATGAAATTTGATGATATATCTTTCACAGTTTGAATCTGACATAATCACAAAAACGTTACAATAAAGTTTCATAAATCTTTTATTTATTTTTCTTTATTCAAAACTTGTTTGAATATATGAGAAATATCATGCAATGAATCTGATCCAACGTTTTATTTCTGAATAACCATTGACGTCGCTTCCTATTGATAAAAGATACAGGGTATAGTGAATGAGTGGATAATTTCATCTTACATATTGAACATTTTATTCTAATACACGTAAATTGTAAAATAAAAGTTGGCAGTACAACATCCAATATGAAATATTTACTAGCAACTTTTACACAAACATTTCACATTTCTTTTTCCAGTATGAAAAAAAAGAACCCTATTCCTGTTTTAAGATTTTAAACTTTGAAAAAGAAACTACATGATAGCTATATTACTCACCAATGTTTAAATTAAATTTTGTTTCCATTATGGTTTCAACTTTTCTTTTACTTGAAACTTCACTTTCACGTCACTCGAACTTGCAAACTAAAAGTAAAAGATACTGATAAATAAAAATAAGTATTGCCAAATTAGTAAATAAAGAAGAAATGTATGTTTTGTTCTGCAAGTAACAAGAAATCCAAATAAAAAATTTAAATGTATGTGTATCTCTGGAAGGACCAGGAAGGACTGATGGAACTTTAACTTGAAACTCCTGAGATGCAAAATGGAAGGGAAAAGAAGCTCCACCCATTGGTCTTTTTTAGCTTCAAGCACACGAAAGGGGAATGTAAAGCCTGAAGCAGTCTACCCTTTTTTACCCTCACCCTACCCTTCCCCCTTGACAGCATATATATTGACTATGAATTTTTGAATTTGAATGCCTTTTTCCCAAATACGTGGTAGCATTATTTACACAAGAATTAATTTTTTGTATGATGAAACATATAGAAATTGTTCAAATAAGAAAGCTTACGGCACACTATTTAAAAAAAGCCTTTGTCCCCCTTGACTTGATAAAAAAGGGTGCGTAAGGGTGTGCCATTCTAAGCCAGAGATAACTCTTTATCCTAAAAAAAACCAATACAATGTCTACTTCAAATTTATTTCAAAGCAAACATTTTCTAAACTTCAATTTATCTAATGAAATATATTTTTAAACTAAAATGATTGAATGAAATGGCTTCTTGTTAAATTAGAAAAATAAAGATTATTTGTTCAAGTTTTAAAATAATTAATAATGAAAAATTATTGAAATATTGTTGAATTCTTCATTCACGAACTTAAGTTTGCACAGTATTTTCTTGTTGATAGTTGTGCTAGTAAGTTTGCACAGTATTTTTTGATGATAGTTGTGCTTTGTAATAATAAAGTAGTTACATTAATAATACACCAACCACACATACACCCTTTTACTGATTTTAAGATACTAACGGAGCACCGAAGCAGAGGCAGTGGGAGTCTCTGCGTAACTAAACTACCCTCCTGACGGAGACCTGTAGACAGAGTTTGACTCTACTCTTGTATGCTATATAGCCGAAGGCTGCCATTGGCTGATCCCTTGCCATGGAGCAGCTCTCAGGGTGAACAGAGAGAGACGCAGGCCTACAATATCCATCTCCGTTGGTCCTTGGCTCTCCGTTCCCCTGTATCGCATTCTAAATCCCTTGACTAAAGGGGTGTGCCCTTCATGTTTTGCCTACAGGACAGGAAAAATATTGTCACACATTCCTTTTTTTATATGGAAAGTACTTATAAAATACAAATTCATGCAAAATACTATTAAAATATTTTTCATGTATAAAATAAATGTACACTGTACCTCTGTAGATATTTATCCCACATTTTTATAAAATTTTCATTGACGGAAAACCTTCTTAATACATAGACAAAAATGATCAGTCAAAAGTTGTGCTGCCAAACAACCCTTTTTAGCAGCTACCCTTTTTTATGGGGGAAAGGGGTGACAGTAGCCCTTTTTAAAAAAGGGGAGGCTCCCCTGCTCAACTAAACAGAATCTCTCCTGCTCACCCATGCTGTTTTTTTCTCTTTTCGCGCAGCAACTGTGCTTCGTGAGTTCCTCGATTGGTCTGAAAAAAATGATTGAAAATAAATCTTAGTAAATAACAAAAGTTTTGAAAAATCCATGATCAGAGGCATGAAGCATGAACATAACCCTAAAACTGATTTTAGCAGTGTTTTATTGTTAAAAAATGTATCAAAGCGATAAATTTAATTCATGGACAAATATCGATGAAGAAACTAATAATTAACACTGCAAATAAATATCGTTCGTCGATTTTCTTTCATCAAAAACAATTTATGTTTTCAGGCACCAGAATCCGAGTGGGAATAGGTTCAAACCAACTCGAAATTTTTTCGCGATGTATGATTATATCGATATATATGGCGGGAACTATGAAATGGGCTACCGAAATAACAGAATGTTTGGTTTATAAACATTATATCAATTTACACAAAAACGTAAATTTATAATTATATATAGAGGCTATTCAATGCTCTTATTTAGCCAAAAAAAAATAAAAAATGAGCTATAATAGGCGCGTTTAATTATTCAAAAATTCAGCGTTGCGTTATTCCCATGCGTTTGTAAGGCATCGACCAGGCGATAAAAACTCAATGTGGATTGGCTGATGTAACTGCTGAAGAAAAACAGAGTTGTATGAATAATAATCAATTATATGTATACGAGGAACATGGAACTCTCATCTAAATTTGATAAAAGCAAGATAAACTGTTTACTTTTGCAACAACTCGGGCTTTCAGTAAACAATGTGGAAATCCACACTCCCTTCAAGACGTCAAAATTGGCAATTCGATCAGTAATCAGCTGAGCGGCTGCAACAGTTTCCGTGTAGGTATACATATATACCTATAGCATTGGATTTACCTGACCAGGAAGCTAATGTGCAAAATGCTTAGATATACAGATATAAATCATTGTTGGATTGAATGCACTTGCTGACGTTAAATCTTACGTAATGACGCCACGTCAAAGTGCGATATCTCCGACGACCTTATGCTGAGATAAAGTCAGTCTATTCGAGGCGCTTGGCCAAGTGAGGTTAGTTTTTACTGGACACTATATATGAGACAGTAAAATTGTTTACATAAAATTATGTTCTACTGACACGTTGGATGGTAGCTTTTACTCCTTACTATTTTTATATACCATAACTAAAATCTTTTTTTGCAACACATTTGTAAAATAATTTTCGGAGCACCATTTAAAAATTAATGTTCTTCTAGCCAGTTTTTACTAACACTGTAAATATATTCCTACTGACAATTGTAGATCTGTACCCTAAGTATTGAATAGTAAATGATTGCTTAGAACACAACAACAATGGCAGATGAAACACGAAATGTTCTGGTAACGGGGGGTGCTGGTTATATTGGTTCACATACTGTTTTGGAACTCCTTAACGCTGACTTTCAGGTGGTAGTTATTGATAACCTTAGTAATGCCTTCCAAGGTGAGACTGTCGTGTGGAAAAGTTTGCAAATAAAATTCTAAGATGATCCAATTGTATTATTTAAATATTATTCATATATGTTCCAGGAGAGGGATGTGAGAAGCCAGAATGTATCTTAAGAGTAGAAAAATTGACAAATAAACAAGTAACATTTATTAAATGCGACATAACGAATAAGCAGTCTATATCTGATATTTTTAAAAAGGTATTTGCATGTTTATTCAGTTTTCTTAATAATTTGATTAATATTATTTGACACCTGGGCAAATATTTCATTTTCAGTTCAAATTTTTGTGTGTTATACATTTTGCTGCGTTGAAAGCTGTTGGTGAATCATGCACAATACCACTAGAGTATTACAAGGTAAATGTTGCTGGTACATTGAATCTCTTAGAAGTCATGAAAGAAAACAGTGTCAAACGATTCATATATTCAAGCAGCGCTACTGTATATGGTGTACCTGAAAAATTACCTTTAACTGAAGATATGAAAACTGGTGACTGCACAAATCCCTATGGAAAAACTAAATTTATGATGGAAGAAATTTTGAAAGACCTCTGCCATTCTGATAAGGTACACATAATTCTTATATTTAATAAAAAAATGGGGTACTGCCATATAAAGATATACCTTTTAAAAATGGATTTAATATATCATTTTATTTATTATCTTTAGACTTGGTCTGTCATATCACTTAGATATTTCAATCCAGTGGGTGCTCATCCATCTGGTGAAATTGGAGAAGATCCAAATGGAATTCCTAACAATTTAATGCCATACATTGCTCAAGTATCTGTAGGAAAAAGAGAATTTCTTTCTGTATATGGCAATGACTATGATACCCCAGATGGGACTGGTAAATAAGTTTGAAATATGACATACTATATCTACAGGAAATATGATTAGATAATATATTTCAAAAAGCATCATTGTTGTTTTAGGCGTTAGAGACTACATTCATATAATGGATTTAGCATCAGGGCATATGAAAGCATTAATCTATCAAAAAACGAAAAATCCTATTGGTTTCCAAGCGATTAATTTAGGAAGTGGTAATGGTTATTCGGTGCTCGAAATGATAAATGCCTTTGAAAAAGCATCTAGCAAAAAAATTCCATACAAAATTGTAGAACGAAGACCAGGAGATATAGCAGCAAGTTATGCTGATGCCAAATTAGCCAAACAACTATTAGATTGGGTCGCAGTCAAAAATATTGATGATATGTGTAATTATCTTCCTTCAATCTCATTATAAAATTTACTGTGTAATTTTTTTTAATCGTTGCCAACATTTTAAACAAAAACTTATATAACATTTATTCTTAGGTGCAGACACCTGGAGATGGCAACAAAAAAATCCAAATGGGTTCAGCAATTGACGATAACCAAAGGTTTATAATAAACTTTTTTGGGCAATGAATTTACAATTTATTCAATAATTATTATTGATTGCTTAGATTATTTTAATATCTATTATACATTTTAAAGAATGTTCAGTTGTTAATACCATCGGTGGTTTATAGTTACTAAAGTTTAACCAAATGAAATATTATGTAGATTTTGTTGAATTAGCAAATGCAGTGTTTAGATTTATTTGTTTACGTTATACACAAATATTATGAGATATTTCTAGTGTACAATATATAGCTATATATTGCAGTATAAATATGATAAATTATTATATTTATACCAATGATGAAATTAAATTTATAAAATAAACATTTTTACAAAAACTACATTTTTTTAAATACCTGTCTATGAATTACTTATATGTTTAAAATATAGCTAGCATATAGCAAAATAATAACTTTTACAAACACTTTTGTAGTTGTAAGTACACGTTCTAGTTTATCTTACAACGGTTTCCCATTTTTCCCGAGCATAGCGAAAAACCTCGACCTGGTTGCTGAAAGATGGCAGCACCATATAGTTTTTGTGCTTGACATACAAGCTTCATATTTGTCAACGATCCGATCCAAGCTCATGTGGTATAGTTTGGTACAAGATATGTCAGTATTTAGTCAATTATTTTGACATAAATGTGTGAAATCAAGAATTGTAAAGAAAATAACATTATAATGATAGTTTTAAGTATTCATCATCGCCGTAGGTAGCATTGTAAACATGACTCCAAAACGAAAAGTACGTAGCCCCAACAACTTTTCTAGGTTATCTTTTCAAAAACTAATGCAATCGAATGACAATATACCCAATATTTATGGAAATTGTAACAAGTAAAATGTTTTTAATAGACCACGAGCTCAGAGTCAACATCCTCTAGCAGCTCTGGCTCCTCATCCAGCAGTTCTTCCAGCTCAGGAAGTGAATCCAGTTCCTCTGATTCTGAAAATTCTAGTAGTTCAGCAGTCAGTCAAAAGGCATCAGACTCTGATCGCGTAAAAAAGAAAGTACCCTTAGCTGCTGCTCGCCATGTCAAATCTAAAAATGAAGCAAACCCACCACCTGTGGAAGCTAAAGGCAAGGAGAAAGTTGCACCAAAAGCTAGGCCTGTTTACTCTTCTGAGTCTGAAGAAACTCCGGTGAAAGGTAAGCAGCCACCAGTGAAGCGGAAGCCACCGACAAAGCCTAAAGCTACTGCTACAGTTGCTCCAGTTGTAAAACAGCAAAAGCCTGTTAGTAAACCAACTCCTGCTGCTGCTCAGCACAAAAACACTTCGCCAGTGAAGCCAGTCAACAAAGTGAATAAATTACCGGGTAAGTTAACAGCTTGTTAAAATATATTTTAGAGCATATGCAAGTGGAATCACAACCTTTATCTAATTCGATTGCAGCTAGTATAATGTCTTCCGCAAAATCAGTGGACAAAAATGCCAAATCCAACTCTGAACCAGCGCAGAAAAAACTAAAGAAAAAAAGTATATTTAGTCCTGAAAACAGTAGTGAAAGTGACAGTGCTGTACCCGTGAAATCACCTAACAAGAAAATTGTTGGTAATTCAGTAAATGCTGCGCAATCTCAGCCTCAACAAGCTAAAGTAAAGCCAAACGAACAAAAATCTCGCCCTCCAGTTGCCAATAGACCAAGTAAGCTAAATTCTTGAAGAAGAGCACACAAAAATATGTACAAAATTGTTCAATTAAATTTTTTTTACTAGGTTTAGTGACTAAACAACCAACAAAATCTGAGAGTTCGGCAAGTTCTAAAAGCTCCGGTGGATCTGGTGGCTCTGGCTCTTCATCGTCGGATAGTAGCTCTGATTCTGAATCTTCAGAAAGTGTGGCAAGTCCTCAACCACAACCAAAAAAGAAAGAACCTCAACCTTCCTCCAGACCTGCGCCAATTGCAAACACTCCTACCAAAAGGGCAGCCACTTCAATTGCTACAGTAAAACCTCAAAAAAGCATCAAACGTCAAAGTTAGTAAAAGATAAGCTTTTGAAGGCATATTCGATAAAGAATATATAGAGTGCGTTTAAACATTGTGGCTTGTGTAATTTCAGATACAATCAAAAGCGAAGATGACAGTGAAAATGCAGATACTGATAAAGATATGGAAGACAATGCTGGGGAGGAACAGAGTAAACCAGCTGCAAAAGGAAAAAGAAAATTACAAGCGCGCAAAGGTAAAACGCAGCCACCAATCAAAACGCTTGCAAGTGATTCTGAATCCGATGCAGGTAGTGTTATTATAAACCGTGGTAATAATTTACAAGTATAAATTTTAGCTCATTCTAACTATATTTTATATTTTTAGCGGATAGTAAACGTAGTATTTCAAAATCGCCTAGTAAACGACCTGCGCAGAGCCTGTCGTCCCGGCAGTTGGGTCTGAGTAGGTCGACAAGTGGAAGTATTCCTACCAAAGGTCAAAGCTCCAGCACTAGGGCGCGGTCTGTAAAAGAGAGAGAATGTCCATTAGCAACTACCTGTGATTCTCGGGGTCATCTTTCTGGAAGATTTGACGTTCATTTTACGTTAGAAGCATGTCCCGTGTACCATAACACATCCCCGCAAGGCTGCATGTGAGTGAATTTTCTTAGCCGATGGTCTTCATTTGCTATTCAATATATTCCTTGGTATTGTAATTTAATATTTTATGGTGTTGAATTTTGCAGAGAATTTTGTAAGGAACGGAAAAAGCGAGATGACGAAAGAAAGAGAGTTATAATAAGTATGGGGAAAAAGTCGCCTAAAGGTGGATACCAAACGAACGAACAGCGTAATTATCAATTAAAAATCAAAGAATTGCGAAGCAAATTTAAAGGACCGCTTGGGGATGGCAACGAATCGGACAGTAGAGGAGAAACGCAAGGAATCGATAAAAATCGACAACCAATGCTTGTTGGTCTGACGTCGGATTATGATCTCAAACTTTTCTTGGAGGCTCAAGCAGCTGCTAGTGAAAAAATTGTAAGGCACTGTTAGGTTACTACTTTTTATATTTACGATGCATTTAAAATTAAATTACACTATGAAATTTCGCAGGAAAAAGACTTGAAAGAGCTCGAATTCGAGGGTGAAGGTAGAAATGGCGGCATCGGCACGCGTTGCGTGGAAATGGGTAAATGGGAAATGGAAGTCTGGTATCAGAGTCCATATCCAGAAGAATACAGCCGTGCTCCAAAGCTTTATTTATGTGAATACTGTTTAAAGTATGCGAAAAGTCGGCAAGTATTGAGAAGGCACAGAGAAAAGTGCGTTTGGAGGCATCCTCCAGGTCACGAGGTTTATAGGTACGTATATTGACAATCGAAACGCGTTTTCGCTTACACGATCATCTAACGTTGACTGTTCAATTTTAGGAAGGAGAAAATAGGCGTATGGGAAGTGGATGGGAGGCGATACAAGCTATACTGCCAAAACCTCTGCCTTTTAGCAAAATTCTTCTTAGATCATAAGACTCTCTATTATGACGTGGAACCTTTTCTCTTCTACGTTATGACAATCAATGATTCTGAAGGCTGTCATACAGTCGGTTATTTTAGTAAGGTAAGTGGGAATTCTGCCACTTTTAGACTCATCGATCGGATATGCGACGATATCAAATGCATTATAATTTTGATGAATCACATATCGTTCTTTCGAACACTTCTGAAGTAGATTATGAACATTTCATCATCAGTCATTCGAAAATAGGTCGATCGCTCGTGCCAAATGAATCACGATCTTCAATATAGAGTATACATGCGTTTGATGAGTAATTATCATTGACTGCTTCGTTAGATATCCGTCGATGTTATCAATCTGTTAACCCGTAAGTTACACACACACACACACACACACACGCAATAACCAACACGTTATTTAAATTCCTCAACACTCACAGCTTTCAAAATTCATCGCAACGTTACTTCTTCGACGAAAAAGCAATGCTTTCAATTGAGATTCAAAGACCTCGCAGCAACGAGAATCGCAAACACAAGTTAATCACCTTCCCAAGAAAGCCGCAGTCTCTGAATCTGATAAATCGCTAAACTTGCTAGCTAAGCTCCTGAGCCAGCTCTTCTCCGAACGATTATTCCCCGCGGTTGAGCTCGTCAGGTTTTCCCCCCAGCGTTTCGCACTTCTCCGCGCAGTTTCCCACCTAAATACAGCCGCACACTCGGGTGATTAGCGATTACGCGAACGTCGTCGTGCGACTAAAGACGATGGATACCTGCGATAAGCCATTCCATTCATGCTCAGGGAGCTTTCGGCGCAAGTAGATATATAGATATGTATGTATACCGTATACACAGTACACATACACATACACACACATGTATGAGAGGTCAGACCGCAGTACATTGGCGCCGATTCCAATCGCCGCACTCGCTGCGGCGAAAATTCAGCGCAGTGCGCTGCGCCGGCGCTCGGCCAAGGAAATTTTTCACCGCAGTGCGAGTGCACTTGTACGCCGGATTTTTGCCTTTCGGTTCGTTTAAAAATTTACCCGATGCTCATTTTGCTTTTGTTTTCGCGCTTGGCACGTATGTGCGTATAAATATGTATATACGCATATACTATACAAGTTATTGCCGCGGAGATATAAAGTTGGAAAACAAGTTTCAAAACTGGATTCGCGCACTCGACGGAAAAAGTTTCTGGATTTGCAGAGAATACGCTGAAGCGAACTCGACCAAGCTTGAACGGGGAATCGTTGAAAATTCAATCGCACCGCAGCTATACAGAATCGTGGCGAAAAATAATAATAAAGAAGTATAATCGAAGCTCGAGCAACGCGGCAAGCCATATACACGAATAAATCGCTCGGAAGCCTTTTCTCAAACGTAATTACTTCCATAGAATCTTTCTCTCTCTCTCTCTCTCTCTCTCTCTCTCACTCTTGGCTCGGGAACGTCCGAGAGTGTATACGTCGCGACTTGGCGGCACAACCCTTCGTGAATGGCATTAATGCCCGGCGTCGTTTAGTCCATTACAAGACTGCTTCTCGCGCTCGGCTATATACGCCTTTTTGCCGCGAGCGACGTGAGAGGTCGATATACTCGCGCGTACGAGAGAGAGAGAGGTGTCTGCGGCGAATATGCGGGCAAAAAAAAAGAAGGAAGCCGGTATTTTATAATCGCCATTGCGATTTGACGATTTTTTTTATGGGAGTAGCGTATGGCGAGGCTTTTCATTAACATTCCTACCAAAGTTCAAGTGCGCTCGGGATAGCGTCTCTCAAAGCTCTCGATGTCGTTATTGTAATTCTGTGGAATTTTAAAGAACCTCATTTGTCAATTTTAAAGCCGACCTGCCGATCATCGAAATGTATACATCGTTGACTCGATTTTTCGAATGATCCTCGTATTTTACATTTAAAAACAACAACAACGCGTAATACGAATCTGGCCGCGGAACAATAAGCCGAATTAAAACCCTTTTTCGCGCGCATGCACATACGCACAAAGCGCAAGAGACAAACAAAACGGCCGAAATATAAACGCAACAGTCATTCATAATATAAACCATTCACTTTTAATGCAGCCCTGATTTAAAATACTCAGAGCGAGCTCGCGCGCCGCATGAATGAAATGATATACATTTTATTAATTCGAGCTCTTTAAAATCGAAGTACATAGGTGCTTGCGCTCGCTCGCGTCCCGATGTGTATTAATTATAAGCGTTAAATATTCATACGGACGATGAACGTCAATAATATTGCACGGAATTAATTTTAATAACGACCGCGTATACGCGGTGAAAATGAAGTTCGCACGTCACGATGGTATTCCTTTTTAAATCTCGAAATTCGCAAACGTCGATTTTTCTTACACCTCCGGTAAGGTGGTTCCAACTATAGAGAAGAGTCTAAGATATAGAGTAAAAATAAAGAGAAATAAAGTAAAAATTGAAAACGGAAATAGGAGAAGCCAGCGCGGAAAATCCTCGCTTCCTGCGGCATTGTCGAGTCAAAATCTTTATCGACGTTCAACGACCCCGACCCTGGCTAGACGCCGCCGCCACCCCCGCGGCTGCTGCAGGATTGTGGTGGTGCGCTGCAGAGGAGGAGGAGGAGGAGGAGGAGGAGGAGGAGGAGGATTGGCCTCCCCGAAAACCGGGCTATACGAGGGGTCGCCGACTGCGCTGCAGAGGGAGGAGGGCGTCGCCAGCAGCGGCAGCAGTAGTATGTAGCAGAACCCGGAGGTCGACGAACTTTCCTCGCGCGCAAGCGGCGCACTGCGGCGACGAGCCCGGCTCGTTATTATTTCCCAGCCTGCGCATGACGAGCTGCGCACTATACGCTCTCTACGCTATGCCCGGCCGGCTTTCCGTTCGTATACACTGCAGCTCGATGCGCGTATGCAGCGAACACGTTGTTGCGGCTCTTTTTCATCTCTGTTTATTTAGATGAACGATTATGCGAAGAGACGCTGCTCTGCTTTTTTATTTAAAGGTATGGTACAGTTATTCGAACAGAGAAGCTTTAAAGTCTCGGCAAGAAAAAAAAGGAAGCGAATCGCTATACTTTAATTCCAATTGAACTGAAAATGAACTTTTGAACTCTCTCGGCAGTTTAAATCTCGCCGCGTTGGCTTCTCCAGCCCCAGCCCCGAAAGCCAGGCGGCTTTTTCTATCTATCATCCCAGGACTCCGCAGCAGCGGCAGTGGCAGCCCTCCCTCTCGTTTTTTCTCGTCTACTCCAACGCGCTGCATTTTCCCCTCAATCCAAGAGAACCAGAGAGTTATATATCGCGAGAGCCACTCTGCGGAGCGTCCCTGAAAAGCCGAGGTCGGAATCTGCTCCCGGGGGACGTCGGTGCCGCTCCTCCGTCTTTCCTCCCCTCGTCTCCTGCCCCGCCACCGCCACTTCTTCTTCTTCTTCTTCTACTTCTTCTGGGTCCTTCGGTCTTCCAACTTCCCGGAGAACACTGAACCTGTCGCGACGGCGGCGGAAAACGATCGGGTTGTCGGGGCTTTGCTGCGTACCTATATATAGTACATCAGGGGGACGACGTAGATTTTCTTCTTCCGGAATTCCAAACGACTATTTCACTTTGAAAGAGTAGAAGGGAGAGAGAGAGAGAGAGAGAGAGAGAGAGAGAGAGAGAGAGAGAGAGAGAGAGAGAGATAGATAGATAGATAGATAGATAGATAGATAGTTTATTATAGGCTAAGGACTCGGGGTCCTTGATAGCCAAGTGCAAAATAAAATCATACAACATGATATAAAATAGAGCAACAAGCTGGTGCAACACTCTTTACAAAAAAGTAATATATACAACAAAAAAAAATAACATAAATAGAGTAATACATAGTAAAAACAAAACAAAAATATAAATATAAAAATATAAAAACAAATAACAATAACAGCCTCACAACAAGCGCGCCTCGTGAGGCTGCCAATCGCATGCTAGCAGAAAGAATAATGTACATCGGTGTCGCATATACGGTTACAACTTGTTAAGCAGAAATATGAACAAGTCCCTTTTGAAGGCCGGTTGCCTATACAGAGCGCGAATTCGGTCAGGAATCGCGTTCCAGAGATACGCTGCCGCTATATAAAATGAATTCCGCAGGCATTCGGAATCGAACTCATGTATGACGAGGTCGTATACGGATCTTCGACTACCACCCGGCCTACTGGTGTCAATGAATTCAAATTTCGCAAATAAATACGATGGCGTCTTAGTAGATAAAATTTTTGCCAGTAGACAGAGGGCACGAAAATCCCGTCTAACCGCGTATGGTAGTATTTCCAGTTCCCGATATACCGGAGTGATGTGCTCGAAAATCCTAGTGCCTGTGACAAAACGAAGCGCCGCATTTAAGCATCTAGCTAATTTTAAGGTCCGCTCCTTGGAAAGGTCTAAAAATATGGGTGCACAATAGTCCAGGTACGGAAAAATCAGCGACTTCACCAGGAGCAACTTCGTTTCCCTTGTTAAGTATGGTTGCGATTTCCGGAGTCGGCTAAGGGCTGCGAAACACTTTCTAGCCGTCGCATTGCATTGCTCCCGCCATGATAGGGTACTATCAATAATCACTCCAAGAATCTTTAGGGAGTCGCATGTGGTGATAACAGTCCCGTCAAGTACAACGTCCGCAAGATCATATTCGCGTAGCCTACTAATAAAGCCCCGTGAACCAACCCACATCGCTTGGGTTTTTGTCGCGTTAATAATGAGCCCGTTTCGGGCGGCCCACTCCACTATATTTGCAAGGTCTCGATTTACACTCTGTATAATTTTTTCGAGTTGCTGAAACCCCCCTTCAAGGTATATCACGAAATCATCGGCGTATAGTTGGTATTTGCACGAATTTAATACCTGAGGTAAATCATTAATGAAAAGAGAGAAAAGGAGAGGCCCCAGGAGGCTGCCCTGTGGGACACCCGAGTTTCGAATCAGTGGAGATGAGCTCTCGCCGTTGGAGAATACGACTACTTGCGACCTGCTTGATAGATAGGACCTTATCCACGAACAGGCCCGGTCAGAGAAGCCTAGATGGAAGAGCTTGCTAACGAGTAGCTCGATGTTGACAAGATCAAACGCTCGCGAGAAGTCAATACCCACTACCAGAGTCACGCTTCCGCCGTCAATCGCAGCCCTGAAGTCATCAACAATCCGGGTCACCGCTGTGTCAGTACTATGCCCTTTTCGGAAACCGGCCTGAAATTCGTTAAGAAGATTGTTTTCTGTAACAAATTCATTAATTTGTGTAAGAGCGACGCTCTCGAGAATCTTTGAGGGGGCCTTGAGGATGCTCACAGGCCTAAAGTCCCCAATGTTCGAAGCTGAGCTCTGTTTAGGCAAAGGATGGACCAAAGCGTGTTTCCACTCGGTGGGAAAGTACCCCGCACGAAGAGAGGAATCAAATATGTTCACCAACGGGTTAAGAATAACCGGGATACAGTCGCGAAGGTGTCTGAGAGATATGGTGTCTGCCCCTTGTGCGTTCGACGTGGCGGAAGCAATTGCCTCGAGGACGTCAGCCGCGTCAACTCTTCTAAAACAGAATACCGTCTCGGCAGTAGGTCTTACTGATTGCAGGGGTATGGGTACCGTTAACCCCGCACCACCGATGAAGTGAGTGTTGAACACGTCGGGCGTAGCCGGCATTTGCTGGGCATTCTTACGTTTCGTAATACCGAGTTCCGAAACAATTTTCCACTTATCTGCCGTATTAGAGCACCTCGCTAACCTATCTCGGAAATATTTAAAGCGTGCATTTCGTATGCACAATTTAACCGAGTTACGTAAAGCTTTATAGCGTGTATTGTCGGCGTCCCTACGTGTTTTCCTATATTTCCACGAAGCTTTGTTCCTCGTTGCAATAAGCCTTCTAATGTCCGGCGTGAGAGAGAGAGAGAGAGAGAGCCTCAGACGGGTTGATAATTTCTCGAGAGAGCTAATATTCCTGCATATATTGCAAGCCCGGGTAATTTGTTTTTTCTCGTCTCACCGTCGTCGCCGCCGTCTTCCGTCAAGTTTTTCGACCGAGAGCGGCAGCAGCAGTTCGAGGGCGGTGAAAATGAGATTAGCGGATTGAATTTTTACGAGGACGCGGGGAGGAACTTTTGATTGCCTCTTTTGTTTGTGAAAATTAGTCTCTAACGAATAAAAAAAATAATGCCAATCACGACGCTAGATCATCTGCATAACGAAATTTCCCCGCTTCACACGCAGCCCTATATATATATAAAACCTATACCGAGCGCGAAAGCTTCCCAAGTATCCCTCTCTAAAAAGCCGTTCAATCACCGTCTACTCTGCAGCTCCTCCTCGGCAGAGGAGTATTATAGACGAGCGAATGAAAAGTCGGAAGGAGGCCGGACGGGATCAAAGAAGATTTCATTTAGCTGCGACAAAGCTCATAGCCCCTGCACACAGCCCTCGTGAAATGGAATCGAGCGATCGCCGATGGAGCGTCGAGGCATCCGGATACCCACTCGAGCCTTAGCTTATTATATATATGTATATAGAAAGAGAGGAAGAGAGATTCTGGTCGCGCGCGCGCAGGTCGAAGACAGGTATATATATATATACACGTACACGCGCTCGGAATGCAGCGACTGCACACGTGTGGTCGCGTGACGCGACCGAGGGCGTATCCTCTTACGGGGCACTGTCTCCTTTTCTCTTGCACGTAACATATCGCACTGATGCGCGTGTACTGCAGTAAGCGACTGTTCTGTACGAAAATCATTGTCCTTTTTGTTGCGTCGTTCGGTTTAGGCATACTCCTCCATATACGTAAGGGTCGTCGACCTCTGAGGTTTGTAATGCGTATATATATGGCTGGCTATTGGTTTTCCGAGCGCGCGTATCCGCGGCGAAAAAAAATGAAAAGCTCGTCCAAGTGATCCGGTTTTATAACGGCTTCGACCCTAATCCGCGCGGATATATTTATAACGTTCAAATTAAATGTGCTCGGCTTTATCCCGAATTCGGTCGAGTGAAATCCAGTATTCAACGCGGAACGATAGCCCGGAGAAGAAAGCTCCGAAAATTACCGATCGATTCGATCAAAGCTCAAACAGTCGCGCGCATGATATAATGTACAAACGTCAAGCTCAAGAAAGAGAGGAGCACCAGCGCGAAAAAGGCAGTAGCAGACGCTCGCTCGCTCGCTCTCTTTCTCTCTCTCTCTCTCTCTCTCGCAGTTTGTATATAGCACTGGCGGTTACCATGGGAAAATTCAAACTCCGCCATGGACCCGGCGCTGTATATATATATATATAGGCATATATACACACACACCTCGAGGACGTCGTCGTCCCGGAAAGATCGATCGGCTCCGCTACTCCTCTGGCCGTCGCTGCGCGCGTCAGCGACTCGTCGAAGCGACGCGACGCTACTGGCTTTCGACGACGGGGGTGTGCGTTATACTGCACTCTGTGTGTGCGCTGCGGCAGCTCACATATATATATATATATGATATACTAGAGTAGAAAACCAAGCGGTCGAGGGGTCGAAGACCGTGAAAATTGCTACGCGCGAAGGACTACTGGTATATTCGCGCAACCTTGCAGCGCTTGCGGGATATCTGCCTGTGTATCGGCTTTTGTTCTCGTTGCCCCGATGGAGCACACTGGCGCATACACACTCATTTGCCTAACATCCCCTATTAACACCAGTCGTATTGCAAGCTTATACGCGAGAGACTGAATAATGCATGACGCGCTGCACTATGCGATGTAGAGGACAACGCGACGAAAGCTCGTGATCGGAGAGAGCTTGCGACGAGCTATATAGATTTGACGTTTATTAGATGAGCTGCTGCTGCTGCTGCTGCTGCTGCTATTGGAAAATTAACGCGTCGTCGAGTAGGCATGCAAATATATTATCATGAGAATCTTTGGAAACGAGATACAGCAGTGCATCGAGCGTATGTACTTTTTACAACCGAGTATTTTCGCGTCGTAAAACCGATTCCGCGTGCATTTTTTTTTCTTCAGACGCGTTGATAATCGCTCCCTCGCTCGAGGGATCGATCGAAATCGGCTTTCATGTTTCGCTCGCGAAGGGTTGCATAACATTTCCTTCGCGCGATCCGCCGCTGATATAATCGCAGTGACGTAACCGTGTAATTATGCAAAACTCGAATCACCATCAGCTGGGCTTTTCGGAAAAGCACACACACTCCTGCCTCGGTCGTATACCGCTCTGGAAGCGAAAGAATCGCTAAACATTTTACTACACCCTCGTCGTCTACGCAGCGGAGACTCGTCACCCCTACCCTTGACCTCGACGCTCTCTCTCTCTTCCCCAGAATTAAATCAGCCGCGCTCCAACCCCCCTGACAAAGGCGAACGGCCTCGACTGAATTTTCTCGCGCGACTGCTGTGCATATATATACGCGGATGAATAAAGAATGAGCGCAGGATAAGACGCCGGGAAAAATTTGAGTCCGCGGAAAAAAGGAGCGACGCCGGCGCCGATGTCTGGAGCTGTATAGGGGAGATTTTCCTTAAAAATGCCGGTGCCGCTTGCTGCTGCAGACGACGGGGAAGTTTGCGAGGCGGGGGTGGATGTGTTGGTACTAGAGACAGAGAGAGGGGAGCATTGTGAGCGAAATTGCGCGCTCGGAATAGGGAAGCCTGTGTGCGAGAGAGTGCAAATACGAGATTCGCGGGGTTTATCGAGCGTTATCTTTTACATATATGTGGCTTTATAATGCTCTACGCTGATGATTCAGAAAGTGTGTCGAAATGATATTTAATTAATGTAACAACCTAAAATAGAGCTGTGACCTGTACTCGAAAATCAGTAATTCGGTTCAGGTAAAAAAATTAAAATCGCGTCGGCAAGCAATTCGTTCCTCTCGCAACTTTCACCCTCGAATTGAACATTAAACAATAAAAGCGTCGCATATATACGCGAATATAAAGGGAAAGTAAAAGCCGGCCGGCGAAATTCGAATCAGCAGCAGGAGCAGCAGCAGCAGCAGTAGGATAAAACCGGCGGCAGCGAGCTGCGCGCGCTCGTCGAGGGGAACGCACTCGGAGGTCGTCGATACCACCAAGGAGGTTGGGGTAGTCTCTCTCGTCTGCGCGAAATCCCCCCCTAAAGCTCCCGGCGGCCGGCGATCGATGCCAGACAGTCCTGTTCACACGACCGAATCCCGCCGAATGCGCACCCTTTTGCCGCCAGCGGAGCTTCCCTATGTGTGCGCGTGTATTGTAGGGGCGCCCGCTTTGTTTCTCTCACTCGCGGGCTGTCGCCTTTTTTTCGGTTGCCGTTTGGTCTCTCTGCATAGTTTTTTTTTCGTTCGAGCGATTTTTTCACGAGGGGCCCAATTACGGCTGCGGAATTTTTAGCTTCGCGCGATGGACTCGTATATTCGTATAGCGATTCGTATAAATATATACATTAAAAGTGCGAGACTGCGAAATTATTATTATTACGTGAGAATTTGACGCTTTTATCTCAAGATCAATCGTTCGCCGCACTGGAGAGCTTTTTTCATAGTTTTCAGCCGTGCGCTTGAATAACGCGCGAGGGAAGTTTAATTGAATTTAGAGTTCGACGTCTCGCGAGAACGCGCGCCGTCGTTGATATGCAGATTAGTGCATCTCTCTGGCGCGTACGTTTCTCTCGTTGCACTCGCGTACAATTAACGCGGCTAATTCTTTTTGCGGGGCCGCGCATTTTTCACGCAGACTCGCTCGTCTCTTATTCACAAGTGAATCTCGGAAGGGCATATCCGACGTTGCAATTAGCGACTATGAATAGAGCGCGCGCTCGATCGATTACCGGAAAGTATATACATTATTAAGAGCTGTATAATGACGACGAGCTTCGCGGACTATATACTCCGATGTTTCTTATGCGACTATATATTCTGCTTGCATTCCAAGAGCAGCGTATAAACAACAACTCCAGCGCACATCACCGCTGCGCACTACAATACAATTTCATTCGCTTCAGCAGCAGCGCGACTATACGATATACCCTCTCAAAGCCGCGTGTGTCGATAAAACAAGCTCTCCCGTACACGCAGACACGTATACATATATATAACACGCGCGCATTCCGCGACGAGTACGGAGAGCGCGACTTTTAAGGAAAAGCCGTCGCGAGGTTTTTCACGAAGGACGCCCAGCTCTTTCTCTCTCCCTTCTCGTATATACATACACTTACTTACACAGATATATATCCGTCTCGAATACCTTACCGAGTGATCGATTTGCCATTCCTGGAAGCGACGACGTGCCGCCTGTTCCCGGAAGCTTGCAGCGGCTCGTCGCGGATAATAACATTTTTGCGAGCTAATCGCGCACTGCGCTGGTCAATTATATACGCTCGCTGTGTGCAGTGCGTGTGTGCGTGCACCTCCCCCCCCCCCCCCCCCCCTACGGCTGTGTTGTTCAGCGGGGCTTCGTATAGAATTTTGCGTGCGGCGACGACGCGGAGATTGCGCTGTGGATTATATACCGGGGCAGGTGAACGTAATTGTTAAACGAAATTCTATGTGTATACGCATAGCGTACTCCGTCTTGCTGGTTAGAGTAAAAAATAATCTTCGTTGTATAAAATATTGTACGACTATGTATAGACGCAGGGACGAAATGAAGACTCGGTATTCTCACCGCTCGTACAATATAAGAACCGAGAAAGCGGACACTCGAGCTGTATCGCTCGCGAGAACAATATATATCTATACCTCTCCGGTTCCCGGTGACTCGCGCGCGCTCGATATCGCAATAATGTTCCGCTTGAAAATGATATTCAGCTCGTTATTACAACCGCAGTGGAAAATTAAAAGATTCGCGTGGGTGGAGCGTGTGCGCGGGGCTCGATCTCGCACCTTGCGTGCATCATCGGGGCTTTGTTCGACGCAAGAAGAAAGCGCGACGCGGAGGAGGCGCGCGTGCTGTGTATATAGGTATAGTGCAGATCTAAATATAGAAATGACCGTCGTCGTGCGCGCGCGAGGTGCAGCCGCCGTGCGTCCGACGACTAGCTCGATTCTCTCCGTTCGCCGGCCGGCGGCGAGGTCAACGATAAAAGAGCCTTAATCACAGCGATGGCGATGTATAAGAGAGACACGTGCGGAGATGAACGCACGCGCCTGAGAGTCGTTTTATTTTTTTTAATTTTGTGTTTCGTTTTTTCTTATCTTATAGACGAGCTTGTATTATTTTCAGTAATCGTTGCAGAACGAAAGCTGATAAAGGTCAGGCAGTTTTTTTTCAGCACGGCGTTCCTCCTATAGTGTATATAAAATCAGTGTACGTTGATTGATTGATTTTCGCGCTCGTTTAACTCTGCTCTAAGACGCCCCTGTGTCTCTCAATGCAAAGCGACAATGACGAGTCGACGCGTCCATCCGCTAATTCGAGCGACTGCGGGCATTTAGGCTTCTCTCGAGCGAAGACAGCAGCGTCGAGTAATTTTATTTGCTCTCGCGACTGCTGCACCGCACGCGAGCCCTCGCACCTACGCCTGCCTCCCAAAAAAGACCGCCAATTTTTTTTTTTTATTTCGTTACACTCCAATCTCACTAGCGCGCGCGTCACTGATGGGGAAATACGCCGCGAGGGGACGACGACGCTCAAAGCTGTTATTTAGCCGCTGAGTGAGCGTGTATAACGGACTCGCGCGCGCGTTTTTTTGTTTCCCTGATTTCATTTGTATTCGCGGAGAATTTTCTTCTTATTTGGCTGCGGGTAAATGAGAGTACGTGCGATCGGTGTGAATTTGCCGTTTGCTCCGGTTTTTGCGTCGAATTTTCGCGATATCCCGAAATACCCATCGAGCATATCTATATATCATGCTCTCGATAAAAATTGCGCTCGAGGTGATAAATCGGGCTAATTTTTATAGACGAGCATGCGTAGCGTCGCGTCATCAATCACCGCATTAAAAATCAACGCCGCGTCAGAGCTGTAAGTTCGTTCTGCCGTCCGGCCCTCTAACGGCAGCTGCTCGAAAACGGCACGTGTCAAAAAGTATTAATGCTCGATTAACCGCAATACAGCTCTCTGACCTCGTTGCTCCCGACCTGGAATCTCCTGAAAAGCGTTAAATTAATCCGACCCGAATTTAATATACATCGAAGCTCGCATACGTCACAAACTATACTGAATTCTGCAAACCGTCGCACTGGCGGTTAATAATAGCCACGACGACGACTTCTTTCGTGTGACGAATTACGCCGCAGATCGACGCGGCGATAGCGCGTCATCGATGTCTGCGCGCGTGACGTCGTCGCGTCGACAAAAGGACATATCGGCACGACGGCGCCCGTGTATACATAGATACGCGTCCCATTTTCCGAAATGAGTATAATAATATCGATTCGCGGGTATTCTATTTACCGCGAAGCCCGCGGTGAATATAATCATAACGCGCGCGGCTCCGAAAATATAACAATTAACCGGCCGCAACGAAAATATTCTCCTGTGAGGTATATAGCCGCGAAATTTTATCCCAATAACAATGTGACCCGGTGTGCCGAATTACCGGAATACGCGACTAAAGCCGTATAGTTATCGCTCCCGATTCCGCGCGCGCGATTGTCGGGTCAGACGCGAGCGAGAGCCGCCTCTCGATAAAATCGTCGTTGCGGCCCCCGCGGTTTATTTAAAGCTTTTATTATACACCGCCCCGGTGTACGCGGACAGCGTAAGCCGCATCAGAGGTGGACGACGACGTGGGAGGTATCGGCTCTGACGTAAGATGTTTCTCTCCGTCGCGAGTCATTCCGACGAAGAAGTTCGCACAAGGAGACGGGCTGCTGAAATGGAGAGTCAAGAGTTTTGGTGGTCCTTTTTTTTAGGTGGGGGAAATTCGCGTACTCGTTAATCCGGCGATACGGCTGGATCTAGAGGCTATGCATAATTTTGAGAAGTTTTACAGGCTGTTAATCCGAGATAAGCGTATGAATAACGAGCCGTAAATAGTTACCGGCAACGCCCATGACAATAAACGCCGAGAGCCGGCTCTGGTATACGACTTTTATATAGACCTCAGGAAAGACAGTGTATTTCGCTCATTCATTTATTTAACTTGGAAAATAAGTCTGAAGCGAAAAAATAGAAGAAGAAGAAGAAGAAGTCGAACTCGCGCTCGATGTATATATTTATTATGCTCGCCGCTGCGTATCGTTCGTTATTGGGCATGAAATCGTCGTCTCGCGCTCGGTTCTGCGAAGCGTCACGGGGCCTGCTGCACAGTTTCTCTTTCGCTTCAACAGACGCAGACGAAGCTAGTGCATATTATAGTTGCAGGACGACACGCATATATGTATATATATATAAATATATAGTCACAGCATACGCTGGCTTCGAAGAGAGTGACTCCGACTCGCTAATCGCCACGTGGCGTGAAAACAAATTCCGATTGACTTACACACGGAGGAAGTGTGGATATATAGCTTTGGATTTGTGTGTGAGAGGATTTTCTGATATCGGAAAGATTTTTTTTAAATTCTAGGGAACGCGATTGTTGCGTCGCTCTCGATACGTTGTAATGCGCGATGATTGGTTATGTGTACCGTAATATTCGTAATATTGTGGTTGAATGGAGCAATCGTGTAGTCGCGATGTATGATTCTAATTCAATGCGAATAATTGAATACATAAACAATTATCCTGATCGAATGTACGCTCGTATTTTTAATGAAATTCGGCTGATACGAGCTAATTAAACTTCATTATACGTACCAAATATACGTTATACGCATACACCCCATTTGAAGTTTGTTAATCACATAACAAGACATGTCCTGCACACAAAAATCCATTCAATTATTGTACGCGAGCGCGTGGTTTACGCGAGCGCGTGGTTTACGCGCAAACGAGAAATTAATTTATCATCTATGCACAATACATACGCGTGCTTCATTCGAATTCATGTAAAACGATATATAAACGAGCAACTGTTATATACAGCCTCTCAACACAAAAAGGATAATTAAATCGCGAGAGGAGCTGCGCGCGCGTGCCTAATCATAGACGAAAACCGAGTCGAGTGTTGCTGCATCAGCAGCCGAGAGTGAGAGAGAGGGGGAGAGGAAAAAAGGTGAATTCCTAGTCCGCGCTGCTGCAGCAGAGAAGAAACCGCAACGAATAATAACAATAATCAAAGGAATGCCAGTCATCCGGCCGACTCGTCCTCGGACAGGAGAGTCGAGAACGTATATATATGTATAACGAGGATGGAAGGACTCAATTTTGCATTTGGACGGCGACGCGCGTGCGGACTATACTCTGCGCGCGACAATGCGCCGAGAGTATAATATCGCCGCGGTGCTTTCGGTGTGCTGTCATTCTCCGATGGTATAGGCCGATAATTTTTCGGTGCAGTTCAGGGAATCAGCACATATACCGTGCGTTAATCATCTCGCCGGGATCTTTTATATACATATATTTTTTTTTGTCTTCGAGGAACCTTAATGTTTAATGCAGCAAATTATTGCGCGCGCGAGTAGCGGCTATTTCAAGAAGGATTTCTTTGAACGGAGTACGCGCGAGTTAAATGAGGTTGAAGCGAAGGTTGTACAAATTTACCGGCGTTCGAAAGATCTCTTATGTCAAATTCAAATTAGTCTTTCTCAACGGCTCGCAAATCCTTCGCAAGTTATGTTTTCAATAACTCGCGCTCTCTCCTTACAACGGGAATCTACACATATATATATATATATATATATATATATATATATATAGAGAGAGAGAGAGAGAGAGAGAGAGAGAGAGAGAGAGAGAGAGAGAGAGAGAGAGAAAGAGGGGAGGGGGAGAGAGAATGAAGCCTATTTTTCGCAACACCCAAAATCCTGCAAGTATACTCGAAGAAAATAAGAAATGAAAAAATTCATGACACTCTAGGTAGCCGCGGAAGGGGTATTCCCGGTGTGCGTGAGCCGCGACGACGTCCCTGAGACAGAGAGCCGTGTCTGCCGCAGAGAGGGGCCCGCTGTACTATACATGCCGGCCCAAGGACGTCTGCAGTAGCAAAAGCGAACACACGCGCTCGGGCCCCAGATTCTCCCGAATATACGCCGCCGCCGCCGCCGCCGTGACTTTTGCACGAGCGAAAAGAGAGACTACACGCTGCAGACGTCGGCACGCGGCCAGGGACGGCGGCAGCTCCGGCGCCCCTTATTTAGCTTTAGCCGACAGATGCACTGCATATAATGTGTATATCATTTTTTTTATCGGCGCGCGATGCTGTATGTATCGAGCGGACGATAGCTTCTTTTAATTGTACCAGAGGCCTTTTACCTATATATAATGCGAAGCCTCGATATGATATTCTAGCGCGAGTTTGTATAATTACAAAAGCGCAGATGATTATTATATCCGTTTTATAGTCAAATTGTGGCACTGGGTATATTATGCTATATTGGCCGGTACACAACTCGAGCGGCACGAAAGAGATCGCGCGAAAAGAAAGGACGAGTGCGGGGATGAATAAATTCAGCGCAGAGCGATATAAATTGGATATATTCTAATTGGAGATTTGCATAACAGACGTATTACAATTTAAATTACCTCATCGTCTCCGCGAATATAATACTCGCAAATTTTCACAGTATAACCCGGGAATAATATACAATCCAAATTCGAGGCATATATATATATATATATACGCACACACGCACACGATGAGACAGACAAGCCGCAGTGTATATACTTTATATACATAGAGAAAAGAAAGAAGCTCGGCCGAAAGTTCGGCGGTTTGTCCTTCAGGCATTGCCCTACTCGAGCAGTTAGCAACAGCTCTCTGTCTAGCTCTCCTTCTCTTTCTCTATATAGCTCGCTCTGTCCTGTTCTTAGCCGATCCCCACCTCTTTCTCATTCTCCCGTCGACACACTGTGTGCCGATGTCGATGCTGCTCTCTCGCCGGAAATACCGGGTGTGCCGCGAATAGCAAACCTTTTATTAAAAGAGCAAAATGAAAGTGTGTGCGTGCGTCTCGTAGACGGCTGAGTTTTAGCTGTATACGAGCGCGAATATTCCAAAAATCGCGTCGCTGATATAAAGATCGCGATGCCAAGGGGGGGGGGGGGGGGGGGGGCCCCCCCCCCCCCTGAGTCATCTGTTGGATTTTCGGGGGAGAGCACTTTGCCCGTGGCACGGTGTAATTAAAGCGCAATTGTCCCGGCGCGTGAATTGGAATTTTAAATGATCGCGCGATTTTATGGAGAATTATTCGCTCGAAGTTTTCCCATTAGGGTTTCGTCATTTTTCTACGTGGGAATTACTTAACTTCGGGCGATTATGTAACAATTAAATTTCGTTATATGAATACATCGTTATACTACCCGACGCTGCCCCCCGTATATTAGAGAATCTCGCATATAGCGTCTGCCTAGCATTGCCGCGGTGCGCGCGTCATAATTCACGTATACATCTATACAGCTAATAAAGCGCAACACACAATAAAATAACCCCTCCAAGACCGCGTGAGCGGACCATAAAGTGTATATATAACAGGCATTCAATTCTCGCGAGATACTGCACTACACACAGATATACACACACACACACACACACACAAGTCGGTAAAAGGCTATATAAAGCGCAGCACGAAGTAACCATCTATAGCTTTTATATTCTTCTTCTTCTCAATCTGTTCCAGGAAAAAAGTTCCAACAACAACTACAACGTCTCGTGCATACTCACTCTGCCGCCGTATCAGCGGCAAGGTTACGGTCGGCTGCTCATCGACTTCAGTGAGTATATATACATACGTACATACATAGTCTCTTTCTCCGCGCGCTGCCATTAATTTTTAAGTAGTCCCCCCGATGTGGAGGGTTAAAATCCGGGCGCTCAAGTGCATCGGCAGTTAGATTATCGTATCGCGGGGAAATTGCGCCGCGGTTGCTCGCTTTCGCGCGAAAAATCGATTCTCTGCTATGTACGATATATATGTACTGCCGATGTCCAAAGCGCGAGATTTTCTAATTTTAGCCGCGCACCGGGGATCTTGCTGCACACATTCCGCGAGGTTGCGCCGATTTCCAATAGTAGGCTCTCTGTTGTGCTGCGAGCGATTTGGAAATTATCGCCGGCTATTGTATAATAGTTTTAGCTGATTCTGCGCGGAATCGAGAGTTTCGTTAACTCTGCTCCGTCGGAGTAAAATTCTCGCTATATATAGAAAAGTGAAAGAAGTATAATCAGGACGGCGTGTCGACCCTCGCCGCTGTGTGGAAATCAACCGAGTGTGAAAAAAAAAATACCCGCTTATCCTGTGCGCGCGCGCGAGAGAGAGAGAAAGAGATTGTTTTTATTGTGCTCTCGTGTGACGTAAATTGCTACCATTTCGCAAGCGTCCTCCAGTTTCCTATATACCACTCCAAAAAGATAAGAAAAAAAAACTTCGTTTCGAAACAACGAACTCAAAATGTTAATATGCCCCTGGAAAAGCTCTCGCGGCTTGGAAAACAACGCCGCTGAAAAGCTCGTCATATAAGTGGGTTAAGAACGCGCGGCGCACATCAAACCCCGCTTGACAAAAGTAAATTGCTCTCCTTCTCTCTTGCCATTCACACTTCCTTTACTGCGGCTAATGCTAGTTCCTCGCGCCTTTTGCCGCAGCCCTTTGCCAGTGCGACAGCTCTCTCGTGCAAGATAAAAGAGCTATATAACGCCAGAGTCAGCCGTTTGTTTATTCGAGAGAGAGAGAGAGAGAGAGAGAGAGAGACAGCCATTGTGTCCGCGTGTTATATATGCACGCACAGTTCAGTCTCGCACTTGGAAGGAAAAATATCCCGAGGTCAGCTCTTTTTCTCTTCTCTCCAACGCACCGCGGAGAGAAAGTATATATATATACGGATGAGGGAGTAAAATAGGCCGAACTCTCTCTCTCTCTCTCTCTCTCTCTCTCTCTCTCACCCCGCGATAATTAAAACGCGCGCTTTTTGCCGGTGCGCGAGTGACGTCATATTCATTGATGCCGCGCACGTAGTACGCGCGCGTACAGTAGTAATCGCGTGCAACGATAGTGCATAGCGGCCTTGTTCAAATTCTTCCACTCCCACCTCTCGTTTTTTCCCCGATTTTCATCCGCGGTATACGGAGATATGACTCTCCTCCTCGAGGCAGCAGCTCAGACACATACGAGCACGTGTATACGCGAGAGATGGAGTATCAAAGCGCGCAGGTGCGTGTGTGTCTGCGTGCGCGCACACACACACATAGCTGCGGGGGTGGAGTACCGGAGTAGTTAGCGGAAAGTGCGACGCCCGACGTCTCGCCGCATCGATCGGCCCGCAGCAGCCGGAGAGAGAGAGAGAGAGAGAGAGAGAGAGAGAGAGAGAGAGAGAGAGAGAGAGAGAGAGAGAGAGAGAGCTACGCTCTGCCGCTGTGTTGGATCCGAGAGAGGGAAAGAGCGTGTAGGGATAGCAATCGCATGACCTCCCGTGACCTCGCGCCGAGGGTTGCGCGCAGGGCCAAAACTGCGTGTATAGCTATATACACACTTTCTTTCTGTCTCGCTTTCGCCTCGCCGCAAGACTCTCCTTTATGCTCGACGAGGATAGGACTTCGTATCCTTCTCTCTCTCTCTCTCTCTCTCTCTCTCTCTCTCTCTCTCTCTCTTCTCTCTGTGCTCATCCCTTTGGCTGGGTCGCGATGCTAGATATATGTATAGGAAGGGCCGTCGACGCCAGCTCGGGTAGAATACGCCGCGCTCTGTGTATTATACGCGCGGTGTCGCGTGAATTATTGAATATTTCGCAGCAGACTGCGGCGGCGGCCTATCGAAGGGCTCAATTCCTTAGAGTGCTGTTTCTGCTGCTCTTTGCTTATATATATACGTTGGGAGGATCCTGTTGCAATTTTTCCTTGTCTCTTTTATTTTTGCACGAATTGCGCTAAGAGCGCCTAATTAATTTTTTAATCAGTTTCACCAGAGTTTTCAACGTTTTTCAACGGTCTATTAAAATGCCCTTCATTACGCTTCCGGGATAATGAACCCGCAGAGTTAATTTCATCTCCATTCGATTGTTTGCCCTTCCGCGTGCAGGATTCTATTTTTCGAGCAAAACTATATACGAGGGCTTAAAAGGTATCGCCTCTATAACCTACTCCACTGACACGGCCAATTCAATCAGCCCCTTCACTACATATATATATATATACGTATACGTATACGTATACCTGCAGCGTATATTTTATATGTATAAATGAAAACCGGCGAGTCGTCGGACCAAGTAGAAACTGCCAGAACCAGTCAGACGCGAATCCTGGAAAATCAAAAAACCATCCTCCCCCAACCTCAATTTCCCCGTTTGGCATACGCACACTCACTTCAGCGACAGTACTCGAGCGAAAACCCGGCGCAGACAGTCGTCGTCGTTGGCATTTGCCAAGAGAAGTGGGATGAGGCGTCGCGACGCCGCACGATCCTCGATGAATGCGCTCGGCCTTGCCGAAGTAATCGGCCGAGAACGACTGTCCCTCCGTCATTCAGGTGCAGTATATATGTATACGTGTGTGTGTGGGTGTGTGTTTGATACCGAGGGAGCCGGAAATTCTCTCCGCGAATAGTTTTCAAAAGCCGAACTCTTTGTTACGGACGGATGACTTTCTTTTGTCTCCGTATATATACGCGCGAGGGTTGTTGCGCTCACGACGACTGCGGAATTCCGTCGCTTCGCTTCGACTGGCTGCGTTCGAGCTTTTTACGCGATACTATAGATTCTTTGAGAATTAACGTATTTATTTATGAATTAACGTATTTATTTATGCTTTGATTAAAGAAAAACAAAGCAATGTCAAGCCGAGCGCATATATGCGAGTATAATGTCGCGGTTACAATGAGAGTCTCGAATAGATTTTAGCCATAGCGCGAGCGGGACAAGAAGTTGCTTTCAGTAATTTGCTCCGCGAGTGATTTATTATATACGTGCGGAGCTGGGGATGCGAGCTATGTATACTGGCGGTATATTTGAATTATATCGATTCGGAAACCGCAACTATCTATCTCTTTAAAAAAAGGTGTATATGTATATACATATGCGATTTTAAAGTTAATCGCTCGGCTCATTTACGCCGAAATTTAACGAGGTTATCTGGAAAATCGTACTGTAATATATACATATATATTTATTCATTTATGTATATACGAGCGAGCCGAGAAACTGTAACGTATTCAAATAAAATCGTCGATCGAAAATTTTAATATTTGTGCCAGTATACTGCCCTCGCGAACGACTTCACAAACAAAAAGTGAAACTGCGCACGAGGTTCATTATAAAACTTGAATTTCTTCACTGCGCATCGTACGTTCTTTACTATAATGAACATTTCTCAACATTTTCGTACATTTTATTTAGTCGTATGGCTAGATGAGATATGCTCTTTCGCAAAAATCTCTTTGTCCATACACATCAGCATATTATATACCGATGCACCGCGTTTAATGGGCATTGATTTTTCTCGCGGCTCATTTAATTTGGCCATAGAAGCACAGCAGCATCGAGCTCGTCCTCCCTCTATATATACACATATCAGTAGCGGCTGCAGAGAGAGAGAGAGAGAGAGCGAGCTATACCCTCCCTCAGTCGGTGCGGCGGCGGCGCGTCCCTGGCGGGGGCGTTGCACAAGAGAGGGAAGCTCGCGCGCGGAGAGAGGTCGTTGAACCGGCGGGCCCGGATCGGTCAGGGGTTGCTGTACTCTCTCTCTCTCTCTCTATCGCTCTCGCTCTCGCTTCCCGCCGCCGTCGAGTCTCGAGAGTCCGGACCGTAACGAGGGAGGATAGAGCGTCTGCCGCGCTACTCTGTATATATACAGGCTTGATGTGCTTGCGGAGAGTCGAGGGTCCGGTATACGGACGCCAACCGATTCTTGACCGAGTATACGAGAGCAATTATTGCTCGATCGGAGAAGGGTATATATATATACATATATATTGCATGTCCGGCTGCCGTGATTTCGAATACTAAGCGCGGAACTGTTTTCTCCTCTTGCTCAAATTCGTTTTCCCGAGCTTGTCGCTCGGTTTACAATCCAAGTTTTATTACTCTTCACATAAGTGCACACGGTCAATAATCAGGGGATCACATCGGTTTAAACATTTTCAATTAGAGAGTACTCCCGTTTACATATACGTTTTCAGTCCGGGATACACATTACTCGATCTCACCATATGTGGCGCATTCGCCCGATCTCACGCGCAGCACACGATAATGTACGCGAGACTGAATTTAAAACGAAGAGCAAAAACGCGAACCTTCGAAAAGTGCTGAGCTGTCAGCAGAGAAAGAAGCAGCAGCGAAATGAAAAGCCGCGTGTCGTATATATAAGCTGCATCGGCGCGTCGGGCAATTATGCATCGCGCAGTGCAGCAAGCAAGCAAGTAAGTAAGTAAGTAAGTAAGTAAGTAGCCATTGGCCTCGGCTGGCTGCGGCCCCTTCTCGGATATATATATATATATATATATATATATATATATATATATATATATATATATATATATGTATGTATATGCTTGGTCGGAGAGAGCATCGGAGGACGTCGGCCGAACGAGCCGGAACGATCGTTCAACTCTCCTCAGGTGTATATACGCTCTGCAGTGTGTCTATAGCTATATATGACAGGTATATACATGCAGATCGAACTGTATCAAAGGGGAGATCGCTCGACACTTGATTCGACGCAGAGCGATCCTATCAGCCGGCGGCTGCTAATTTATCTGCTGCTGTTGCTTCTCACACTCGTCAAGATCGGATGAGGCGAGATGAGAGATTGGAAAACGCTGATGAATGAACGGCATCAGGGCTCGTCGATTGAAATGGAAAAGCTCTCCGCGCGCGCGAGATGTATTGATGCGGCCTCGACTTCAATTTATATCCCAAGCCTGTATTTACACCGCTCCCGATCGATAGCCGCGCGTATTATAATAAATGTGGAAGAAAAGAAAAATTCCAACCTCCGACCAGTCTCGCTTTTTATCTCTTTCCCGGTGTCAATATAACGTATATAGATATATGTGTTTAGAGATAATCTAACCCGCTCGGTAATCCCCTTTTACAGGCTACTTACTCACGAGGGTCGAGAATAAAATAGGCTCGCCGGAAAAGCCGCTGTCGGACCTCGGACTAATCTCCTACAGGAGCTACTGGAAGGACGTGCTGCTGCAGTACCTCTGCAATTTTGGAGGCAAGGAGATTTCCGTGAAAGGTGAGGTCGTCGCTGTTTCTTTTCCCCATATTTTACATATATATAGAAATGATAGATGTAAAGGAGGCGTGAAAATAATTTTTTATTATTATTCCATCGAATCATTTCTTCGCCGCTGACACAGACATCAGCAAGGAGATGGCCATCGACTCGTCGGACATAGTGAGCACGTTGCAAGCCTTAGGAATGATGAAGTACTGGAAGGGAAAGCATATCATACTTAAGAAGCAGGTACGTTCTTACGTCGTTGTATATAATCTCGTTATGCACACGGCCTCTCGATGTGCCTTTATCTAATTTATCATCGCGCCGTGGATTTTCACGCGCACATCCACATAACTAGTACCACTGCTGCGGGTGTAGTGTCCGAATCAAATTTTAAAGCTCCCTCGTATAGGTATGAAACTAAAATAAAAGAAAAGAGCGCTATACAAAAGAGAACAAAAAAATAGGAAGCCGACGTCGATGGAATAAAAATGATCCCTCTCTCTGTCTCGCAGGACGTGATCGACGACTACAAGGAGCGGGTGAAGCGGCGGGGCACCGTCTACAAGGAGATCGATCCAGAGTGCCTGAAGTGGAGCCCTTTCCAGCCGCCCAAGACGCCCTCTGCCTCGAGCTGAAGTCCTCCCGCCAGACAGCAGCGCCCGGCGAAGCCGTAAACGGCTCGCGACAAGCAGATTTCACGCCCGGGATATTGCATTATATATATATTATATATACATAGATACATTGTAGGTACATACGTGGATCGGAGCGTGTTCACTACGATTTTTTTTTCGAGCTCGAGAGACCCCCTCGAGCTAATTCTCGTACTTCCGAGACGAGGGTATCGCGGAGGTGTGGTCTGTAGTAGCTTCTTCTTCTTTTTCTTATTCCTTTTGCCGCGTCTTTTCGCTCCCTCGCGCGGTCGACGAGTGTAGCTTGTGTATTATACTGCACTTGGTGCGCAGCGGGTTGAGCGAGAGATTCGCCAGGTTCGAGAGTGAACTTTTTTTTTACAGGCTCGACAGCGAGTGTTTTTCAGGAGTGTTTTTTAGTAGATCACTCGATAACCTTTTGCATCATCTGGTGGGAGAAGTCTCGGGTGATATTGAAAGTAAACGAAAAATCACCTATTTTCTACCAAGCAATATATGTAATAAATGCTTGCTCGTAATATTCTTGAGAGTGAAACCCGCGAGCGATCGATTATTTTAATCAACGAAGGTATTTTGTTCCGTATGGAATGGAACGGGCTTTACGTTGTCGAAGTCATTGATCGACGCGTTTAATCAAATTGAAATTTTCACTCCGGGAATATTACGGTGTTGTTGTCGAATTTGAAGTTTGCAAAACAGATCATGTACAGAACGGAGAGCATATTTTAAATAGTTTATTGTACAACTTTTTTTACCATTTTACAGTATTAGATAATATTTTACTGAAAGAAAGAACGTTTGAATGCAAACATCAATGATTTTCGTTTAATTTCATTTAAACGCCCATCTTTTTTGTTTAAGAATATTTTTTAACGTTTTGTTTGTTTCATGAAAATGGATGCAAAAGACGAAATTGAAATCGAAGAGACAATTTATTATCGTTATTTTGTACCGTGTACCCGTAGAAAAGACTTAATGTTTTAGGGTGAACGTGTATGTTTATACAATAATAAGAATAAGAACTGTTAATTTATCGTACTTTAATTTTTTATACATCTGCTTAGAAATAGCTCTATTTATTTACTTGTTTTATTGTAAAACGCTAGAGCGATCATTCTAAAACATTAGCTGAAGTCACGATTGTCTTTTTGCGTTCGATTTAAGAAGAACTTTTCTAATTTTTTTTTGGAACACACTTTAACACTTATCGAGCACACGCCGACTTGTACAATACACATAATAATTTCCTTCCACCGACTGTGTTAATCATGGTATTGTAATTTTGTTTTATTTAGTGTCTTATGTCTCGTCATAAAATTTAATGTACATTATTATTATTAGACGTTTTGTAAATTGTGAAATGTTATACATGGACTGAGAGATGAATTTTTAGTGTAATTTTTTTTTGACTTGGTACAGTCTGAAAATTTGAAGAATATTATTCAGCAAGACCTGTCAACGAAGAGGCGATTGTTAAGTACAAAGCATCAACATTTTCACATGTAACTAAATATATTTTTAGCCGATAAAGATATTTACGTAATTTGCTACAATAATGAATTTTGTATATTCGACAAAGCGAAGCCACGTTAACACTGATATCAGTGATAACAGAGATCAATTCCACAAATCACGTTATATATTAATCTCCTCTTTACTAATTGAAATCTTGTTTGTCTCAGTTGTTTAGCCACAACTTTTCACTTACTTTTAGAAATTTTGTACTCTATTGTACTTTCAATTACTGGATATATTCGTCACATTTCATTTAAAACATAAATGCCAACAAAACTCTTTTAGATAATTTACGCATCAACTGTTGAATGTAAAATACATTGTAAAATATCACGAAAAAATACATAAAAATTAGGAAACGGAATGATAATAAACGAGAATTTTTAATAAGTACTACGTCGTTTACTCTGTTACCTACCCAAACGTACATGCACAACTATTTTTGTATCCAAGTTTCGTAATCAGTGACCTTGTGAAGAACAAAAATATTTCTCGAGATTTTTTTTCTTTACCTTACGAGTATTAACAAAACATCACTATCTGATAACGTAGTCAAAACTAACAAGATTATATGAAGAACAGACGATGAATAGAATCCATTTACTTTCATCAGATATATAGCTTATCTCAGCCACGTTGCGCAATGAGCTCATCTCGCAATGAAGTAAAGTTAAACTGTATAAGAGTCAGAGAGTCTTAAAATATATTTCAATCCTCAAAGTTCAATGATATCCGAAATTGAAAATTCTGAGCCAAATGTTGCGCTAAGTACTGCTCAATTAGTTACAAACTGCGAGCTATCAACATCATTATTCCATGTCACGTATTTACGTCTCTCGACTTGCAATTTACGATACACTTGCGAAATCTCATGACTTTTAATGCTGAATTACACGTATATCATCTCTCACGATTGCACATCTAATACTTACCGTCGAGTCGCAGAAAAAAAGGGACGCACTAATCACCTCGCACGTCGGCAACAATGAAAAAAAAACCAGCGCATATCCAGTAATTATTTCATTCAAGCGTGCGCACACGCGACATAGTTTCCAGTTCACACCGAGTGTGAATCATCGTGCCAGTCTCATTGTGAAAGTCACTTCCACATACATTTTCTCAATCGGCTTTCAGCGTCCGCCGAGCCGCACTCGACTGGTCTAAGCGTAAATCTTCGTTCAAAGGACATTGCCCTTTTTAAAATAAACTATACAGGGACCTTTTAAAATTCCGTTCTTGCGCGAGTTTAATAAAGCCCGACATATACCAACGTCGAGTTTGAAATATACATTTCGCATTATATATTTATAAGGAAAAGGAAGCATAAAAATCTCTCGACGCGAGTCACTAACGGACCCTTAGAAAACAACGCATATACACATCGGCTCGAATTCGTCATACACACGCGCGCAGGCCGGCTCTCCCTCTATATCTGAATTATATGCAAACGAGACGATAAACGCGCGATAGGATCTTCGTATGTGCGCGACGCTGTCGACGGGCTCTCTTTATTTGAAATAAGCAGAAATACAAACCGGCCCCTCGCAGTCGTAGTCGTGGCTCTCTCGGATAAAGGCGACAGGCTTGGAAAAAAGGCACTTATTCCTTAAAATGGTTCTCGGTCGTATCGCAAACAAACTATATAGTGTGGATATATGAGAAACTTGTTTTTCGTACATTTTCCTACGCGAAAGAATTTTTTCAGCCTGCTTTTTACAATTCCTACTCAATAGATGCAGCGCGAGAGGACGTATGGAGATCTGACGATAAATTCATTTCCCAGCTGACACCTTTATAGTCGTCGTATACTTTACAAGGCTGTTGTTAAAATCATGTATTATAGCTGCGCGTGTGCTTTCGGTCGAATACTACAGAGAGCAAAATACGTAAAACGCAAGTGAGACCATTTCTCGTATTAACAACCTTTCGCGCGCACGACGCTCTCTCTCTCTCTCTCGAGCTTTGGCTAAAATACTTCTACAGGCCGCTTCGGAGTATAATAAGTAATTTATATTCGCCGTGATTTACGCCGACGTAACGAATTCTTACGAGCGATCAGATTTGTTATTTCTTTTTATTTTTTCGTAAACCCTCGGCCTACATCTCTCGTTAGGTTCCACACACATATACGGACAGTGTCGCTGGACTTTTCATCGACTAATACGGTCCTTGAGTTCTCGGAAAAATAAAGTTCTAAAAGCTGCAGCGACTATTATACATGCTGCAGGTGCACTCCGGCTTCGCCGCATCGCGAAGCGCTAAGAGCCGAATAATTGCGTTATACACGATGTAACCCACGTCTTTCCCCGTGTGATATACCTCGTCGCTCTTTTTTCTCTCTCTTCCTCTTGGTCGCGCTACTCGCCACGCGACCTCAAGTAATGTTGTTATCTCATTAGCCGACGTGCGCGTGCTACTCTTTTGCTGGTGTATATATACTGCTTCAGTACTGCGCCTGCAGATGCAGTGGGTGGGCTGGATGTGGTCGAGCTGTGGAAACGTTTGTCTTGAGACTCTTGATGTCCTGTTTATATATAGGAAGGAAGTTGGATTATCGTGATTCTATTTTAATTACAAGTTGGAGTGAATTGCAAACGTACTTTATTTATTAGAGAGCAATAAAACTTTTTAAATTACATTCGTTGCCATAAGATGGAACAGTTTTCAGAAGTATAAAATTATGTATGCACTCTGGCGCCGATGAATGCATGCATATTAATACTCGAGAACTTCGAAGGCCCGAAACTAGTTAAAACATAATTTCCAACAGCCATCTCCTTGTTTATGTTCCCCGTTCAACTCGACTCGGCGCACTAATCTATTTCACGTCCGAAAATTAATTACAACAAGTCTAAATTATTATACAGCCTATGCAGCCCCGCCGCGCATAATCAACTGCATCATAATGAAAGGCTTCCTCGATAAATTACCGAACCGTTTCGAATATCAACGAAGTATATACACACAAGCATCTACAGCAACCTGATTCCCAGCGATTAATAACGAATTTCACGTCAATCCAAAGTGTCACGCCGTGATATTAGTCGCGTGTCCCCTACACGTGTTGGAGTGTACACAGGTATACTATAGAGTTGAAGCGTTGATTAAAAAAAGACTAGAAAATAGGATCTATGGTCTAACGACATGTGATCTAGGTCAGTGCTAAGTGTCGCCGTTTGTTTTATGTATACGCGAAGCAGTGATGTATGTGTATGTATGTATGTATGTATGTATGTATGCATGTGGAACAAAACACGAAGGGGCGATCTTTTCTTCGCGCCCGTTTTTGTTGTCGTTTCCGGCTTCTTTGAAGCGAGAAAAAAGGTGGTTTTTGTTAGGTGACGGGACTGGATTGAATGTTTGTTTCAAACGATTTTTTTAGACATGTGGTTTCGACAAAAACGACGTTTGTCTGATGAAACTGTGTCGAGTCGTTAGATACATTACCCGTTTATTCACAACGTTATGTAGCTATATCGATGCTGAATATTCGTACTGCCGTGTGTAGCAGCAACGTGTATGACAAGGCACAATCATATGAATTGCGCTCCAACAGGCACCGGGTATCAAAATCACCAGAGCACCTGATGAAGTACAATTAACATGCAGCCTCCAATGTATCTTGAAAACACCGGCAGTATTGGTAAAATAGTCTTCTCGGCTTCTTTAATAAAATCCTCTCTTCGATTGATATTTCGATGGCCGCTTGTGCGATTATCCAGCCGCAGCGCGCGCTACTTCAGGTACCTGACTATCGGATACACAGTCGTAAGTACCGGAGTAGCGCGAGTTGCAAACTGGCTACGAGAAGAAATTCTTGCAGCAGCATCTTCTTCCGGTTCTTCTCGACAATAAGTATTACACACACACACACACACACACACACACACACACACACACACATATGTAACTTACGAAAAAATCGGCGAGTCTCGAGGCAAGTCAGTCTGAAGCAAGCAGTCCTTACCCTCCGCAGGTCACGAGTTAACTGAAAGCATGGAAATACGAGGTACGTATAAATACACTCTGCAAACACAGACCCTCTCGATGCAGTACATTTTTCAGATAGCAGCGGAGCACTCAGCCTCGTCTAAAGGTCTCGCATCCCTTTATTCCGAGAAAGCGTTTCGGGGATGCTTCAACCGATTTCATTATTAGAAGGTGAGGGAAATCTTCTCGTACTCAGGTACGCGAACTAATGGGCTTTTGCGAATGCGCCCAATCGCTCTTTGCTTCTAGAAAATATGACACTCTCGTGCTTTGATTTACAACTTTAGTTCTAGATGCATGATATATATATATATAGGAGAGGGGGCAATAGCAGCTCGAGTCTCGCGCGTGTCGAGCGTAACGAAGATTATATAAAGAGCTGAGGTTTTCAGAATTTATCTGTTAAAATTAGTCGTAAAGCCCGATAAATGCTCGAAAAAATTTCTACGTATATGTATACCCGCTTGCAGATGCGCAATGATGGCAAAGAGTGGGAGTAATGAGTATAACGGGAGCGATAAGATATATGGCAGCGCGATCAGAGATAATGCCGCGACACCGTGCCAAGCAGATTCGAAAATCTCGAATATCCCATTTTTTGAAAATTATTCGAAAATACGTATTTTTATTTCAATATTAACGGGGATGTCGCTCGTGATAGAAATCTATATCGTTTTAAAGCTAGTGAATACCTTGTCTTAATGGAAATGGACGTATTCGTTGAGCAAAACTGAATTGGATTGTCAAAAGCAAAGAACAAGTGAAAGTTATGTAGTTAAAGTTGAGTCACGGCGTCATTGAAATATTATTGAAATTTCAACATTTTAATATTTCAGTATAGATAAGTTTAAAAAATAGTTTTATTATTCCTTCTTCAAAAGCAAAATAAAATATTCGAAATAACGGATCGCGTGTACGGTAAAAAACATGCAATAAATAAAAAAAATCCTCACAAAAATACAAGCAGGCAGAAGCGTAAAAAAAGATAAAGCGCGTGACTGAAAAAGCAGCGGCCCAGAAACAACTGGATATTTCGCAAATTCGCCGACCTGATTAGCCAGCAGTGCCGCGCGCTTGGCCTTGTCGATTTTTGCTGATAATGAAAAGCGACGAGTCGACCGACGAAGTATACATACACGCACACATACATTTACGTTTATGTGCTCGTGCGCGAGTTAAAACGTGTTTGGATATTTTGCGAGTTGCGTAGTCATCGATAAGATCGGCATGGCGCTCGTCGCGAGAGAAAGAGAGATCGAAGAGGAAACAGGCGCGCGCGCGTGTGTGTACACCCAAATCGTCCCTGCGAGTTTACATACGGAGAATGAATACTTTTTTCTAGTTTGCTGACTATCGCGGTTAACTGTCTTTTTGAAAAAAAAATTTGTTGAATCGAGTGACTAGGCTGAAGTCAGTTTTAATACACGATTTCAGCGATTTCTCTCGGTAATTTGAGAAAATGAAAGGCAAGAATAAAGTCGCTATTTAATATTCAGTTGCGCCGAGAACCTGCTATACATGTATCGTGACGTCTGGAATGTCAAGTACAGTCATTGAATGTAGGTGGTAATAACAAAGAACGACTTCCGTCCGTTTGTAAACGAGCTCTCGGTTGTAATGCCTCACTTTATGTCTTGCTAATGAAATCTCGCCCTCGCAGCCTTTTCACGCCGATTCGAAGAGAAAAACGAAGGATGAAAATAAAACGGACTCTCTCTTTATAACCCTTTATAACTCTCTATAACTCTCTCGTATATTGTCTCGTATTAATTTTTAATTTTTAATCGAAGTGTTATTGGAGAATTAATAATTAAGAAAGAGAAAAGCGAAGATCGAAAGTACGAGTAATCGGACATAAACTATCAGCAGCGAACGTCACGTTCATTAAACTGCCCGATCATAATCGCATGTTTTTATTCAAATCACGAGTTGATTATTGCCAAATAAATGTTAATAAAGTTTTAATTTACATACATGCTCTCTCTACATTTCAAAACCAATTGAATCACCCGTCTGTAACACCCTCATCCACGGAAAGCGTCCGGAATCAGTGAAAACACCTGTCAGAATCGCATTGTTCATCAATCTCGAGAGAAAGGCAGACCGCGAATCCCGTAAAATCCATCACGAAAAACTACTCATTTAGTCGTCGTACACACGTGAGATCCGTCTACAGCTCGTTTATTGGCGGTCGGGACGGGGTCGATTGACCGAGGGCCACTCGCCGCATAGACTGATTTCCAGCACGATTCGACGCTCTTATGTGTATATGTGATGTCCTTGAGATGACACGAGTCAGGATTAAGAAGCTCTTGATGCGAGATTTGCAAGTTTCTGAAATTCCTTGTAAAACGAGAGAGTGATTTTTTCCAACGGGTTTTGATAAAGCCTTTGAAGAAGCGCGTGCACAACGTAAATGGTAGTATAGAAAGTGGATAAAAATAGATCGGATAGAATATGGCGAATGGATTTTTTTTATTGCCGTTTGATGTTGGAAGCTTATGAATTTATTACTGCGTAGCTACCGACTGAACTCTCAAAGGGTTGTGCTCGGTTTATTGCTTATGCCAGTGAAGTATATATAGAGCATCAATCGATGCCGCCTGTACAGTTGGAATAGTTTTAAATGCGAAGTAATTCGTCGGATCTTTGAAAATGAAATTATAATTTTTTCTTTCATTAAACTATATCTGTGCTTTTACTGATGATTAATAATACAAAATCGTTGCATCAAAGCTGAAAACGGAACGACAATCAAGCAGGCGACAATGAAAGCTCTTAAACGGTTTTAATCCCAATAATAACATGCTTCAATCGGCCTTTTGATGGTCAAAAAGAATAGCTCCGTCGCAAGTAAACGTCGTTGCGACTAAAGCAGAAGTTTCCGCATATACACAAAGTGAAAATTGTAACAAAAGAATTCTTCAAAATAACCATTAGCTCTAAAGCGCGACGGCTGTTGAATGCCAGTGAAAAAGAAAAGAGAAAAACAATACCAACAATCAAGCTAAAAGTTTTCCGCGTATTCCGCTGACCTGTTCTCTCACTCTTTCTCCATCCCTCTCCCTCTCTCTCTCTCTCTCTCTCTCTCTCTCTCTCTCTCTCTCTCTCTCACTCACTCGTGCGTCATACCATGATTAATTTTTTCCCCTTTTACTTTTTCAATTTTCCATCTCCGACGTAAATCTCGTTCCGATTTTCTCTCATCATTACTGGCTCTCCTATTAACGTCACAGGCCGTGCTTTCGTCTTCTCCTTCGCGTAGGTGTGTACATCGACGTCGCCGCGAAACCATACGACGACGACCGTAAGTGCGTGTGCGTCTGTAGTCGACCATCTATGAGAGACTCATGGATATTCTTTGCGCTGATCGATAAGCTTCTTTTTGACGATTTTTCGGGGAATTTAGAGAGGAATCGTTTCGCGAATGACGCAAGGGTTTGATCCGAGAGTGTATATTACACTTTTATTTGCGAGGTTATGACTCACCAGGTTTGCGAACCAGATGTGTCGATAAGTACACGCGTCGAACCGTTTTTTCCTTTCCCGTTTGCCCAAACGAATATAATCGTATACGCGCAGAAGTGTCTAAGAGAAAAAAAATAGTCACAAGAGCCTCTCGCTTCCGTCGGCGAAAATAAATATATTTATAGAAGAGCAGGAAGAAAAAAATTCTCTGGCAGCCGTCGCGCGAATAGACCTGTCGCTCGAGTGGACCTGTCGATTAATCCCTTCGACGCGGGGTTTCTCGGCTGATCGGCTTATGTACTCGAAGCAAAAGAGCTTCGTTTTCTGCATTTCGACGAGTACATAACCAGCGCAACGACATCGGTTGCAAATATATTATATATATATATATATATATATATGCCGCATCAGAAAATTGTCGCCTCTCGATAGGCGGGTCACTGAACAATACGAAAGAGAGAGAGAGAGAGAGAGAGAGAGAGAGAGAGAGAGAGAGGGAGAGAGAGGAGAGAGAGAGAGAGAGAGAGAGAGAGAGAGAGAGAGAGAGAGAGAGAGAGAGAGAGAGAGAGAGAGAGAGAGAGAGAGTAAGGGCCGGCTTCGAAATTGGCAGGAAATCAAGCGGACATTCTATATTTAGTGTCCGGTACAGTGTGTCGAAGAAGCACCGCACTGCAGCAGTGTTGCAGGACGCAGCTGACTCTCGAGTATTCACCGAAAAGAGAACCGCAACGGACGAGGGAAGAGCCGCAACGAAAGAAAGAGTAGGTAGGGAGAATAGAATGGGGATGTGCGAAAAGATCGAGAGAGAGAGAGAGAGAGAGAAGGGGGTGAAGAAAAAAAGAGGGTCAACGAGTAGAAGAGGGCCTTCCGCAAATAGCGAAACTCTCTCGCCTATATGACTATAGCCGATTTTCACCGCTAGCTGGTCCTTTTTCTCTCCTGCCGCGGGCTATAAATGAAAGCACACGCGGCGCGAGGCCGACGAAGCGAAAAATAGACTTGCACACGTATGTGTTTGTGTTACACGGAGAGAAATTCATCGGTTCGTTTTTTCGATCGTTTATTTCTGGCCTAGCGTTATCCGCTGAATTTCTCTCCGACCTTTTTTCACATTCCGCCATATACATACACTATATACATCCAGCGTAACACACGTCGAGGGAGGCTCGGGCGGAATATACATATATATACGCGGCTCTAATAATAGTCCACCTCCTGCCGGGACCGCCGCTAAGTTCACGGACCAGACCAGTCAAGTTCGTATAATATTGTAGATACGCTGCTCGTGACGTAACGGTAAGTCTGGCAGGTTGATGCAGTTGGGATATGATGGATGAGGCAGGAGTTTGACGTGCGTCGGTTGTATCGATGAACTGCGACACGAGTTTTCCAACGGTACAGACATGCGTATATACGTGCCAGAAAAGAAAATAGATACTCCCAAGGCTGAGTATAATTACAGAACTATCGAGTTCAGAGGATAATTAGTAGACTAATCGATCAGAGCGGATTGAATTTTTGGAAAAGTTATAATAAAGGGCTAGTCTGCAGTAATGGCCCTTTGAAGACAAGGTCAAGACTGCGGGCGATATGTGACGATATGTAGCTATATATATATGTGTGTATGTGCGCTTAGAACGAGAGGCGCGCGAGACAAGCAGTGTTTTCTCTTATCTTAACGAAACATGCCGTTTGCGGTCAACGCCCCTTTATATTTTCGCGTGCCGCTGAATGTCAAGTGACAGTATTCAAAAGAATGCGGCATCGAAGGAAAAAAAACGCAATAAAGCAGTCGAAAAGACGCAAAGCGTGCTAAAAGAAAAAATTTAAGCAAATGTCTTGATATTTATTCGGCAAAAGTTCGTTCGTCACGCTCGTTTGCATTCAAATCGTGACGTTCGAGGTGGATACACCGTTCAAGGCCGCGGTGGAGTGCGTTGATATGCGCGATCAGCGTCTTCGCGAATTTCAATGACAATGGCCGAAAAATTTCCTCGGTCAAGCTGTTTGTTTTTTGAAATCCTATAATTATTTTCCATCAGTCTCGTTACTTTTCTTGCTCTCTATGAATCCCCGACAGAATCGAACGGCACAAACGCAGAAGGATAACAGACCGAATACATCCCCTTTAAAACGGCACGTAAGTGCGAGTAGTCGCGCAGCGGTAGACGAGGGGAGAAAAAAAGGAATCTCTTTGTTCGCGGGGTCGTTCGTCGAAACGACATCACACATACACATACGCGCACATATAGATTGGCTGCAGGATGCGAAGGGTATATAAGCAAGCAAAGCGCTCCTTAGGCCGACGTATCCGCGCGCGCGCGCAGAAAAGGAAGGAAAGAGAGCGAGACGATGACTACGACGGCGCTTACGCCACTGGCTGATTGTTCTCCGATCTCACGAATTTCAAGGACGTCTCTGCGAAACCGGCTTCAAGGCCAGACGCGCGCGCGCGCTAAGTGAGAGAGTCGCCCGCGGGGGGAGGCGCGAGGGGAAACCCTCGCGATCAACTGCTGGTGGGGGATAAAAGAGGGGGAGAAACGAGCTATACGATATGCCACAGGATCGAGGGGGACACACGCCGCAGAGAGGGAAAGAGAGAGACTGCAGCCGCAGACGGATTGCGATAAAGAGGGATATATAACCGACAACACCGCCAGACATTATAGACGGAAACGACCTGAAGTGGGCCATGCCTTGTGCGTGTAGGAGAAGAATGAGCGGCTATGATCGGCGGGAGGCACAAATGATGATGATGATGATGATGTTGGGGCTCGCCTGAATTTTTAAGAGGATTTGCCGAATACGCTGTAGCGCGAATTTGAGATTTCGTAGAAAGCCATGAATGAGACGCTCGAGACGATGATGGGATCGTATTATCCAGGGATCAGAGTTTACGGCATCTTTCTCTCTTTCTTTTCGCAAGGGTCCTATTCGGCGCTCGATTTTTTTTTAATTGCGAGCAATCAAGACGCCTGCTGCTAGTTGGTAACATTAGATCCTATTAGCAGTAAAATTTATGAAAAGCGTATATCTCTCTCTCTTGAATTTAATAAACCTCGTAGAAGATTTAGTGTCTTTAAAAAGGCTTGTTAAGACGCGTATTTTTCCAAAATCGCCTCAGCTGATAATAAAACTCGCCCGAGCAAAGGAGAGGAACCAAAGCCCCTCCGGGATTTATCTGTGCCAAAAAGACCATCGTGGCGAACAAAAAAAAATAAAAAAAGTTATACACGATGGAAGATCAAAAGCCAAGATGGAAAGTAAAAAAAGGAGTCTACGTGTTCGGTCTCGCCCGGAGTTGACGTCATCGTAGCATACCATTTCGGTTGGCTTAGTTGCAAGAGAGAGAATGAGGAGCTTTCGACGAGTTTTAAAGGACTTGAGCAGGGGAGTCTGCGGGCGCCGGGATCACGTCCGTTTTATGAAAGTTAATGAAAGAAAACGAATGGACCGAGTCTATGAGCTCCGTCTACGAGACGAAATCAATTGAAGATTCTGTGAATCGTATATACTTAATTACCGTTCGGAGCAGGAGATGCCTTCAAAAGCCGCTCGATCCAGATTTTATACATACTAAACGATATTGTCTGGCAAAACGAAGCACAGACGGCAGCAGCCTCGGCGAAGAGCTGAACAAGAAAGCAGCCACGAAAGCCAACAAACGCGGGCAACCGACTGATCGTGCCACATCCAATTAAAAACTCAGATTCTCCCATAGAGAACTTCCGCAACGTGAACCGTAATCCCTTCTACGCGAGCGCAAGAGAAGCAACAGGAGTTTGCCAGTGTCTTATCGAGAATTCCTAGTGTTCAGCCGGCCGGAAGCAGTAGCTCCGAAAAACGAAGAAACAAAAGCGCCCAATCACTGCGCCCTGAGGGTTCCCTCTCACTCAACTTGTGGGTGTATATACAGAGTCTTCTTCGCCGCGGATGACTTTGCTGCCGTGAAGAAGTTGGAGAGCGCGAAAATTCCAGACGAGTCGCATTCCGAGGATTAAGTCCGGTTGCTATGTCTCTCTTGAGCTATTATAGACCAACCTGCTCTCTTGGATTATTCTCGGGCGCTCGAATCGCCGCGGGATCGTATCTCTGCGCAAACATTGCCGATCGTTCGGAATTGAGCGAGAGATGTTAATGCTGATGCTCCGTTATAAACGAGGCGCGCGCGAGTGTGTTTCAGGGAATTCGCTGCGGCTATGAGAGGAATGCATGACGCGCGCGAAAGATAAGTGCCGACGAAGTGGAAAGCTACTGTGTAATAGGCGTGCGTTATATTATATACTTGTGACTTATTGAGCTCTTTCTTTTCGCTTTCAATAACAATCTTACCATTTGTTAAAATTTATTACACATATCCGATCGTGTCGCGTTCGCGGCGATAACATGAATTCCTGGCGACCCGATAAACCTACAACAATATAAATTTCGAAGCTTCGTACAATCTTATCGGCAGCGGTATACCTTCTCAAAGTGATCGACGAAAAAAAAAAGAATCCGCGTTAAATAGCAAAACCGCACTACGACGACGAGAGTATCGATCGTGCCGAAACTCCTGTCGAAATCCGAGATGATCCAGGCGCACTTTATGCACTATACACTGCAGGCCCGTACAGTAATCGAGCTCTCTCTCTCTCTCTCTCTCTCTCTCTCTCTCGCTCTCTCTCTCTCTCTCTCTCGCTCTCTCTCTCTCGCGCAAGTAGAAACGTGTTCTCTCCCGACCGTTTAAAAAAGCCCCGTCGCAGACAAAAGGATCTCGGGGCGAATGAACCCATCGGCTCTCGCTCTCTCTTCTCCTTTTTCTTCGATGACGACGACCTTGGAGGAATATCGCGTTGGAACTCGCAGAGCAGCGTCAGCGGCAGTATATAGCGTGTTTCATATGCGGAGCAGAGAGAAGAAAAGGGGCGTACGGTGCCGAAACGAGGGGTTGTGTGTTGCGGAGGGTCGGACACAAAGGGGCGAGGCCCGGCGCAAAAGCAAACGGTCCCGAGCACGTGATTTTCGCTCCTTTTCACGCTGGTGAATCGACGGTAGAAGCACACGTGGAAAAAAAAATAATATATGCTCTTTCCGTTTAAATACGCGAGGACTGAAAGTCAAGATCACGAGTGTGCGAGGAGAGACTTTTTTAACAAAGTACGTTCACAGGGTTTTTTTTCTCCATCTCTCTACGCAGTCGCGGGAGATAAGCTGCAGAGACGTGCAAAAAATTATTGGTCTACCGGTGATGGCGTATAATTTTTTTTTTAAGAATCCTTTACCGCATTCCTGCCGGTCTTCGCGGCCGCGCCGCGCGCACTCGCAACCGCAAAGTCTTCTCAGCTGTCGCTCGACTTATCTGCTGCTCTCCACCTCTTCCACAATCACACATGTGCACAGTTCATACACCCGACTTTCCGCTGCATATGAAACAAGTATGCACCGTATTGTCTAAACTCACTCGCGAGTTTCCAGCGGTGTTGAATCGCGAACAAAAATCGGACGGAATATCGCGGCGGTGCTCTCGGACCGATCCTCCCGAGAACGTATTACGAGAACCGGAGCAGATCGCAGCAACGTGCTCTCCTCGGCGTTAATGGATGAAATGGAAGACTCGTTCGTTCTGGAGAGGGCAGGAAAGAAGAGAGAGAGAGAGAGAGAGAGAGAGAGAGAGAGAGAGAGAGAGAGAGAGAGAGAGAGAGAGAGAGAGAGAGAGAGAGAGAGAGAGAGAGAGAGAGAGAGAGAGAGAGAGAGAGAGAGAGAGAGAGAGAGAGAGAGGGCGTACGACGACGACGACGACGACGACGGCAGACAGAGGCGGGGCACACACGTAGTAGCCGGCTGCTTATACACGCACGCACAGGGCCCAGCAGCCGGCGAAAGAGAGAGAGAGAGAGAGAGAGAAAGAGAGAGAGAGCGCGAGAGAGACAGTGTGTGTATGTGTGTTATGTAGAGGGGGAACGCGCGCCTAGCAACAGGCCGCGCCGGAGAGCTGCAGACACGTATACACGCACACGCCGTGATTAAATAAAACCGCCGGCTAGCCGTTGACATTGCATGAGGATGCTATTTTTCGGACGATCCTAGTATGTGTAGTTACCATACATGCATACATTTGCTAACGTTTCTATATCGATCGGTATATGTGTCGTGTGTAAAAATAACACGGCATAGGCAGACACAGATGTGTACATATTTTACAGAAATTGAACACGGGAATTCAACTCGAGGGAGACGCGCGCGGTATACATACACACACGCAACGCTTTCCCTAATTGAGCTTAATTTAATTTTAATCAGGAAATTGGCCTATACTTCTCGCTCTCCCTTTCTTTTAAGCACTATTTTCTCTAATTCCCTTGATTAGTTTGCTAAACTTGTGAACTCGATAGAATCCTGGTACATCTACGATCGGATTGTAAAGCCTCTCTTCTTTGTATATATAGTGATGCGCGCATGGCGATATATCCAAGTCGCGGGGGGAGATGAAAAAAAACGTATAGTCTCGTGGATTCGAGATAAACACATAGCCCGTTAATCCCGAATGGATTGAATTACGTATATAATCCGGGAGCGGAAAATCGTCGATTTATCTGACATTATACACTTGCTCGGGGAGCATCGATCGGAGGACCTATTTTTCATTTTGTCCCACGTGCGAACCGATGCCTGTACATTATATATATATATATATATATATATATATATATATATATATATATATATATATATATATATATATATATATATATATATATATAAGCAGCGAGGCGTGCCTGTGAAGAGTGTATATATAGCCTACTTTTCCTTAGCAGCCCTTCCTCGAAGTCGAGCCATCAAGATCAATCTCGCCGCTAAATGGGTTTTGGATCGTGTAATGTCTGATGAGGTGAGGGTGTCGGGCGGAATTTTCCCGAACGCGGTTCTGCGTCAATATTGGATCTATAGAGGGTCGATAATTAGCATTCGCGTGATTGACTCGACGCACGTGGGAATGTCGTTTTTGTCATGATTGCCATTGAACGCGTGGGTATGTACGTGCATCAGATAGATAAATTATACGTACATCCTGTAAATGGAAGAATCGTCTATACTATTTTTACTACTTTGATTTTCTCAGCACTACTTTGCTTTTATAATCTGGCAACGTAATTATTTATACGCGACATTCATACATATATATATATATTTGTATATAGGCGAACAAGCATCTTGGTATTTCCCTGCATAGCAAAAATATCCACTACGAGGAAAAAAGAGCGGCTCTTATCGCTCGACACACGCCAGCCATCAGAAGTGGACGTTATATGTTATGTCTCTGATGCGCGCGGGGAAAAGCCACGATGAAAATTGGAACGAATTTCTCAGTCCTTTCTAATTGGGCTAGTTGCTCGACTTGTAATTCCTACGTGATATTTCATTTATAATCCTTCGCGAGGACAGCAGCAGCAGCAGAAGTGCACAGAGTTTCTAAATATACGCACGAGTGCAACGAAGAAGCCACGTTGTGCAACATTGTGCTTTTTGTATCGCTCGTTATGCACGCACCGTCATTAGTGCCGTCGCGACAAAAAGAATTTTTCTTCATTTTTTTCCGCTTCAAGAGAGACAATCGAGACTTCGATTAAAAAGCAGCTGTTGCGACACGCGGAGAAAAAGAGAGAGAGAGAGAGAGAGAGAGAGAGAGAGAGAGAGAGAGAGAGAGAGAGAGAGAGAGAGAGAGAGAGAACGATTGCTTCATTAGCCCGCGACAATGTTTAATAAGCTATTTATATACATGTGCGATAGATCTCGCAGACGCGGTAAACCGGCGCCTATAATTGGAGTAGCGGCGTTAAAATTCTGCGCGAACGATGAGAGGGAAATCTATCGCGAGATGCATCGCGCGCGCAAGAGCTTACCGGGTCAAGGCCTTCTCACCGCGAGCGAGTGCATGTGCCTCCCTCCTGAGCGAAAGGACCCTCGAGTGGAGACGACGGCGGCGACGATGATTCTTTGCCGTGGATGAAACTATTGAGTGCGCGCGCTTGGCCTCGTTAAGGATGGAAAATGCCCCTCGAGAGCGCTGTGGAATGGCGCCGTCGTTGATGACTTTTTTTATTTTCCTTTGCGCTGTTTTTTTTTCTTTCGCGACAGAATGAATGCGAGTAAAGTGCACACGGACGATGTCGATTTATGCGAAGTCGTGAATCTCGTCTCTCGAGTTTGAAATTCCAAGTGCAGAGAGATAAGCCGATGGGAAACACCTACGGCCACCGGGAGATTTATATGTGCTTTCGGCTTAATAGAAATGAATTTTCTATTACGAGCTACTTAGCGGAACGGACTTATCGTGCGAGTGGCATCTTCACGCCGTCGGCTTCTTCGTTGGAGAGGTATGAGTATTATTATACGCTCCAGGCGGCCTTCTGTGCGATGAAAAAGAAAACTCTTAACGTTTATTAATCGACCGCGCGTGTTACACGCACTACTGCCAACAATTTCACTTGCGCGAAAGGCTTTATTTATTTATGCATATAGGAATGATATCGTTTAGCGAACAATCGACTAACGATTTTTTTTTACAAGAGTACCGGTAAAAAGAAGCCAATGTTTTTGGGGCGCTCCGGGCCATCGGCTTGTATAATAACGTTCACGCGATGGCGTCTCTTTCTTGCGAAAGCGTTAATATCGTATATGGCAGAGGTGAGTAATTCTTTTTCACGGTGCGCGCGTGTGAGCTTTGCAGAAATCGGCCGAGCGAAAAAAGAGCCGATTTATCTTAAACTGCTGCAAACAGAAGTTTTTTTGGCTGACGATTGACTTCTTTATTGAAAACTCGATCGCGCTTTTTTTGTTCTGCAATTGACAACGAAGAAAATCGGCAATCGGGGAAATCGCAAAAGACCGCAGTTCAACCGTCAATGCGACCGATGACGAAGCACCTCGAATTACTTTTATTTTCGAGTTCCCAGAGCCGGCGACCCATTAATTTTTTTGCCATAGACGTAGCAGCGAGGGACAATAAATATTGACGGGCCGATCGAGTTAATGAAGTTGACGCGCGCACGGCAGTTTCGTCATTTGGCCGAGCGCAAAGAGATGAGGAACCGTCGGCGCGAAATTGCCTGCGAAATCGTTTTACTCCCTGGGCGATAAAAATTCTCCGCGTGCGCGCAAAATAATTCTCTCTCTCTCTCTCTCTCTCTCTCTCTCTCTCTCTCTCTCTCTCTCTCTCGCTCTCTCTCTCGCTCTCTCTCTCTCTCTCTCTTTCTCTCTCTCTCTCTCTCTCTCTCTCTCTCTCTCTCTCTCTCTCTCTCTCTCTCTCTCTCTCTCTCTATATATATATATATAAGATATATATATATATATATGTATATATATATATATATATATATATATATATAGAGAGAGAGGTATATATCGACGATGACCTGAAAAATGTTCTCCCAACACCTGCAGCAGCCGCAGTAAAGAAACGCCGATTTTTCCAATTCGATATATATAAAAGTCTCGGGCAGGCAACGGTTCTCGTATATACATGTACAGGATTGCGCAATTTTTTTCAGAGCGCGGCGGAAGTAACCCACTTTCTCGATACTTGGAAAGGTGTTTCAGCCGGCCTGCTGTTGCTGCTGGCGTAATCGCGAAACCGTAGAGATATCGACACTTTGGCCATAATCGACGCCCCCTATACATACACCGGCAGAGTCACGTTTTTTTCATTGCAGCCACGGAGAAAGGACGATTGTAAAGCTGCAGCCATTGCTTTGCGGCGGATTTATGAGCATATTATTTAGTTATATATATATATATAGATAGAGAGAGAGAGAGAGAGAGAGAGAGAGAGAGAGAGAGAGAGAAAGTCACTCAATACATTTATAAGTTCATCATAAAATTAGACGGAAAATTTCTTATTCGTCGCGCCAAGAGAGCAAATTAATACGTTGCAAGCGAGGCATGCATACATTACAGCAACGTGATGGAAATTTTCGCGAGAGGGAGAGAGAGAAGACGCGACTGGCTTCGTCTTTGGCATCGCAGCGCGGCGACAGATGGTACAATTGAGACTCGTTGCGAGGATCATTACATCACGTTTCTCTGCGGCGGACAGCTCTCTTTCTCTCCGTCTATATACTGCCTCTCTGCCAGGAGGGATAAATAGGGACGTAATCACCAATTGTTAGTGTTTAATTTTCTCTCTCTCTCTCTCTCTCTCTCTTTCTCTCGATTTAAACTTATCATTCAATCCCTCTCGTATCGTTTATTCATCGTTGCATATACGTATATTATACTTCTAGAACAAAGTTACGCGACAATCGCGGAAAATAATCAGTGCAAGTTTGCCGAATAATAATCACTATATCTATGTTAGCAGCAGCGGTCTACTACGCCCCTGCTTTTACCCCCACCACAACTGCGACCGGCCGGTCGTGGCACTTCTCTCTCTCTCTCTCTTTCTCTCTCTGGCGCGCCGGGGTTACGTATCACTTTTCGAGTCGTCGCCGCTATGTATACGTACATACATAGATATATATATATACATTATATAGGAGGATCTACACGTACACCTAAATCGAGGACAAGAACACGGATACGCGTTAATTCGCGAGAGACTATATTATGGAAGCTGAACTTGACATCCGCCTCGATTTTTATTTATTATATTTTATTATTCTAGAGACCGAGCCTCAAAAAGTGCAGAATCACAATTAACAGTAGTCTCTCTCCCCGATGGCGGTTGGGAAAATCCCGCGAGGCATGTTAAAAAGCTTCGAGAGAATTTCACATGTGTGCGTACGTAAGTATATAACACAGACCATCATCGGGAGAGAGAGAGAGAAAGCATTCCGTTATCCGAACGAGAAGTGAGAAAGAAGAAGCGAGAGACACGAGTGAGACACGACATTTACAACTACATACATACTCCCGGCCTCTGTACGTATGCACATCGAAAAATCGAGCGAGTCAGCCAGCCATATAGACCCGTTCGAGAAGAAAAGAAAAAAAAGCAATAGCAGAAACGTTACCTTGTACGACATACATATATGTATATACCGGGTGCAGAGCCGAGCACGTGTTCCAAACCGTCGGCGAGTTGGAGGTTAGGAGCCATCTTTTTCGCCGGTCCGATAGCGGATTCTCTCTCCTACCGTTTCCTTGCCACACGGCTTCTATGTATATACATATCTATGTGTGTGTGTGTGTGTGTGTGTGTCTTCATCACCAGAACTTTTTCTTCTCTTTCTCTTGATGTTCGTATTATCACACGATAAAAACTTTCTCAGCTCTCTTGCCTTATCAGCGTCTATGTATATATGTATCTCCGGCGAATGTTCTCGCGTATGTTTCACTCATGGCTTAGTCTCTTTCTCTTTCGACACGTGCGCGAAGCTAGAATTTTAATTTTCCCCCGAGTGACAACGAAAACGAATCACTCCGAAATGAGCCGACCATTTAAAATTCTCTCTCGCGCGAAGTGGCCGAGACTCGGCAAGAAGAAAGACCGGATGTGTGGGTTCCGGGAAAAAAAAATGGCGAATTCTCGAAACACGTCATTGACGGCATTGGAATTTCGAAAAAAGGCCCCGACCACCGCCGAGTGTATAGAAACCTCGGGAAAGAAGGGAAATATCGCTCGAGACCGCATCGGAGAAGCCTCTCACTCGAGAAAAAGTCCCGATCCTGTAATATTATCGAAAGAGAAAGAGAAGTCGAATATAAAAGCCCGAAGAGCTGCTGCTGCTGCTGCTACGACCGCGTCCGCGAAGAGCCGGCGAGGAACTGGCCGATCGGCCGTCCGTTGCGCGAAACCGTCGAGAGCAGCTCGTCTCTCCCTTCTCCTCTGCTCCCTCTCCCTCTCTAGAGCGCGACGGCCGTACCGTTCGCGACTCGTACTACTACTGAGCTCATGAGCTGCCGCCGTGTGAGTCTCTCTCTCTCTGCGACACCGGCGGAGTAGGGATATACACCACACCGCCGATTCCGCACGAGACTCCACGAACCGGATCGCGCTCTGTTCTGTGTGTGTGTGTGTGTGTGTGCGGGCGTGTGTTTGTACACCTATTACAGTCGACCGGAAGCCCGCGAGTGCGGCTCTGGATTCGCGCGCGAGGGGAGGAGGAAAATGGAGCAGATAAAAAAGAGGAAAATTTTCGGTTGGATTTTTGGAAACTCGTGTGACTTCCGTGTTGTACGCTGATTTGGCATAGGTTTTTAGGAATTTCGGCAATACGCAGCTTGGTTCGTTCAATAATCGAGCGAGATAAGATAAGCAGAAGGCGACACTCCGCAGTGTTGAGAGGAGATCGGTTCGTTTGGTATAGATTGATTTTCTAAAAGTCTTTTGGCAAATCACTATAATACAGTGGATGTAAAACGTCGACGGCATTAATCAAACAAATCAACAAATTCGTTCGAGAAATTTTAGATTCTGGGACACGCATACATATATAGGGGTAGGGATGATACGTTGATATATACTTTTGAACGCCGGTAATAAGAGGAGTATATACGTTGCTCGATCGGAGCAGTAATAATGATGCGAGTAGGGATTTTTACGAGCTACGGGCTGAATTATTTTCCATTCTTATGCATGACGCTCTCAGCGGCCTTTTTCGGACCGACGGGGGAACGACGAGTGTGTTGTTTGCTTGCGTGTGTGATATATACACACGTCATTTGACGCGAATTGGGTGTTTTCTTTAACGAGAACGGGGGAGGGGGGACTCTTTGTTTTCGAACTCTCTGATTCAGCTCTCTTTTTAATGTACATCGCAATACAGGATATGAAAAAAAAATCAACTTTTATATAGAGAAAATGAAGTATCAGAACTTCACAGACAGTGTGACTATAGTGAATTCAGCTGGAAAGCACACGCAAGTCTGTCAACGGCGGATCGAGCGTATACGTATGTACATATATAGATGTATAATATAATTCAAGCGAACGTCATCGGGCTATGTAGACACCGCGTTGCGCGAAGTGTCGCAACTCTCACTTCATTTCTCCGCGATCCCGAAAGAAAATTATCAATCAAAGCCGTGTTTTGCAATCCGCGCGGATGCAAGACATATCGTCGACGGCTGCTATATGGCGCGATGGAAAATGCTGGACGCTGCGGTGTGTATTGTATACACTATATATATAAAACGCGAGAGAGTCTTCTTTATGCGCGCAATAACGAAATTCCCGCGACATTCTCGTTCGAGAGCGGAGATAAAAATCGTCGCTTTCGCTATAATATACACATATGGAGGTAGTAGCCGTTTACGGGAAGCACATACAACACGTGCAGCCATTCGAACCGCCGTCGAACGTTAAATTTCAATAAAGCCAATCCCTTTTTTCACTGTAGGATTCCGACGATCCGAAGAAAAATTAATTCAGATCTCCGCCGATAATCTACCCTCATGTGAGGTTCTCTCCCTCCGCAGGAGCAGCTGTGGGCCAGAAACCCATGTATATACGTGTCGCGGTAACAGAAAGCTCGAAACTCATCGACCCGTGCTTAATATACCAGCATCGATTACTATATAAATATCACGATATAAATGCAAAACAGAACAACATAATCGCGTTAACGGCGAATCTATGCCCACTATATAGTTAGATTAAAGCGTAAACAGCCGAGACAGCTATATAGGCTCCGGTTTGCCTCCCGGCGTGTCCAGTAGCACACGCATAAGCCGTCTTTCTCTGTCTCTCGGGCGCGCGACTCTCTCGGTTATTAAAGTCATCGCTGCAGGGCTGCTGGTGCTGCTGCTGCCATACGTCAAAGGCGAATGAAAGAACGCGAGCGCGTTCCGAGTAGCGCAATAAAAGGCAAGTTCATTCTCCTTGAGCGTCTGCTAATAGGGCCGCCGGCTGCTGCGAGATTTCACTGCTATATACATACATGTGTAACGCGAGAGAGAGAGAGAGAGAGTCAACACTTTAGCAGCGACGAGAAAGAGAGAGAGGGACAAAGAAATCCTTTGTCTTGCTGCTGCTTGTTTCTGGAGGATGCGTATACACGCAGCTTTTGCCGATAAACACAGGCTATATGCTCATCGACATGTGTACCTATAACACACTGCGCAAGAGTATGTACATACCGAGGAGGTATATATAGTAGCCAAAGAGTTTGCGCGCTATGATTGATCTTTTTCTTCTGCGCGGCTGTATATATGTACACACACACAGCGATGCGGCGGTGCAGTATATTGTAATGCTTTGCAGCAGTGGAGAGTTTACTGGGGCTTCGGAGAGTCAGCCGCACTTCTTGCGACCCGTGACTACTGCTGAATATGCGCCGTTGTTTCTTTTACTGCGTTCGAGGATTTGTGGGATTTGCTTTGTTTCTCCAGAGGATCTCTCTCTCTCTCTCTCTCTCTCTCTCTCTCTCTCTCTCTCTCTCTCTCTCTCACCGAGTTTGTGTACAGCGAAGAAAATAAAGCTGAGGAAATACAAAGTGAGGTGTGAAAATTGGCTATACACTCACACGCTAAAGGGGTCGACGTCCTCTTCGGTCAGAAGCTCGATCTGCGCAAGAATAAAAACTGCACGCATTTCGACGATAAAAAACACGGTACAATTTTCACGGACGTTAACGTAATTCGCTCGAAAATCGATGGGAAATCTCGCAGATACACAAATACGCGCGAGTAAGAAAATAATATTCTCCAGCGCACGGTTCAGTACGTCTGAAGAGAGAAACGCTTTAAAAATAACCGAACCCGCACCATTTGCAACTCGCTCGTCGGCAACGAAGAAAAGAGAGAGAGAAAGAGAGGAAATATTTTGCCAAGGTCGCTCGAATCTCTCTCTCTCTCTCTCTCCTTCAAAATTAGCCCCCACGATAATGACGCCTATTAGAGTCACGGTACACGACCCTCTGCTCTCTTTTCTTAAAAAAGGAGGAGAGATAAAAAATATAGGGGGATAGGCACACAAGCTTCGAGGGTAACGACTTATTCGTGTTTCGAAGTCATTGAAGTCGATGAGCCGTAGTGGTATACCAGCATGAATATTCACGTGCCCGTGTGTACTCTCTCCCTCTCTCTCTCTCTCTCTCTCTCTTGGATATATCCCGTCGTTGGCGGCGAGATTCAATTAGCGATACGTTAGCGGGCATCCGTTCGCTGAGCTGCGGCATAAAGGTCGCATAGTACATATACACCTGGCAAGGAAATTAAAGCGCATATGAACTCAACTCCCCCCCATACCCGCTGATTTTTTTTTGCTTCCGAAGCCTGGAATTTGCGGCGAACTGACGATTTGCCAAATTGTAGTGATGCCTCGCGCTTTGTTCGAGAGCGCGGAATCGATTTTAATTATATGCAGCCGTGTATCGATCGGATTATGCGTATGAGAGAGAGGACGGTTCAATCTGGTGGTCGGTTTCGGAAAAGTGTATGTTATTAGGGAAGGGATAAGCGGGGTCAATACGCAGCTACTGATCACAAGCTGTCCGAGGAACATTATACCGATATACTGGGTGGTATACATGCAGATCGCTCTCGGATATGACGGCTCGGGTATTATGCATCTATTGTTTACGGACGTCTAGCAAACGCTTATCACAGAACAACGCGGAAAATAAAAGCTCGTCTCCTCTTGTATTACATATATATCCATCAATTATGTATAGCGAGTATAACGGAATAAAAGTTAGCTTCTCTCTCAGTCAATTATCGTAAAGAGGGAGCTAAAAACTTACCAATGAAAATCGCAATTGAGGGGTAAGGAAACATTCGGCTTTATTATTCCGCCGCGGCACGTCGCGCTAATAAGATCAGCAGAGTCTTGCGTCCGTAAAATAATGTACACCCGCGGCGAGTCTCTTACCGCGAGCAATAAGATGCGCCTATATCATTAACTCTGCGCCGGCAACGTAATAATTTTTCGCGGGGAATATAGAGGCCGCCGACCTCGTTTGACGCTCCGATCGAATTGTCGAGTATTTATGTAATGAGCATTTGTACTTGAACCCTTGCCATTCTTAATATAGAACACAGTAGCCTGGCTCGTGTAACGTGCGCCGCGCGAGCGAGGCGAGATAGCTCCGTTTAACCGTGCGCGTTCGCTTTTACCTATACACCGAGCGCAGCCGTAACGTACAGCATTTATTAACCATAAAACAGTTGGCCTGGCTGTGGATACCAGCCTTGATTATAGCATTACACATTGCTTTATTCTTTCTTGTGTCTACTTTTGTTTATTGCGGATATGGAAGCGCCGAGCTGTATCCCCTGTTAAAAAAGTGATGACCTTTGTTGTTGTGAAGCATTGGATGCCCTGTTTGATCGCTTGGTTTGAGAATTTTGGAACGCGAATTAGAAACGCGTTTTGCCAATTACATCTCTCTTTAACAAAATGATGGTCGCGTTTAATATACGTGATTCTGATTGGTTGCTACGGTGCACGACTTAAAAGTCGCGAATTTCATACGTGGTATAACAAAGATATTATTACATAGCACATGAGAAAGGTTTGTATTCTTCGCTTTATAATTATTGGCTTCGGTATTATAAGATGATTGCGAGTCGCTCTCTCATTATATACGAAGAAAAGCGTATAAGTTACAAAGTATAAGAGAATTCAAAAGATATTGCATTTAAATTATTACAATTTGTAAATGATAGCATCGACTTAATTAATGACCGTCCACACAAGCTGTAGTTGAAATTAAAATATGGACAGACACACGAATTCTCTCAGGCCAGTCAAAGAGAGAATCGTCTTCTTCGAGTGCGGCAGAGGACGATAATCGTATAATACACCTGAAAGAGAGAACATATATTTATTCATAACGTCCTGCCGTACAGAAGAGCCGCGCGTAAATATACTTCTCTGCGCGCTAATTAAACGCCTTCGACTCGGACGATAAAATGTCCGGGCGACACAAGGCGCTGTCTACTCTTTCTCCCAAAATTACACTGCTTCTGCGACAAAAGAGTGAGAAGTGTAGAAATATGACGAGAACGAGCAGGAAAAAATCGGCACATGCACGGCAGTGTAAAAAAAGTCCTTCAGCGCACCAGCGACGAGTCGTAGAATGAAAAGGAGGTGTGTCGTATATAGTCGTATAGAGGGGGGGGGGGGGGGGGAGGACCGTGCAATTTCGCCTGGATCCGGCGCGAGCGAGCTTCGATTCGGACAGAGAGAGAGAGAGAGAGAGAGAGACAAAGGCCGAACAAGGGGCGACGTGGAGGATGAATAAAAGAGCGAGAGAAGCGCGCCAGGTGGGCATCGCACGCGCGGTGAAAAAGCCAGAGGCGGATGACGTATATATGTGGCGCGCGTGAGAGAGAGAGAGAGAGAGATACGCGAGGGTTATGTGGGGACAAAAAAATGGGAGCGTCACGATCACAAACGCCGCGACGTTTCCTAGGGCTGTACGCGCAAACCCGCAAGGAAGAGATAAGGGACAAGAGCTGCGTGTGTAATTAGATGCAAATGACAGTTTGTTTGTAGAGCGACGGAGAGTCGACGTGAAAAAAGGGTCGGACATACGATTATCTTATGAGCTATAAGGGCTCGCGAATGGACGATGACGACGCGAATATCATCAAGATTAATACAAACTCTCGCTCTTCCGAGAGGAAAAAAACGCGATACCCGAGGCTGATCCCGTAGACACGCAGAATACAGTGGAGAGTCGAAAGGCAAATAACCATCCGCAAAGAGGGAAAAAATCGCCGCAAGTGCGAAAAAGAAACCGACCGATCGACCGCCGTGCGAGAGGGACAAGCATCCTCATATATGCACAGAGCGAGACGTTGAGCGGAGGCGCGGGTTTAAACAAAGAGCCCCTGCCGCTGGTGCTGCTGCTTTGCCGAGAAGGCAAGTAGGCGAGAAAAAGGCAAAGAGCAGAACACAGAGAAGACAACGACGACGTCGACGACGACGAAAAAGAGGAGGATCGAAGAAGCTCGCAATGTGCGCCCGAGGCGGGGAGAGACGGAAATCGCGGGAGGGAGTCGGCGAAATAGGGGGACAAAGACGTCGTCGGGGAGGCAAAACGAAGCAGAGCACGCGGGAGAGAGAAAGAGAGAGAGAAAGAAACCGGGTCCTTCACCCGTTGTCGGCGGCGATGCACACACGCAGAGAACGAACGAAATAGCCGAGCTGCGCTGCGGTGTAATGCTGCGCGCAAGGCAGATTAGTCCAGATTTGTCGGGCGCGCGATGATTATTATGAGACTTTTATTGGCAGATTTTTATTCTGATTTAAATTTTCGTTGTTCGGTGTTTATCGAGTTTCCATCCACCTGATAATAACGCTATGTGCCAATTCTATTTTTAACCATTTATAAGTAACAAGGACGTATATACTATACGCATGCGTTATACGATTGCATCGCTTTTCCAAAAGATAACAACCAATTTCCTCGGAATCGAGCACGCGTCGTTGGACTAATTATTTTCAGGTTGCGCGTAACGAAATTCGAATGAGATTGATCGCTGCAAATTATCAACGCCAAACATAAGCATGAGATCACGAGCGCGAAGAAAAAATGATCATCCATCAATCTTTCCCACACCGAAAAAATCAAATCTATCCGCCAAAAACGCACAACGCGTAGCAAGCGTTTTCATTGCACGCGTAAAAATCGCTGGCTCACGTAGCACACACCCACGCATATTCCCGTGTATACTGACACCGCATCGGAGAGGACAAACCCGAGGGCGTACATAATTCAATCTCTGCAGGCGTGCATCTTCGGTGCTGCAGTTCTGACGGGAAAGCGGAAAAACGTGGCCTCGTCTCAGAGAGCGATACAACAGTGCTTTCACATCTATATATATATATATATATATATATATATATATATATATATATGTGTGTGTGTGTGTGTGTGTGTGTGTGTGTGTGTGTGTGTGTGTGTGTGTGTGTGTGTGTGTGTGTGTGTGTGTGTGTGTGTGTGTGTGTGTGTGTGTGTGTGTGTGTGTGTGTGTGTGTACACGCGGCGATCGATTGTCTCCGATGCTGTCGCGAGAAATGCGCGGAAAGCCTGTGTGTGGGTGTACGTGTGCGATGATAAAGAACCAAACTCCCGGAAGATATGATCAAGTGCGAAGAAGTGCATAATATAATCGCGACGCTTCTGCGAAGCACCTTGCGGCATTGCGCATTTTCGTATATATATAGAGAGAGAAACTGAGAGCGCGCTTGCTGCCGAGTATTGATCACTCGGCGAGCTGAGAAAACAGTTCAGACTCTTTTTTTTACTCTAGACGGTAGTGCACTTTGGAAAAAAGGCATCGATAGGTACATTTGGCAGTTTACCGGAATTATTGAGAATTGAAAGCTCTCTCGGTGCGGGAATACAGTATAATAAAATATTCCAGTATTTTGTGCGTGGCGCCTGGAACGATATTCTTCTAGGAATATAACGAGCTGTACATTGAAGAACTCGCGGTGCATTTTCCGCGCGAATTTTCCTCGCTATCATCAAACGCGCGTCGAGAGAAGCATATAACCCTCTGCCATTCTGAAACCCTGGAGAAGAATTATGCAAAATTCAAATCCAGATTACCTTATCGCAAGCATAAAGACATTCAATTATACTCGCATCGCGAGTACTGCTGCGGAACACGTTGAATAGCCCGAGCGGCACCTAATCGTCAGACGCAAAGAAAGTTCTTTTCCAGCAGCGCTGCGAATATGCAAATTCGAATTAAAGTCGAGAGTGAGAGAGAGAGAGAGCGCACATATGTATACGGGAATGGAAGAGATAAAATTGCGCCAGTTTGTTGGAGTGCGCGTGGCGTCGCGTATATACTGCAACGAAATGGAAATCACGAGTTCTCGAGGGCAGCCGCAGACGCGCGCGTATTACGGGGAGTCCCGTGGCAATTTTAACGAGTTCTAAGTACCTTCGTATAATACTTTCTCGTGGCTGCCGCTCTGCAACGGCTTTTGCGCGCGTGGGCGGGCGCGTGTGCACTTTATATTGTTCGTCTAATGAGATGCGACGAGAGCGATAGTCCCGATATTAAAAATGTTTTCGTTGTACGTATATGCGCGAGGCCCTTTTTTAAGGATGGCGAATGAAATGCAGCGATGTATGGTAGGGAGGACTTTGCCGGGTAAGTAATCGGAAGTGTGATGGTGAGAGGATTGATTTTGTTTAGTCGGAAAAGAGTTGTAGCGATTGATTTATCATATAAAAAATCAATAAACACCGTGGTCGTGTCTTCTTGAATAAAGAAAAACCACTGATGTATAATAAAAAAAATCTATTATTGCTTTTGAAATTTCGCTCTTAAACTTTGAAATTTCGTTGTTTTTTACATGTAAAAACGTGCTTTAAGCACGTGGAATCGAGCTTATAAAACCAACCAACAAAAAGTTAAATGCCTCCGTCGTACGACGCTCTCGCAGTATTTACAGAATCATAAAGTTGATAAAGAAGAAGTGCGTAAAAGCTTAAAAAGCATCGGCACGTAAGGCTCGCTCGCGATAGCCGCCACACCGCAAAGAAAGTACAAGAAGTGATTCAGCGGAATTACACGAGACGGGAATTAAACGACGCGGATTTCGCCGTATCCGCAGCTGGCCGGCCTCGTACAGTGTCACCGCCAGACGAGATTCACTCGGGTCGTATAATACCGCTGTGGACGCGATATGCGCGCGCATCAAAGACGAATGCGCTTCGATTGTCGACTCGTCGAGAGAATAAGAGATATGAAGCGGGAGAGTCGCGGGGGTATAATACATTGCGATGCGCGGAATCTGTCGCCGCGCTCGGCGATTCTAAAAATAATTTATGCTCGTATATCGAATGCATGAGCGCTGTGCGACGACTGCGCTCGAGGCATCAGATTTATATATAGGAAGCGGGGATCTATCCTATACTATTGGTTTGTGACTATCTGTAATATGGTATGCATATGTATATACTCTGCTGCTAGTGTGTTGAGGTTGAAAGTTATTATGAATAAAGGAAATAGCGCGACTTGATTAAATCGACGGATGGTTGGTTCTGGGTTAGCACTTTCTTTAGGTCATTTACGATATATATAGTATTATGCTTAGTATGTAGTATATTCGATTCGAAACACTCGTTATAGTCCGCATGTATTTTTTCTTGCAAATAATATGCCTGCGTATTATTTTTGAATTATTTAAATGAAAAAAAAGAAACACAATGGTGAAGCGAGCGTAAGTTGCCCAATACGCGTAAGTAGATAAGGCTCGGATTGGTAAGACCATACCTTGTCGGAGATGGAACACGTCTATATAACCTAAGACGAAACATCGTAAAGTTTGACGGCTCGTTGCTCAATTTTGTTTTTACCTATAATTGTAAGAGAAAGTTTCCGCTGAAACGCGCACGTGTATACAAAAACCAAAAGATGCACCTGCCAAGATTTCTATACAACTTTGCACTTTCAAAAGTTTCTACTCTCAGGCTTTTACGCGCATTATTCTTAATATTACACTTTCGTATTGCGTATAACATTTTAAGCACACGCGAATACAGAACTCACCGCGTATTCTCACAGCGAGCGCTATATATATAGTATCAGACAACTCGAGATTACAGCGGAAACGGAGAGCCGTCGGCTGCGTGTGTTAACATTGCCAAAAAAATAAAGAAAAGCATTCGCGCGACTAATTTTCAATCCCTAGCGCGTCTCCTCACCTCATCGCGCTTATGCCCGCAGACACGTCGTAAAGCATCTCCCTTTCGTGCAGCAACGCCAGCGCGGAAAAGCCAACGAGCGCACTGCAGAGTCGCAAAAAAGTACAGCAGCGGTATAACGTTGGCCGATGGGCGTTGCGGCTCGCGATAAGGGCAGCTCGCGCGGCGGCAGCGGGAATATAAAAGGGGACCAAGCGCGAGGCGCAGCTTGGTATATATATTTATATATATATATATACCGCGTAAGCGCAGCAACAACGCCTATATAGTAAGCGCGATTACGCCGGCTGCAGGACCAGGTGCACCACTGTATTATGTATAGAATATAGCATATATACATACGCACACGGCGAGATTGCAGTATACCCGTTGCGCACTGCACACGCAGCGTTATGCATGAAGACAGAGCGCTGCTCTGTCCCCTCATTATCTCGTTGCGGCCGGGAGTCGCGCGCGGCGTTCCGCGTCGCCGGGAAAAGCTTCGACCGCGAGACTAAGTAATCTGTGCGCTGCAGAGGAGGAAATAGGCGCTGCGGATCTATGTATATGTATATATATATATATATATATATATATATATATATATATATATATATATATATATATATATATATATATATATATATATATATATACGTGCGTGCAAAAAACTTTGCGGATATGCACGCGGCCACTTTGCATACGCCGAGAGTGCTTTAATGCCTCCTCGGCATGTGATGGCTTTATTAAGTATACGTAACCACGATCGAGGATTAATTTGTCCGCGCAGCTACTAATGGGGGCTGAGAGATAGCTTTGACTCGCTGTTCTCGGCTAATACGAGCGCGTTTGATAAAACCGAAGCAAGGCGCGATTAAGTGTATATGGGGTTTTGTAAATTCCTGCGCGCAAAAAAATAGAAACACTTCGTCGCGCAACGAAAATTAAGACGCGTTGCATTGTTCGCAGAGTCGCGCATATACACATTACACGCTCGAGTGTCGAGTCGATTGTGTGTGTCTTCTCTCTCTCTCTCTCTCTCTCGCTCGGGTATATTACTTAGCCAAAGTGAGAGCTTTAGGAGTAGCGTATATAGTACTCGGCGCGTGGGTGCTGACTAGCGCTTTCTCTTTGCACTCTGCACGGGCATAATGTATGCATTTTTGATACGGGATCATCCCGTCGCCGTCGTGCTTGTACATAAGTGCCTGAGAATATAACGTCAACGTGTTTACGAGGCCCGGCGTAAAAAATCGCGCTCGACTCTTATTGCCGTGCAATTCGAATAAACGGCAAAATAGGTTCGCGAGTGTTACGTTATATGGAGTGGACAAAAATGAAGGGCATAATAATATACGCTCTCTCCGTTGGTGCAAGCATACACACACACACACACACACATGAGCCAAAGCGGAATTCCGAGCCACATAATAACGTCTGCGAACTTTATCTTTGGAACCCGAAACCCATATAGCGAGGCGCGCAACCTAACCTCGCGCGGAGAAGCTCGTTCTCTCTTTCCGTCTTCACTGCAGTGTATATGCGTGATGTGTGTATGTATATATATACGGCCGAGCGAAAATTGGCATCGATCGTCAGCAGCCGCACTATACTGCCAATAACTCGTCGTGCTCCGAGAAAGAACGAGAGAGAGAAAGAGAGAGAGAGAGAGAGAGAGAGAGAGAGAGAGAGAGAGAGAGAGAGAGAGAGAGAGAGAGAGAGAGAGAGACAAGCAGATGGCCGAGGACGAGCGGAACAAAGGAGAAAGCAGAGGGAGAGAAACGAGTGGGAGGCTCTCGCGACGAAATAAGAAAAAACGCGCGCGGGGGAACGTAAACCCGAGAAAAACCACCTCCATTAGAGGTGTATATAGGGAGAAGGCCTCTCACTCCACACACACACACACACACACACACACACACACACACACGTGCGGAGAGATACGGGCTCAGATTAAGAGTGGTGTAATGGAAGGGCCGGAGAGGAAAATCTGGAGAAAGACAAAGCTCGCGGGAGAGAGAAAGAGTTGAGAGAGCCGCCGGCATCGCAGCTTTGCCGTCAGCGGCAGCTTGCGGGCACTACTCCTTGTTATACGGCTCGAGCAACGTCCTCGTAACGACTTTTTTACGAGACGCCCGCGAAGAAAAGGACAACCCGACGAGATCGGCCCTACTGCGAGGAATAAAAGTTCGCGCGCGAACTGATGCGTTATGACGCACCGAGACAGGCTGCTGCATCAGTATATAGTCACTTTCTGCGTAAAATTGAAACTTTATAAAAGTAGAGAGAGAGAGAGAGAGAGAGAGAGAGAGAGAGAGAGAGAGAGAGAGAGAGAGAGAGAGAGAGAGAGAGAAATAAAATACGTCGGACGAATTGCTTTTAATTGGCGATTATTTATCGCCTATTAAATCTCGACGTTCGTAAATATTGCGGTCAGTATATACATATATATATATAACATACCCACGAGAGAGGAAATATTGAAGATGTAGCAGAGGTTACACCCGTGCTGTGTATACGCATTATATGTTTCGTTTTTCTTTGGGAGAGGGTGACCTTGCCCGCGCGCGGGTTCGACGAGCCATTTCGTAATTCTTATCGGGTGGCTTTTGTATTCATGAGACATTTGTCTCCGCACACGATGTAAATATCGATTTCACGTTTCGTCCCTCAAAATCTTCACGCACGCGCTTATTACAATTTAACCTGGTACAGCGCAATTACCTAGAAATTGGAAAATTACATAGCCGACGAGTAAAGCTCGAGCACAGCGTACATAGATGAGCGAACGCGGGTAATTACTGCTTTCGAATGTATAACAAAAGAAGAGGCAACAATGGGCATTCCGTTGAAATTGAAATTTTCCATGAAAACCGAGCGACTAGCTGCGGAGAGCATCATAAAGTCAGAGATGGATTGGTTCCAAAACTATTTTGGACACGCGAAGCCGCGGTAACCTTGAAAAAATTCGATGACCCACGAGCGCGCGCGCGCGCGAGAGAGAGAGAGAGAGAGAGAGAGAGAGAGAGAGAGAGAGAGAGAGAGAGCGATGACAGTGGTTCTCTCCGCTGCTCTTGTGTGTATATACATACGAGTACTTACTCGGTGAGCTTGTTTTCAAAGCCGCTGCGCAGTCAGTAGTAAACACGTATTATGCTCGCAGTCGTTGACGCTTTTCATCGTATACGCGGAGATTTAATGAGTTTTAATAAATACTCGGCGCGAGTTTTTTTTTTTTTTTCATTGAAAAGCAAGCCGTCGATGGGTGAAGTTTCGGTGAATCGGTTGAACTCGTGTATCGGTACAGTTAGCCGAAGACTCAATAGATCGAAATAAACCTTCGGGAGGTCTAGTCTTCGTTTTGCTGTTCTCTCTCTGAAGAGTATAGAGATTCGTGCCGATAAATCGCCTCAGTCTAGACGGACTAACGATTCCTTTTTGTTCGTCTCTCGTCGCGTTCGCGGGATATCTATATATACATATATACACAACCGGAGATTTGTAAGCCGGCGTTTATCGACTAGTTCCGATCGAGCTCCGCAGTCGGATTAAATTCGAAGTAATTTTCGTAACAAAAACTGTGTGTACATACGCACGCGCGGACTCGGCCGCGGCTAATCATCCGCAAACACGAAAGCAAAAAATCCAGCGTGAAATGACCGATAATTGAAGAACAGAGCGTGTACTGTGTGTGTTCACTTTGTCATTACCCGCGAGAATTTCTTCCTTTTTTGCGCGAGCAAACTGGATCATCCGATAATAAGCCCTCGACTTAACGGATAAACCCCTGCGGTTGCAGCGGCGTATATATATATAGGTACACATGCGCGGTACGTTGTTCAGTCGAGCTCTCGTGCCTCCTTTTTCCTCTAGCCGGCAACACTCGAGGCATCGATTTCACGCGATCGAAGAGCCGGAAGTGAGCATATTACCCTGCTTGCTATTATACCGCTCGATAACGCGGATCTCGCGCACGAACGGTGATCGTGAATTTCACGAATGTATATGCGACACCGCAAAACTTCTTCGCCTCATATATGTGTATGTACGATAAATATGTAGCAAAATCGTCGCAATAGCAACCGGCTATGATCGCATTGTACAACGAGCGTAGTTAGTACGTATATAACCGAGAGGACGCGTTTGAGAATGCATTGCGTCACGCGAGAGAGCAGCGTTGGGAGACATGTGTCCGTTGCAGTTTCTTGACCCGGCACCTGCGCGCGTCCACAATATATACTCGCGCGCGACGAGACGCTCCTGCGTACGTAGAAAATACAAGCGCGGCTCCATTTACGAGACGAGCTTTTCGTCGTGCGAATTTTCGCAACGACATGCATATATACATGCTCGTCGATTCCAACGTGTCTTATCGCGCTTGCGAAAGCGAATTTCTCGTGCGCAACGCGTGCGGTAAAAAAGCAACCTGTACACCTACAGGGAATTTTTGTATAAATCCGTACGTATATAGGCATCGCAGCGAAAAGAGAATAGGAAGAAATTGAGGCCAGGATTAGCGAGCAATTTTTCAATCCATCGCTTCGAACACGAGAGGAGAAGGCAAAACGAAGCAGGCCTCTCCGAAACGGCGCAGAAGCTGGCCGCGGCTTCAAAGCCGGCGACCTCGGGATCAAAAAATAAAATCAGTCGAGCCTGCAGTGCAAAAGAATAAGAGTCTCCCGCTCGCTCGCGCTTGTATATACAAAAGCTGCGAGCAGATGAGAAATTAGATAGAGCGCGCGAGAAAACGTCAAAGAAAATTTAAGAGCATCGTCTGCCGGCGTCTACGGTATCACGAAGAGGCGCAGCAAAGGCAAGTTAAAAAAAAAACAAAAATAGTCCACAGCGAAGAAGTGAACAAACGAGCGAGTGGTAGAAGAGAATATAAATATATATATATTGGCAATGCGGCGATACGCAGTGGCGTAGTCGGAAAGTGCAATGCGGCAGAGAAAGAGAACGTGCACACGTCTGCGTCGGGCGTGGCGGATAACTGACCTCGCCTCGTCTGCGCCGCTGCAGTCCCGGCTGCTGCTGCTTTTCTCTCTATATAAGCCCCCTCCCTCTTAGTAACTCGCGCTATCATCCCCACTACTAGCAGCAGACTTGTAGGTTATACGTGTCGTCGTTGCAGCCCTTACTATGCTTCCTCCTCAGCGTATATTATATATAGAGAGAGAGAGAGTTCACCGGTAGTGGTCCATTTTTTTATATTTTATTTTTGAATAATATATCGAATTGGTCGAATGGGCGTTGGGCTGTAGAAGCTATGTATACAGAGAAAAGTATCTAGCAAAAATGTATATATACTTTTTCAGTTTGATCAATCCTCTCGCCCTCTCGGTGTATAGAGAGTAGACCGTTGGCTTTTGTAAGCTATAAATATCGGTTACAAAATATATATATATATACATTCAAATAAGACGATCTTGTTCTCTGAATAATCCTCTTATAATAAATTACGCTCGCCCAGAGGCTGAGATATGGATTATCTAAAACATATGAATAACCACTTGTTTAACAATATACATATATCGGCCGACCATAAAGCAATTCCCCGAAAACCCAGGGCGTAGCAGCCATATTTTCCACGCCAGCCCCTAAAACTTTATTCGTCCCGCGCATCTGTTTAGATCGTATATACCTGTTTTCCTCCTCCTTCTCCTCCGGTACCTTTCCACCCCTCGGCATCCCTCTCTATCCCTCGGTGTCTAACCCTGGGTCCTTCACCCCCGCAGTAGACCTTCTCTCTCTCTCTCTCTCTCTCTTTCTCTCTTGCTCTCGGGGAAAGATCGGCAGACGCGACAGTCAGACTGTCTGGTTGCCCGGCAACGCGGCGGCTGTCGATTCCACTGCGTACACGACTGCAGAGAGCCGTATTCTACGGATCCATATAACGATGAGAGGTACCTATACAGCTGTATGTATCTATCTCTTTCTCTCTTGCTGGCAACGATGTGCTGCTGCTGCCGCTGCTGCTGCCGTAATATTCCCTGCGTATATATGTCTGTATGGCGCAGGATATATACTCGCCGATCGGTTGATTACGCCGCTGCTGCTACTGCAGTATATATAGGGAGGCATCGATTTACAACTGTACAGCCTATAGCGCGCGCGCGAGTGCTTATTCTTTCTTTTTATATTTCAACGGCCGCTGGTGACATTGTTAAGTGATGCGAGGGGACGCGATTGATTCGAGAGAACAGAGCGTGTGTGTATATATATATATAGCGTTATACACCTGCATGGGAGAGAGAGGATTGTGTGCAGTGGGATTGAATTCATGCGATTTGGGGGTGGTTTAGCTGTATATACCACTGCTGTACTGCTGTGTTGGCGCAGTGGTGTATGGATTTTCCAGGAGGGTTATTGCTCCCGCGGTTTTCGCGGAAATTCGAGGGGAGGCTTTTGCCGGCGATCGGTTTATAGTGTAATCCGCACGCGAAAGCGATGCGGTTTTTTTTTACATACACACATACATACGAGTCTTACCGTACTCGAACGTTTCTACTTATATAGCGCATTTTTCATTGATTATGTTTTTTTTTCAAACCAACGGCTTCGTCTGTATCCTGCATTTTTTAAACCCCGTCTCGACGTACATTCGATGTCTACACTTGAAAAAAAAAGCTCCCGATATTTCCGTCGAGCCCCTAATCTCTCTCTCGCGCTCAACTTGCTCCCCGATACGACACTCGCGCGCTGCACACTCCCGCGAGCCGTGCAGCATTATAAAGTCGCGCAACCGGTGGAAAGCCGTGAATGGTACCGAGAGAGACTCGATATCCTCCGCGCTGCAGTCGATACTCTCTCGCGTGCGTCGGCCGATGTCCTTTAGGCTGTTGCATGCAGATATGTGCCCCACCACCATATAATAACCTGCACCGACGGCAGAGAGAAACGAGACAAGGGAGGGGGACACGGTGTAGAAGGAATCGCGTCGTGGATGGATGGCTCTTCAAACGTCGTGCAAGCCTCTATGTCGATGTATATATACATATTACACACATCTCGCGTTGATGTTCGACGATCGGCTCAATTTGCTGCACTTGTTGTCGAGCGTGATACATCAGCACTGGGGGCAATTCTGCTGCTGCTGTTGTATCTCGGATTGAAATGAAAGATTTTTTCGGATATTATACTATAATACAACTTCGAACATCTGTCCAACTGTAGATACTCGTATGATAATAGTTCGCTTACGGACAACGCACACACCGGGGACGTAAACTGGAAACTCAATACACACGAGTCGCGCGATACAACAAAGTGTTAAACCGTTGAGAACAGCTAACGAGCATTGTTTCGAGAAAATGGGAGAGAGAGAGAGAGAGAGAGAGAGAGAGAGAGAGAGAGAGAGATCGCGTTGTCGTCGAAAAATGAACGTGGGCGCGAAAGGAACGCGATATGCGCGCGTGTGTGCGAGCATGTATCCTTTATTCAACGTACGAAAATAGAGATGAATAAGCCTTTCGAGTGGAGAAAAACTATGTGCGTTCAGAGCGAAGATGGCGAATATATGTAAAAGTATAATGCATATATATTCAGGAAAAACGCAACGAGACCAAAATCACTCTCGAAAAACCCCTCGTCACACGGCATTCTCGAACCGATAGATCGCATCCCACACACTATATAGCATACATAGCAGCAACGTCGGCGCATATAACATTCCTTTGTTAGAAACCGATTCCCTCGCCAACAGCAAGAGCAGCAAACTGACTCATAACGCGCTCAACGTGACTCAGGCCTCAAGATCGCCGGCAATGTCCTGCGCGCTCGAAAAAGAAGATTCTCGAAAAAGAGACGAGCGCGAGGAGAGGCGCCGAGAAAGAGAGTGCATTCCCTCGAAAAAGGGTTAACTTTAATTATACATACACGCGTCGGCAGTGTGTACGGCGCGCGATAAAGCTGCGCAACGCGCAAGTATAAGATCAGGGTTAGTCCCGTTAGTCATCGAGACGAGGCTCCGCTTTTTCGCGCGTATGGCTGTTGCTTCTTTTGTGCGGCGGCGGATCTCGAGGACCGGATGGAAGAGAATGCGGGGCTCTGCGCGTCGAGAGAAAGAGAGAACACGACCGCCGCGCTGCTATCCGCGGACAGGATGTCTGCGCGTATGATGCAGTTTTGCTTCGGTGGGATTTTTCAGTTCTTTTTTTTTCGAGTGAGTCAGAAATTTCGAAACTTATGGATCATTCTTGGAGGTGAAGAATCGAAAGCTACCCGCGCAGTACCGTGAGTCATGTCGAGCGCGCGATTTCGCGTTGAAATACTCGCGAGATGATTTTGAAACTTATGCCTCTTCGCTTTGAAATAAACGTTGTACAGCGGAGGGTTCGGTAATATGCAATGAGCGCATAAATGCAAGTATAGCACGTTACGATCGATCGAGGCGCGCAAAAAGTGGTAAATGGGTTAATTAATTCGCCGATGTCGGGGCTAATTTACCCGTGTAAACAATCAATAAAAATCGAATCGTTAAGTTGAATCGTTCAATTCCCCACTACGAAGACCATTTCCTCTACATATGTTGTACATAAGTATGCATGTGCACACACGCAGCGACACAGTATTGATTGGCACTGGTAAAACCCGCGAACATAGGCAAACAATGATTATAGTTTTGCACATACCTGCCAAATAGTCGGCGAAAATCCGTTACGAGCACGAGATCAGAGAAAAGAAGCCGGCCGCCGCCGACATAACCTCCGTATTGGGGAACACCTGCCACTCCCCCGGCGAGAATGCATCGACACGCTCCCTCTTCTTCGTCTCTCTCTCTCTCTCTCTCTCTCTCTCTCTCTCTCTCTCTCTCTCTCTCTCTCTCTCTCCTCTTATATAGCAACACTTCCGGTTCTGCCGCGAGATCGACGTTCCTCGATGACGATGTCCTTTTGTTTCCCTTGCTTTCTATATACATAGGTATAATAGACCGACGATGTGCGGTCGCTCTTCGTCCATTTTTCTCTGCGTTCACAGACTCGACTATTTTTTCCGATCGCGCAGCTCCTTTCGTCGCCGGTACTCGCAAAAACGGGGACCTAACCTTTCCTTGACGAAAAAAAGAAATGGGTATGTGCGTGTGAGTGCGTCTAGGCGAGATTTCGTGCGCGGCACTGCTAGTCGATGTTTCTCGGGCGAGGCCGCTTTTTCTCTGACTTATTTTTTTAGCCGCGTTCATATATACACTTAGAAGATTGGAAATTACACGATATAAATACACTGGATTTCGAGTATTATCGAAAACGAATAATAAGGGATATTGATTGTCTTTTCAAAATGTAATAATTTATTTTGCGATATACGTGGATGGACATCACAGTTCGATTCATTCAACCTACACAAACGAATCAACATTCATTTATTTTACATATGTATAAAATATATTTTACGCTCGCTATTTCAGTCTTCTCAAAAGATGAAACCCATAGCATCATCATCGCAGAGAACTATATTTGAATGAAACTATTGGCGTTATCGTGCGGTATCGCGGTATACTGAACGAGCTATACGGAAGCATTCTGAGATTCAACAGCATAGTTTGTCATTACGTAGAATGTATTACTGAAATAGAAAGGTTTACAAAAATTTATGATTCAAACTTCAAAATTACAAATACTATTATGAATGGCAAATGAGTACTACAATCTGTGCTTAAGAATAACAATGAACAAATTGTTCTGTAATTATTTTGCGATTAAATTTATTTTATAAAATATAACTTTATTAAATTTGTTCATATTTTGTACATACATAAAATATGTAAAATCGCATGAAATTATTTTGCATAAGTGCCATGAGCTCGTGCTGGTATGACAGATCGTATGACAGATTTTACCAAAAATCAAAAATATTTCGTCAAAAAAAGTATCCTAAAAACTTATAAACAAACATACATTTGTTGTTTAAATTTGAAAAGCAATGATAATTTAAGTCGCGATAAACGATCTACAAATTGAAAATATTTATTATGCTCGAATCGATAAAAGTTCAACGAATCTAACTGATATATCACGTTTGTGATCAATCTTTTAGCTTAAAAAAAGTTCTTTTTCAAGTTTATATTTACAATCACGTGCTACGCTTGCAGCAATGAGCGAGTATTTCAAAAGTGTTACAAAAAAAATTCTATAACTTACATAAACGCATATAAAAGTTGATTTGTCCTGATTATTATTAGTTCAAGAAGTCCGTTTGAACAGATATAATGGTCAAAAATGACGATTATATACCTAACTAATCTATTTTCCAGGCATCACAGGATTTAATGTACACAGACAAACAATTGTTTGCATTTTTTTACATTTGTATAATACATATACGCAAATCTCGCAATATCATTCACTTCTTAGATATAAACATGCCACTCTTAGTAACTCAAAATATATATAAAACTTATTGCAGAGTCATAATAAAGACAAGAAATTTTTTTCCTTGCTATAAAAAATCCAATCCTTTGTCACTTAGTTTCTTGAAACTATCTTTATCCATAGAATAAAATTTTTAAAGTTCTTTTTCTAATACTTATTAAGAGCAGTATGTTCTGTACTGATTGCGAATTAGTTTAATTATGAATATTACCAATGTCCCCATTAGTAAAGCTTCAAGTTTTTCTTGATTACACCACTTTTTACTCAATAATTTAGCGCTTATCATTCAACGATATAAACGTGTGAAATTCCGTAATGCATGTACTACTGTCTTTGGATTGTCGGCTCTGAAAAGTTTTTAGTGTCATCAAGCTAGTTTTTTTTCTAATAAGATAGATTATAGTGAAAAATATGTTATTTACCCAGTAACCAAACTATGAAATTCTAAAAGTTGTTCTGGTGTTGCTGCTGGGGTACCTCCCGCATTTTCCATAGGCATTTGGTGAATTGCTTGTTCTAGCCAAATTGACGTGTGCTGATGATTTGGAAAAATTAAAAAATAATGATTACACATGTTTACATTGTTGAAAAAAAAACAGAAAAAAAATATTTCAATATCTACCTCTCTAGTTGTCAACGTTAATTCAACTATTACGTCAGCAATGTCTGACATCATGTAGGTTGATAACGAAAATACAGCCGCATGAAGAAGCCGTATAACTAATATTTGTCCCTTTTCTTTTAATATATCTTGAACTAGCTGTCTTCTTATTGTAAAATCTGATCGATTCTGTAAATAAGCGTTTATTTAATTACCATTCCATAAAAATAGTCGAAAGGAAAGTTAATATGCTTACTTCAGAATTTCGTCCGCTATGAATTAGGTCGAAAAAGAATTTCATAACTGATGCATTGGCATCCCTGTGATCTAAACTGCAAGCCATCAAAGCGCAGTCTAGTATGTTATTAATGATGGCAGAATGTAGGAAAGGTACAGGCGAAGTTTGTAAAAACCTAAAAAAATAAGATAAATATAGATGAATAATTGCAACCAATTACCTACATTTTTGAACTTAACACTTAGGTTTAACTACCTTGCACAGAGTCTAAATAAATCGTCAACGGTATCAGGATGATTTTTGAGTCCATCAGGTTCTTGAAGTATTGTGAACGTAGGGCCAAGGAAAGCTTCTAACATCCCTAATAGGCCAGAGACGTATTCCATATCAGAACCGAATACATCTACTAAAATAGAACCAACATAAAGGAAACAGCTATGTTGGTGTCCAGCATACAATTGAATAATCTAAAAGAAAAAGGTAACTACATTAAAACAGCACTTGAATTTTCTAACAAGAAAAATAAGTATCATCAATTTTATTACTTGTTTCACCATGGGTTCTAATAAATGCGCAGAGTGTTTTCCAAGACAACGTATTAAAAACCTCAAACAACGACAACACCTCTCCATTACTCTTTGATCCTGTTGGTATGTTGTGCCAGTATTGGATAAAACTGGCCACATCTAAACATCAAATGTATAATTAGGATTTGTTTTCTATCTATTAAAATAAATAAATATACATCAATGATTAATTACCTCGTTAATTGCTCCTTGACACGGATGTGTACCATTGCAATCATCAATATGTGGTGTTGTATGCCTGAAAATTGCAGCTAGTCTGTCCAGCCATAATACAGGGTCAGTTTTGCTGGCTCTCACAATAGGTACCCTTTGCTCTATTAAATGACATAATGGCGTTGCTTGGAACCAACAAAGTTCTTTCATTGCCCTGTCAATCTCATCTTTTGGTAGACTCGACATAATTTTAGCAACACCTAAAAATTATAATTACCAATATTATTGTACTATTTTTCACTATGCATACAAATAAAGGGAAAAATTGTTACACACCCTTAAGAAGACCAATAGCCGCTTGATTACTTATGGCGAAATTATCTAGGGATCGAGAAATTTGAAGAAGTCCTTGGAAATGAGACGCCATATGTTTCGGACATGCTGTACAAATACTTTGTAAAGCATTAGATGCTGCACTTCCCAGCCCTTTTTGACTTAAGCAAGTCAGTAAAAAGTTCAATATGGGCTCTATAAATTTAAAAAAATAAATGAAAAATATGTAATGGCGAAAAAGCAGTTATGTAGATCACATCAACAAAATAATACCTAATGATTGAGGATGACTGTTAATCCATTCACAAAGTTCTCCTAATAAAAGAATGCTTGTATGGCGTACAGCTATATGTGTATTTTCTGGTAGATTCAAAATAGCTTCCACAACTTTTGGTACGACGTCATTTTCTTCACTATAATAAGTAATAGAATAAATTGAAAATAAAGATAATTTAATAATTTAGTTAAGTATTTGTCAGATAATTACGGTAAAATGTTTTTCGCTACTGCTTGCATAACAAATAAAGCTGCTTCAGTCATATCCCACGTAGGTATACTAGTTTGGCCTTGAGTTCCATGTCCACCAGTTAAAGTGGAAAACATCTGTCTAAAACAGTGACTACTTCCAACAACAAAAACCACGTCTTTTATCAGCTCGAAAACGCGCATTCTAAACTCTCCAAATCCATCGCCATCTTCGATAAGTCCAAGCTGATTGATAAAATAAAAAACAATAAGTTATCTTATGAGCAATACAACACGACTAATGAAGACAACTTTTTTATTTTTCAATTAACTTACGTGATCCGGTTCCATTTGACAATGTCGACAGAGAGCGCCGATAAGCCTTTCAATATGTGGTTTGAAAACCATCGTAAGATCGTCATTGTTTCTTTGGTAAAGTATTTCAGAAAGTCTGTACCAAAGATTAAATGTGATTTGTGCTACCTGTAACACGTGATTGATTTGTTAATGAATAATACAATTTTCTTAATAATAAAATATTATCACGTTTACTCACTTCATAGTCATGATGGCCTACACACATTAACGCAAAGTCTAAACATTTAATAGCGTAATGTTGTTTTCCATTCATACTTCCGTTCACAATCGTTTCTAGAAAGGTTTCTGATAATTCAGTAAAAATGCGACAATAGTTTGTTGATCTGAAAAATTTAACGTCATTCATGAATATCTTTTGTAAGCAAAAGTCAAGCTTACAATTAGTAATTTGTGTAGCTTACTTGTCCATATCTTCATGAGCAACAGATACATGATAAGGTTGTTCTAGATTTAATATACGTGAAAAAAGATCTAACTGCAATTGTTGTAGGGGTACAATGGGATCTCCATTATGTACATCTCTGTTTCTGAGTGTCTCTTCCTCTAGTACTGTTAATACCATAGATATAGAATCGGCAGCAGCCTCATGTAATTGAGATCCTGTCATATTATTTTGTAAAACCTATAATATTAATTACATTTAAGCAATTAGATAAAACTATTAAAATACTAATACTTTCTAGATGTGTACGTACTTCAAAAGCCAATGTAATGATGTTATTAAATAGTGGAGAAGTAAGAGATATTGCATGTATAGTTATCCAACTGGTAAAACACCGTAGTACCCTGACGTATATTTGTACATCGTCAATCTTCTTTAAACACGTGGTCTTCAAAAATTAAACATTTGTTAGTTACTATAAATGTGAAAAAAGATAGTAAATAATATGTGTACATACTAGAAATTCTAAAACTCCATTTCCATTATGAGTGAAATTTGTAATGATGTGCTGCCTTCTGTTTGCACCCAATCTTAGGAATCGAGAATTCACTTCTTCTGGTAAAACTGTTAAAATTTCTAAGAGAGGCCATAGACTTGTGGGGTTATCACCAAATTTTTGCAATAAATCTATTACTGGATTTTGCCAGGAAGCCATTTGTAAAATTAAATCTGCTAGTGCCAAACATAGCTAAACGTAGAAAAATTGTATTATGCAAATTACTGGTCCATAAGAATATACTCAATATCAAGGAAGAGTAAGTACAAACCTGAGTAACTATAACAGCATTTGTATTTTTATTAATCTGTGATATGTGATCCAAAAGAGAATCCCTAAGGGAAACGTGTGATACCACAGGCAACTCATGGAAGGACTGTTGAATTTTCGTTCTCATTGTTTGTGCTGCAAAGTAGCATGATTCTAAATCCTTTTTCTGCTGTAGCATTTCATCTGCAATTTTCCATGCGTATACCTGAAAGAAAATTAATTCATTCAATATTTATGTATTTTTACTGAATTACATAACTTTTAATTATTTTAAATACACACTAACTCTAAGATAATTGTAGTACCTTGATAATTAAAGCCTCCATATTATAAATCATAACTAAACATAGGTAACTTATGACTAAACAAATGTCATACAAAAGTTAAAAAGCACCAGATTCTAAATTTAAAAGCCCTTCATTGATCATGTATCCTAGCCAAACAGTAAATCCTGCACTGACGGTAGCATAATAAAAAATACTTATTTACTAACGCAGATTGTTGAACATTTCAGTTAGTTTGACTCTATCAAGCAATACTTAATCCACCAATAAATTACCCCATCGGATTCGGCTTTCGTATAGGTTATGATACACATCCAACAAGTATCACGATACCCCCAAAACCGGCCATCAGAAGTGAAAGCCGATCAGTGTAGTTCGTTTTTGATCAATCGGAAAAACTGATAGAATGCAAAAAAACTCACCGATTTCTGAAGTTCGCCCAGCCATTGCGAGGCCCGCTCCTTTTCCGCAGGGTCCGGGTTATTGTAGAGCGAGTAGACGGCCTGGTAGACCGTCTCCAGCGAGGGCATCGAGTCCATACTGTTGGATCGTGGTGTGAGGAGTAAATGATAACTAAACGAGCCACCCTGAGATCAGATCTGTTGCTGAATCGGCGGCTCCATGCAGATTTACACTGTGTGCTTGAGTTTAAATTTTTCTCTTGCGGCCGTGCAGTACCAAACACGGGTTATGTGGTGTCCACTCCACTGACCACTACACGATTGCTCAGATGCAACACACAGTATGCCACTATCGCAGGCAACACGCAACGCAACGGCTGCTGATTTAGTATATAATACTTATTAGTTCAATTTGAAAGAGAATAGAGAGAGAGAGAGAGAAAGGCCGCATGTGTGAATAAGGAATGGAGAGGGAAGGGGCAGGTGGGGCTAAGCCTGGGCATCATTTGATGGTGGGTGGATTTCTATCTTACCTATGTGAGTTACCGGGAAGTTTGTTAAGTTTCAAGAAGTTCGTTTGATTTTCAAAGGTTTTTGGAAAATTCGTCATTATGGAGACAACTGTTTACAAAATGAGTAAGCACTTGGTCGTATATGCAAAAATTTGTTTATTTAAACTAAAATCACCGTTATCAAAGTATATAATTATTTTTACCTGATATATTGTACTAAAATAATTTTCAACGTTTAACTACACCTTACGCGAATAAATTGAACTACGAGACGCCATCTTGGTAGCCATCAGTAGGTACACCATTCTGACTCTATTGGCAATATAACCCGTGGCGTCTATAAAAATGATTGTCTGATCGAGATTGAGATTCGAGATTATGACGTGTTTTTATTCTTTTCGCAATATAATGATATAATGATATGTTTTCATGAAAATGTTTGTTTTTCATGTTTTTTTTTTCATTGACATTGATTCCCTTATACATAAAAATCAGTGTCGTGTTTTTATCGGATAATCGAATTGAACATCTTCGATTTCGATAATATTGAAAATAGAAATGGAGTAAACGCTCTGTTTTCATGAAAACTGTTATGACGCGTTTACAAATAAAAATAAGAGCGCATATACTTTGAAAAAAGGAAAATCAAAATCTCATATGCCACTTTTTTCATAATAAATATATATTTAATACTTTGGTAATGAAATACGACTGGAAAATAATCTTGAGGGCAACATCAATACTGAATGATTCGATGTAGCCAGATCTCATAAGGAATTTACAAACGAATTTCCAAAATCTCGAAATTTTATTAGGATACTAGTTTTAAAAACTAATAATGGATTTTAATAATCTATTAATTGAACCCAAAGCAGTTGTTTTAGTCACTATTACATCAATAACTACGGTCCTGATTAGTAAATCAGATCATAACCACACCTATGTGTTCGGTGAGTTATATCCAAATTCTACTTGGAAAGATTCGTTTATTACACGATTCGTTAGTACCTGTTTAAAGTAAGGTAAATTTCAACTAAATAAAAATTTAAACCAAAAATATTCTGTTAAAAACACGAAAGAAATCCGCGCGCATAGAATTATAGTATATCATAATTTAATGCCTGGTATAAATGCTCCGTCGCCATGGGGTTATATTGCCAATCTTATATACCGTAAGGGTGCTTTTACATGGACTTCGACTTTCTCAAGTATGGTACCGGGAGACTTGAATCGAAAATCGGGAGCATAAAAAATCATTATATTAAAAAGTATAATACACTTTCTAGGGATGAATATTGTAATTCCTGCATTCCGATAGTGCACAGATTAAGTTTTCCCAAATATGCAACTTAAATAGAAATCCAAAATAAGATTTATTATATATCTTACATGTTGTTAATTTTAAAGTTACTTTTATACCTTTAGGATAGATATGCTAATATTTGTATAAAAAAAACTTTAAAGTGCATTATAACGACGACTGCAATCATTCCCAAGAACGCCAGACTTCATGTAAAACCGCCTTAATAATACGAACACATATACAGTATATTTTTCTGCTCATATATAGGTAGTTATGTGCCACTTTTGACTGGGTCTGCAATGACATTTTGTCACCTGCCAAATCAAATATTTGACAGGAGAAAACACAGGAACAAAAAGTATCTAACATGAGTGACTTTAACATTCCAATAATCGAACCAACTGTAGATTATACAAAGGTTCGATCTTTTAAATTATCCACTTACATATCACTCGATCTTCCGAGTATAACCTCAACTTTTGTTGTGCGCGTTTTTGTCAACATTTTCTTTTAATATTCTTTAACGCAATTTATTATCCATTTATTTTTAGGTTCCTCCTATTAACCAAAAGAGGACGATAGCATTTATAAACCATTTTATTGCTCATACTACAACTTTTTTGAACAAATTTGCGCTCTCTTGTGAGGAAAAATTATTCGATTTTGAGAATAAATTACAAAGGGTTGAAGCATCATTGGCGATTTTAGAAGCACGGGTAAATATACAATATTCAAATGAAAAAAAACTTTTAACTTGATTCCTCTCCTTTTAAATTCTCTTAGTTATCATCTATCCCAACAGTAGAAAATGAGCCACGGACATTACAAGTTAAAACTGCTGAGGTTGAGGATAAAAACAAAGTTGAGGAAACACAACAGGTAGAAGTCACTGCACAAGAAATTGACGAGCCTGACAATGAAGTTCCTATAGAGCCTAAGGTTGAAGAGACTGAAGAAACTCAACCAATAAGTTCAGACCCGCAATATGCTAAATATTTTAAAATGGTTCATTTTGGTGTACCAAAACAAGCTGTTAAATTAAAAATGCAACAGGAAGGATTGGATTCATCTATGTTAGAGTAAGATATCTATTGTGCAATTCAAACAATTTTTTACTTTGGCACTTAATGTATAAAATAATAATTACTTTTCTTTTTCAAGTAATCCAAATAAATTGGTTCCAAAACTAAGACCTGCGGACTTGGATGACAATGCAGAAATTTAAAGAAATCAATATAAATATAGGTTTTATATATGTATTTTGTTTGTACAGATGTTTAAAATAAGAAAAGAAAATTTACAAACCAGTAAAGATTTTATTTTATTTTTATTAAATACAGTCCCTTAAAGTTATAAAAAGAGTTAACTTCTTAGAACTGAATCATCTGGCCCTGAAACACAAAAATAAAAAAAAATATTAGTAACTTTATAGTATGTGACAATATTGTAAATATAATACTTTGTAAATAGTTTGAAAATTTTTGACATACCTTCCTCTTCTTGTCACCACCAAGTTCGAAGTGCTTGCAACGCTTGAGGGGGATCTGTTTCCTGTACTTGCACTCAGTACATTCCATCCTCAACACGATTTTTTTGGTGGTCTTAGCCTGTTACACAATAAGAAGCATTATTAATATAACTTTTTGTATTAAATCTAGAAGTTGAACAAAACTGAATAGGATATCAGAAAAGTGGGAATATCAGTGAGAAACATTAAAACACCTGTTAGTATAAAGGAGATTTTCTCTATAAACATTGTTTATAACTATTTTTTATGAAAACTATTTTTATATTAAATCCATCGAATCTATCATAATTCAGTAAACAAGTTTCATGCATAGACACAAGTTATTTAAATTTCAATTTTCTCTCATGTTTTAAAAACCTCTTGCTTTCCAATTATTGCGTTTAAAAGAAAATTATGTACTGATCAGATCTCAAAGAATATTGTACAATGTCTTCAAAAATAAAGAATTGATCAAGAGCGCAAATCACATTCAATTTTATCTTTTTCTGCGTTTTTCGTAACTTTTTGTTAATTTTATGCAAAAAACTACAGTGACAGTAGGTAAAACTGATGAAGCAAATGGTCATATCAAAGAATGTACCTTCTTTCTGAAGATAGGCTTAGTCTGTCCTCCGAAACCTTGCTGTTTACGGTCATAACGCCTTCTACCCTGAGAGGCATGCCTTTCCTTGCTTTTTTTGTATTGTGTCACTTTGTGTGGCTTGTGCACTTTGCACTTTTTGCAGAAAGTGCGCCTCTGCTTGGGTACGTTCACCTGTAATAAAAGAAATTACAATGTAGATTATTTGTGTAGTCACATACATACTGTGTTTACGTTGGAATTAAAATGTTCGAAATTCAATACATAAATATTCTAGTAATGAACCAAAAAAACAAGAACAATTTACATCTCAGAATACAATTATTCAAGGTAAAGTTAATAAAAACAAACGGGTAACACATGCGAAATAATATTATTGTTACATTGTTGGAAAAATTTGTAGGTTAGGTCACGCAATGTCATCAACACGGATATTTCGAAAAAATTAATAACGACAGTGGCCATCGGCTGGCGAAAAATCAATGCAATCGGAAAATTCGCGTCTCGCGCTGCTTTTGGGCCCGATGACGCCGATGCCGTTGGATTAAATTTTCATATTTACAAATCGGTTCACCTACCATCGTTGATGTATGGTTGGAAAAGGAAGTAGAGACGTCGTCCGCGAGTCAAAGGAAGTCGACCGACCTGACATCTGGCACACGCATGCGCGACCCCGCGGCATAGCCTTTATATGAATAAAATTTTTGAACTTCCCAATATAATAAGTAAGTGTATGTGATTTTTCGCTACGCGATTCATTAGCCAATGACCGCGCTGATTTCCCAAATGCGTAATCTCCACAATATTCCCGGTATGCATCGCGATTCCTACATCTGAAAATCATCGTCTCTGAAAAAGAATATTTTAATCATTATAAGTATCTCATTCGCGGCAGTCAATGGAGTCGGAGTAGGCGCTACTGTATGTATAGGTAATACGCAGAAGAGCCTACTTTATCCAGGCCGGCAACAACTGAAATCAACTTTGCAATTGTGAATCGATATTACCGTAGGAGAAACAACAACAGTCGGTCGCAAGCAAAAAACATTGTCCTCTCCTACTACTCTCAGCTCTCCTTCGCTCCTTTCGGCAAAAAGAGGGGCGAGTATAAGAGACGGCTATACCGGCATACCGCTATACACATATAGATATTTACGAAGAAGGAAGAAGCGCTGAGCAAGCGAGACGAAGAGTGAGAGAGAGAGAGAGAGAGAGAGAGAGAGAGAGAGAGAGAGAGAGAGAGCTAGTTGTAGGCCATATTCACCGAGTGGACTCGAGAATGCATACGATTTTCAGAAAAACAAGTGATTCTGCGTCGCCTCTGTGTATACATATAGGTATACCTAGAAAGATATAAAACATAGGTCGCGCTTTCTAGTATTCGGTGCGGCTATGGGTTATCGAATAAGATCTGTCGCCGTGTTATATATTGCTCTGGGGGAGGTGTAGTATACAGAACAATTTACGAAGTATATACCTGGGTTATTAGCATTAATCCCCGATGGGTATAAGACACTATGTATACCTGGACCTTTTTCACTGGCAATCCTGGTCGGCGGTGGTGAGGGATTTTCCGGGGTCATATTATTTATATACAGGGTCCGTTTTACAATCCATCGAAAAAGCTTGACCAGATGTATCGCCGTCCGAGGGAAGTTATATACAACATAATATAGGCATCCGAGGTGCGGTACTGCTAGGCAATCGATTCTACATATAGGACACGTGAGCGTCGAAACGATGCTTGGAAAACATGAGAGACGAATACGTATATATCATACTTCTGTTCCTTATTCAATTCATCTTCTTCAATCAATGAAATACTTAATATCCGAAGGGATAAGTATGTACTGCACGCGCCACACCTTGGCGAAGCGCAGCTGCAGCTCCTGAAATCCGCGGAGCCAATAATATATACATCATGAGCGTTACAGCACAGGTGACACATAAATTCTACTCATCTTTACGATTCCACTCTCACACCCCGCGGTGTCTTACTTACACTCCTCCGACGAAAATCGCAGTGCATATAGTTATACCGCGCGACGCCGCGCTCGAGTTACATTTTTCCTTCCGCCGGCGCTGCAGCAGCAGCTAATAGGTATGTACTTACCGCAGCTATACATACAGAAGATTGAAATTTCAAGCGTCATGACGAGTAGGAGGGGGAAAGCGCTGCGGCTGCTATGGGAACATCGTATTAGAAAAGGAAAGAGTCGAGCAACGCGCGCTTTTGCTCTCTCTCCCTCTTGATGTCTGCTATACACCCCCGCTTTTCGATGTTCAAGCTTCACCGCGTGCTCCCGCCAAAAAGCCGGCGTCCCTTTCTCTCATTACTATATATATAACATTTGATGGAAGGGTTCGAGAGAGCCTTTTTTGATATAAGCTTGCGCGAATGATGTGTGTGATGCGTTTAGGCAAACAGGGCGAATGTGAAAGGGTAAATAAACACACTGGCTTGACCTATTTCGGAATGCACGCGCTTGGTCATCGATTTTCGAGCGTGTGATTATTATATTATGCTTATATGCGCATCGACAAGTCGAGAAAAGCATATAAGTAAGCACACACGCCTTGGCGTTACTGTCGAAAAGATGCCGCGCGCGAAGACGCTTGCGAGCACTGTGTATACATGACTGTACACGGTGCGCATCAAGGAGAGGGAGAGAGAAAGACGCGCGCGACACGCAAGCCAAGCTTATCTTCCTTTCTACCTTATTCTCTCCTCCATTCCGACCTCTGCTTCTCTCGATCTCTTTCTGCAAACGATGTATGTGTGTACATCGTACATTATACATTATCATAATAGCACATCATATCCTTTGAGCTTTTTACTGGAGCACGAATTTGCCGATGAATTTCCACGGCGTCTATTTCATAGCCTCGTAACCGGCTCTCCTTGCCTGTGTGTATATAGTTATATAGCCGGCATTTTTTCTTTCTTCGTTTCCGTAAACTACGCTTTATTCTTTATCATCGAGCTTCTCGCGTATGCTCATGATACGTATACCTATCTAATAGCTATATCACATAGATGGCGGATCGCAGAGCAAAGTGCAGTATGCAGGCATCAGCAGCTCGTCTGGGCGTTTTATCGGCTTTCAAAGCCGCGCCATCTTCATTTTTGAACAAAGCCAGGCGTGCGGCATTTGAACAACGTGCCGCCTGCTTGTGACGCGCTGTGTATACCTATATATATACCTGCAGAGCCAAGCGTGCGACGTTGCCAGATCGTCCGGGACGGATTTTTCTACCGCCGCTTTCGTGAGAATGTTCGTATATATATAATACATATGCATGTGTGCACTCGACCAGGTTCCTGCCCGTACGAGAGCGTGTGTGGGTATACGATTATACCTGACATTATATGGGCGCACTTCCATTGTATACCTGAATCGAACACCGCTTTGTGCTTGCTCTGGAAAACATAACGTTTGTTGATGCTCGCCGTCGGGGTACAATTGCGTCGTAAGTTTCCAGAGAGCGATATGAGTTTTTGAAATTCAAGCCCGCTTTCCCTTTGTTCATGACGCACATTATTATTACGCCTCGACGGCTATTTATAACGTAGCACGTTTTATCGAAAAATGCATCGTATACATGCCCTGTGTATGTGTGTACCAAACAACGTATAGTTGCGTACGACGGGCATCCTTCAAGCCGGAATGCTGCCGCGTAATTGGCTGAAATCCAGCCTTGCAAGCTCATGTTTATCGGAAGATTCGAGAAAAAAAATTCTGTCGAATGATGCTGTTGTGGTGTGCGATTCGGCTCGTCAACAAAGACATTTTGTAGTTTCATAGTTTTGCGCAACGCGATATGGCGCTAGTTCAACAACGAGCAATGTTTTCATGAAAGTATTTAGCTCCGCTGCGGCGATACGCGCATCATAACGGAAGCGTTGAATCACGGCAGTCCCGAAAGTTCTAGAAATAGTTAAAATTCACCGCTACATTACGACCAATCTAAAAAGTCGTTCGAATGAAAAAATTGAGAAAAACTTGATACGAATCGTGTGTCCGTTCGCGTCGATATTGCCAATAATTTTTGTCCATTTTCAAGCCGATTTTGGAATGGGTATCTAAACCTAGTGCCATTTCGCGTCTATCGGAAACGAATAAAGCTAACGGCAAAAAAATTTTTTTCAAAACAGAATAAAAATGCCCCGATTTAACTGAAAATTTAAATCGCGCGCCAACGCGTTGCTCACCGAACGTACTACCGGCCGCGTCAACATCCGGCAACGCCGCTCTCTCGCACACAGTCTCGCGCGAGCAGCACATGGACGCTCACCCACACCGGCGTGTCTCATGCGCACGAGCGGCACCGCTTCTGACCAGTAGTTCGCCGCCTCTCCTCTCCTTCTCCCTCCCTTCCGCCGATGGATTCTCCATCCTCGTCTACGTCAATGCCACTTCTCCACTTATATTATCTGTGCGTATATTTTATATACTTACATATATAGGAGAGAAGCGAAATATAGAATTGAATTAATCAGCTACGCCGCGAGACGCACACGGCGAATTTTACGATGCCTTTTTTCCCTCTCAGCGTCTCAGCAGCTGTGATTTCTTTTTTTCAGAGTTATACGGCAGAATACGAACTATAATACCTAGACCGCTGACGTGCTGGTTTGCGCGAGGTCATGCCGTGCCGGTAAGTTTGAATGATACTTGGTTCTTTTTTCTCCGCTGCCCAAGTATTACGCTGATCGAAATTTTCGTCTCCGCGAGCACGATGCACTCGACAATGCGCATCGGATGATGATGATGATGATGATGATTACGTCGCAAATAGACGATATGCGAGCCTCTGAAAGATGCCAAAAAAAGGCGGCAAAGGGACGAAGCATCGTCCGATGCCGACCTTCCAATTTTCCGAGCGGCTTTCCGTTCCTCCCCCCTAAAAGCGAGGCCGGTGGCGGAAAAAATAATCTTCCCATTTATATCGGGCGCCCGAAAGCCAGGGAATCCCGCTCAACGTGAACCCGACGCGCGGTGGGTACAGTAGAAGCGAATGGAAAGCCGAGAAGCGGTGGAGAAGCGGCACAATACACAGCCCGGCTCGCTTTGGCCCTCGGCTTCCCCTCGCCTGCAACCCCGCTCACTTCCCCCCTCGCAATCGGGCTCTCTCTCTCTCTCGGTCTCTCCACTCCAGCCCCCACAGCACCTTCCCCCCAAGTCCGCCCCTACATCGTGCTGTACAGCTGTCTCTGTCGTACGTACTAGCTGCGCTATAGGGACATCCTTGTCTCACGGGCGGCGAGACTCAGCGCTGGAGGGGAAGGACGCTCGGCTCCGCTGCTCGGGCAATTTCGCCGGAAACCGAAGCCGAGCACGGACCTCAAGCGACTCCACCAGTAGTCTCTCTCCCGTCCGACAGTACGCTACTGTACGAGTATATAGCTATATATACATACGCACGCATACAGAGACGCAGGCAGAGACGCAGCTATAGCCGTGCGGTAGAGAAGAGAGAGAGATCGCATCACCGCGCCAGTTGACGGACGGCGGACTCTCAGAGCGGAGACACTCGCTGAGACGTACGGACAGATTGTTCCTCGCGCGGCCCGGAGTATATATACATATTGTACGCACTAGTCGTGTACAGATATACTAGCCAGGCTACTACTACTGTTGCTACGTTCGACGACGTTCGCTCGTTATTTCATTGAGATATTCATTCTCTAAACACAAACACACATTCAACCATGAGCACCAAGGAAAACAGCGGTGAGGTCGCCGTCGAGAAGGTGACGGAAAACGACAAGCCCAACGCAGACGCCAAGTGCGAGATCAAAGGCATCAAGAGGGCGGCAGAGGTGAGTACAGTTCATACTTTAAGTATTTTTTTCTCGCTTCTTTTTCTACGCGTTTCCACTCCGTCGAGTTCCACACATAATACGTATACAGTAAAAGGCACACGCAGAGCGAGAGAACGCTCACGCTGGTCGCACGCGGTCGCCCCGCGTGTCGAAGCCGACGCTTCGCAGTGTATACCCGTAACCGTGGCATGCCAGGTTCGCTTTCGCCCGGGTTGTCGACTCCAGGAGAGGACGAGCGCGCCGGCCGGCGGCGGCGGTGTGCGCGCGAGCTGCGACTCCATTTTCTCTCGGCTGCCGCCGCGCGCTTCTCTCTTTCTCTGCCTCGGGCGCCTCGTGTTTCGCTGCTGTTTGTCATAATGCGTACTCTCGATCTGTTTTACGCTCTCACCTCGAGCTTTTCCAGCGTTGACAGTCGAGGAAGAGCGGAGAAACAGCAAAACGTATCTCGAGCTCTGCGTCCGGTCGGACGGGGAAAAATGGCGCGTCGAGCGCCATGAGGCAGCCACGAGAGAGCGAGAGAGAGAAAGAGAGAGATAGAGTGCATCGGCGAGGGAGCGAGCGCGAAAACTGAAAAGACTTGCATCGTTCTCGCTCTCAATGCAGCGCTTGATCTCGAAGATCTTTATCCACGCGATACTCGGCAATTCGGAGCAAGCCTCGCGATAGCGAACCTACACTCCGTTAGGCGAATCGGAGCAGCAGCGTCGCGCCGCCATGTGCTCTCTCTCCGGCCTCGGTACCGCGGTCTATGCATCGGCCATTATCGCTTGCTTTTACTCTCGGCTCGACTCGGTTTTCTCAACGAATCGACTCTAGGTAATATTCGAGGCTGAAATCGAGCGTCAGCAGCGTGCGTTTCCTCGTAATGATGGCGCGGTCGTGTCCGGAAAGCGCGCGCTCGCGCGTTGGTAGAGTCCAAGGGACGCCGCCATTTTTCCCTCGCTGTCAGTATGTATAGCTGTGTCGTATGCGCGTACTATATACACCTCTAGCGGCGAGTGATGAAGAGAGATGGAGCGAGTGTCCTTCGAGCATGTATATAAGCGGCGACGGCGGCTCGGTGAAAAGCAGCCAAGGTAGAAGGGGACTGTATTCTCGGTAGCATCCTCCCGCGCATTTTCCCCCGAGTTTCATTCTATCCGCGTTGTCATATGTATCTATATAATATATACACGCGAGGCCGCAGCGCCGTGGCGCTCCATTATGGCCGACTGTTCTACGCTACTGCTGCAGCCTATATAAGAGTACATATATATAGAGAGAGCGAGAGAGAGAAAGAGAGAGAGAGAGCAACGCTGCTGCCGCGCGGCTTCTCTCGTATACTTATCATCATCTCTCGTCTTCTCCCGGCTACTCGAATTGATCGATATAATGTATATGCAAGAGAGACTCCGCGTGCTCTTCGCCGCATTAATCACAGTCATATGCATATCTATATATAAGACATAGATGACGATCGAGAAATGGATGCAGCAACATCGGCTTCTTCCTCGCGTAATAATTGTTTACGAAACGACGCCGCTTCGCTCCCACTATTCTCAGCATGCGCGCGCGGCTATACAACGACGCCATGTCTCTCTCTCTCTCTCTCTCTCTCTATCTCTTTCTCGCGCGCGCGTTCCCTTCTCGCAAAGGTAGAGAGGCGCTATATACGAACCTTCGAGAAAACATCGCGCGGTTTTTCCGCTCGGCTTTTCCGCCGCTGTCGTGTCTTTGCCTATCCGAGTAGTAGGCCTATATATATATATATATATATATATATATATATATATATATATATATATATATATATGTACAATAACAGGGGGACGAGGGAGAAAAGAGCCGGCACCCGACGCGCGCCGCCGGCAGCAAGCGGCAGTTTTTCCCTCCGAAATCCGCCGGTCGATTCGCGCGCCCGCGTCCCTTATATTTTCGCCCTCTGTCTCTTTCTCTCCCTCGAGTGTTATAGCTGCTGCTGCAGAGTATATAGGTGTAGACAAGCGCGCGCGCGTCACGTGGCCGTCGCGGCGACTTTCGTTTCGAACTGTCCTCTCTTTCTAGCTTGTTCGCAGCGTCTCGCGTAATCGATATACGGACGCCTTCTGTTTCTCTCTCCCGCTACTGCTGCTTATTAGTGGCTTATAGTTTGTTTGTGCACATATATGCAACGCGTATTATGCGCAACTTGACACTCTTGCATCGATTTCGAAGCAAGAAACGCCAGCGTGTTTCTAAGTTTCTATGCTCCCCACCCCTCCCCGCCGTTCACGCCCGCTATATTACGATTGATAACTTGTAAATACGCGGTTGCGCGCGTGTATTATTGCACTCACCGCGGGGCTAGTTGCCGTTTCCACCGCTAGAGCCTCGGTAATAATATGTAACGCATCGCAGCGATGTCATGCGTGCGCGTCGCCGATGTTGTCGCTCATCAAACTATGGCGGCGTCGCGCGCTCTGTTTTTTTCTTCCCGCCGACTCGTTAAAATGCACTCGTCGTATCTCATATCTCGGTTTCTCTCTTTTGCTCCGAAAAAAAGGATAGATTTTCTCGGTGATAACACCGCAGCGTTTAGTGGAAGCGAACGAGATAAATTTATACAGACACGCGGGTCAGGCCGGTGCGCGGGAGGGGAACGTTATCTCTTTGAGAAAGGAAAGAAGGCGCTCGTTACGTGATATTCGTGGAAACGGCCATGTTTTTCGTAAGTGTGTTCGTTGATTCTCCAACACGAGAAGAAGATGCCGATCGATGGCCTCGATTACTCGATGCGCAAGACATTGTCGCGAGCTCCTAATTACCCACCCCGAGGCGCCACCCTCGAGTTCCTCATTTATTTACGTTATCGTGTTATTTTTTTTTTTTTTTTTGCCGCCTCAGGCCGATCGGTAGGATCGAGGCTATTATTATACACGTGTGCGCCGATGGTTTTCGGCTTCGCGCGCGCAGTACCGGTGAATTCCAGAGATAGCGCGAGACGGCATCGCTCTCTTTCTCTCTGTGGGTTATCTGTCGGAGACCTTGTTATTGGCAATGGCTCGTTCCGATACGGTCAAAGGCGACGCCACTGTCGGTTTCTCACGTGAACGGAGACGAAGTCTCATTAGCGAATTATGAGCGAGTTGATTGCTATGCAGGATTGAGGAGATTCGCAGTTGGTTGATTTCAGGAAGCTTGTACGGCTGCTGTTGTCGTACGCTCCGAAATGACGTTCGGAGCATGTATACTTGCATCCGGAACGAACGGCCCGAAAAAGGTGGCAGCACTGCTTCTTTCAAGGCGTTCGCGCGCCAAATTCGAATTCCAAATACCCGGAGTTCATCGATAAATTATATCGGAATAAAGACTATCTTAAATCGCGTCGTTTTCCGTTGACAACAAAGTAGAAGAAAAATTCGAATAAAATGACACACGTGCTTTTCGGAAAATTTTCCTATCGCCAACACACCTGCGACTGTGTAATTGAATCTCTCGTTTCAAATTTAGCTGGCACATAACGACAAAAATAACTTGCCGGTTGTCAAAGTGCAGCGCTCGAAAAAAAGTGCGCGATAAGCGATAAAAAAATCTCGACGCGATAACGAAAAAAATTCGAGTCACAACTAATTTACTTTTTTCATTATCGGGGCCGCCGCCGTCATGCGTACTCGTCTGATGGCAGCGCCAATTGAGCGAAGTAGCTTTGCTCGTGTTGTTTTCTTTCTTTGTCGTGTGTAGCTCTTCCACTGCTCCATCCAGAGAGCCCCTTGCATTAGTTCACGCATATCGAAATATTTCGTCAACAACCGGGCGTTTGCTATATAATTCATATGGGTCAGGAAAAAAATTTGAATAACTAAGCTCCTCGCGGGTGTAACAGACCGTCACGACTTGACCGTCTTTATATACGTATGTATACTGGCTCCGAAGCTTTACGCCCTCTGCGTCTCTCTGGCCTGCTTCCTTCCGTGCCGTTGCCTCGTCCTGCAGCAGACGTGCCCCTCGGCTTGCGTTCCTCCCCTCTTCCTCATCTTGATCGCGAGCGAACGAGAAAGAGAGAAGCTCCGCTCGCGCTATGTGTCTCTCCTTTCACCTCGTTGCGAGTGCTCTCGAGAGGTGCACGCATTATATACGCGCAGGCTCGAGCCGGCTTTTATGCATCGTGCTAGGGGAAGCCGGTTCGTGTATATATGCGTGCGTCTCTCTTTCTCTCGCCGCAACCGCGGCCGACGCTCTTTCCTCCTTCCTTCCTCTTCCTTTTCTGTCTGATGCCGGTGTATGTGCATGCGAGAACCTTTGTCGCTGCTGCTGTAACTCCAACTTCTGTCAGATTCATCGCTACCGCATGTGTGATCGATTTTCCTGCTCAACCGAATTCTCGCGAAGTCCCTCGTTTTGTTGCGGACGCTTTTGGCGAGCAGGGGCGATTCCGCGCCGGCAAAGGGTAGCGGCAGCTATACCCCCACCGAAAAACCGCCCCTCTCTCCCTCATCAGCTTCGCGCCCTCGTTGCTATCACGTATATATAACGTACGTACCGTTCGTTACTTCCGGCTCGATCTTTATATAATCCTTCACGTGTGCAGGACGCGATTCTCTCACTCTGTGCGTGTTGCCTATACTCGACGCATTACGTTTTATTGTTTTTTTTTTGTATGTGTCGATGTTTACTGATTGATCGATTTGCTTTGCAGGAGAAGAATGATGAGCCCAAGAAACAGAAGAAAGAGGAAAATGGTGACGGAGAAGTAGAGGAAGACGAAGTTGATGACGAAGATGAAAATGATGAGGAGGAAGTCGAAGACGGTGAAGACGACGAAGATGAGGAAGATATTCCAGAAGGAGTGGACGACCTCGGCGAAGGTGAGGATTTTTTCAAATACAGACTTTCAGAAACTCAGTGCGAAATGCTTCGTGACAGAGATTCTAAATTATATTCGATTGTAGTGTAGTCTATAACTTTTGGGATTTTTTTGTTTTCTTTTAGAAGATGACGAGGAAGATGCGGAAGCCGAAGCAGAGGATGAGGTAGATGACGAGGAGGATGACGCATAATGAAGAAGCGGAGAGCCGCTTGTAAGTAAGAAGGGAGGCGGAGGAGCCCGACGGTGTGCTCGCAACCTGGTCGTCGTCGCAGCCGTCGTTCGTCGGCAGTCCTCTCGAGCAAGACACTTACTCTCATATTGAGTAGTTTGGTAGCACACCAACGTTGTTGACGACACCTGTCGGACGATCTCCTCCCGATCTCTGCAAACCTAACAGCAACATCAACAACAACAAAACAACAGCAACAACGTCGTAGATACCTTGCCGGAGTTGCGTCGGGCCGACACATAAAATATATATATATATATATATATATATATATATAAATATATATATACATATAGATCCCCTATCATTCTCCCCTCACACATCATACACATAATACGACAGCGAGCGTAAGCGAGAGAAAATTAGAGTATGAGAGAGGAGTAGTAGCGAATTTTTATTAGAAAATTCCCAATCCATTTCCTAGTCTTGCATTTCCCCGTTGACTCTTGACTAATTTCCCTATCTATATCGTCGGTCTCGGCGCCCGCGCAATTCTGGCCTCCTAGCCTTCACCAAATACTTGCTAGGTCGTTTGACGGATAAAGAAAAAGCTATAAGTTCGCCCCTTCCTCCGTAAAGATACGAAAGCTCAAGAAATATGTTAAGGCCCATCTGGTCGCTATTACATTTTTTTAAAAAACAGAAACTATTTGTAATAATTTTCGTTTGGCTCTAATGGTCAACGACAATTACTATTACTACTACGTTCACGAATATTTTTTTTATAAATGAAAAAAAATGTTTACAGCAAAAACAATGTTAAGCAAACAGCAATGCATATTGTAACCTCGTCATATAATAATATGTCTATATCTTTCACACACACACGTCGAACTTAATTTTTGTATTATCTTCTGCATTTTTCTCAAACCTCCGTCTACGGCGGATCTATCGTTTTCTTTTTGTCTAAGCCAACTCGTCGAACGCAACTTGAAAAATCTGGTATTTTCCGTCATCTGGCTTCTCTTCGCGGGACAGTTTTGTAAGGAAAACTTATTTAAGATATAAGAAAAAAGCTCTATTGTATTTAAATAGTGTAAAATGGACATTTGTGGGTGATGATTTTTTTTTTACATTTGAAAATCAATTTTGCGTTTGTAGTTCAACGAATGTCTCTCACCTAGTGCGCGCGTGACTGAGTTTTTCTTTTTTTTTTCTCTCAAAAAGTCGTTCTTATCTTCTCTTTCTGTTTATGGTCAATTGTCGGATTATCGACAATGGTATGTGTATTTAAACGATTGAAGAAAAAATACATGAGAAAGCTAACACACGCGCGAACATTAAATAAATTTGATAATCTGGGTGGAATATCGGCGGACAGGTTACCGTATGGTGCATGCATATTTAACATTGTAATTGAGATAACAGAATTTTTGAATTCAATTAAAATTAAATTGGAACAATAATCAACACAAACTAAGAGTCGATTCTGTATTAAACATTGGTACTTTAAAAAGTCGTGCTTACCTGTCTGTTGAACACCAATTGAATGTTTTAAATGCGATGCTCGCGCCTGGTAGTGTGGATGAGTAATGTATGACTTTAACATTGCATAATAATTATACATAGCATGTATAAAGTTATGGAATAAGGAACATTTTATTATTAACGATAATAATTGTAAACGTAATGCGGAGAGGTTGTTATACACACTTTTAGACACTTGGGCATATTTCAGAATCGGGGGGAGAGAGATTAATGCGTCAGCGAACTCGCAACAAATGATCATGAAAAATAATGATGCAACTTATAGCAAAGTATGAAACTGTATTTGATGAGAGATAAGTGCGCGAACACGATCAGACACTCCGCATGATGAACTTACCTTGTTTTTCTTTTTTTTATTATCCGAGACTAAAGAAAATAATGATTTTTTTGACACGCATATATTTACTTGTTAATTGTGATTGTAATACCCATCCATCAGTAAACGAGAGAGACGATTGGAATGTTCTATTGTATATTTTCTGACGAACTGCAATGTATAAAAAAAATAACAGCGATGTTATGGACGTATGAAATTGTGTATTAAAATGAAATTTCACGAAGAAAACATTGATTAATGAATGGAGTATGATAAAAAGAAGAAAATACAGATAAAAATAATATACGCGATGAAGTTCGAAGATCCCACGAGAACTCTCCCTGTTTCGAGCGTAATTTTTCCAGTTGTAAGCGTATGAACACATAAGTGTACTACGCGATCGAATTGTATACTTTTTATTTAAAATGTGCGACAAATAAGAATATATATAGAGCGCGCGCGATCATTTAAAATAAAGAAGAACGATGCAAAGTCTTTTATTTTTTTTATTTTTCTCGTTTTGTATGATTTTTTATACAGTCGATTATTAGCGTCCGCGCGCGCGCCTTAACGTCGGACGAATTTTTATTTTATCAATAGCCGCGAATGCGTCGCACTTAGGAGCGCCAATTGAATTTATACAATATTTTTCTCCAGCAGAGCATACCGGAAGTATAAGAGAGAACAAAAAAGCTCGAGTTGATTTTCAATAACGCTGCGGCAGTGAGATATGAAATGGGGAAAAAATCGTCTTTATAACTCGAGTAGCGTCGAGCGAATCGTTTCGATTGAGCAAACTCAGCTTCCCTCGACGGCGCTCGATTCATTGATTTGTGTTCCCAAATAAATAGGTAAGACACAAGAGATAAGGTCGACACGCTCCTATCAGCGACGAGCGTTATGAATGCACATGATCGCGAGCAACCAAGAGTTAAAACGAAAATTCGTCCCATCGTCAAATTTATATATTCTCTTTGTATTACCACCTTTCGCACTGAATCTGTGACTGGGTGACCAGTGTATTAATTATTATATAATATATATAATAAAAGGCGCAATCGACAAGAAATCAATTGACGAATTTATATACATCGGATATTATGAATGAAATGATTAATAAAAAAAATTTTTTCCTAAAAAGAAAGAAATGATAATATGCGAATAAAACGGTGGAAAAATATATACAAACAAAAATATGGGTGATGAGACATTGCGGTTACGATACCATTGTACCATAGCTGCATAATTAAATAAAAGTAATGATAATTCGAACGCGAGAGGAGGATGTGTGCCCCACGTTTTAATGTACAAATATTTTCGAAGATGGTAGTTAAATAAAGCGCAGTTAGATCGGAAGACGAATCCATTCGTTCCCGTGAGTATACAACTAAGCTATTGGCTTTTTTCTCTTTATTCATATATCATTCAATTTCGCATTAGTACAAGCCTGTATGTCTGGCATAAAAAAAAATTCATTCATATTTGTTGAGTTCTGATTTTGACACGCGCAAATGCTATCTTTTTCCAAACCTTTGTTATAAATACGTATTTGAACTTTAAAGAGTAAACAACATTTCCATGTGTCAAAATTGAATAATAATCCTAGACGCAGCAATAACAAAAGGAGGAAACCCCATCGTACACACCCGATCCGCATCCGACCTCGTTTGCTGAGCACACGTTCCTCGAAAATATCAACGAAATTCTCAAATAATGGCAGTACTTGTTTAGTATATAGATGCAATGAAAAACGGCATCGTCGCACAGCGCGATTACGTAATCGCGAATGGAGGAATATAAAACGTAGCCAAGCGCCGATCAGTCGCTTTTCGCGAATAGCTTATTGTGGGAGTTACTTGGAAAATAATAATATGGGTTTATTAAAAGAAGCTTTGCTAGATTTTTTCCTCATTTTCTGCTTATAATTTATTTTAGTTTTTATTTCGATTGGAATAAATATATATATATATATTTAGTTTCTATTATACTTATTTTTGATGATTTGTTAAATAATATAAGTATACATTTCATATGTTTCGAGTTTGTATAAAAAATAGATCTTATCAGTTGAAGAATTATCGTTATTGATTCATTATTTTAAATAAATATAGTTATTTTCCCACTATTTACAATGACCCACTGACCAACGCCGGCCTCGTTCCCTAATAGAAAAATCGCACATATCTTACGTAAGTAGACGCAAGATAATAATAATACAGGGAAGTTATACGGACAAAGCGCACACAGTCGAGATGCTTCAAATAGAAACATCTACTGGATTCGTTACACGATTTATTATTTGTTCCCTTGTTTTTACGATAATTCGATCACGCCTTATCCACTTATTTATATATACATTGTCGAGTTCCCTCTACGTCTCCTATTATATACACGCTACATTTTCTTTGGATTCCGCTTGCGATGATTTGATATACTTCTATAGATCTGTGTGGAAACGATCTGCTTTGTACGGACTTGTTCATTTTGATATCAACGTATAGAAATAGAAATAACGATTACAATAAATTAATAAAAATAGTAATATTTTAGAACAAAATTGATTAGTTATTTTGTCGTTTTTTAATACTGTAAGTTATAGAATTATGGTGATGCGACCCCTGTACCTCAGAAAAATTATCCAGTTTCATTTCAGTAATGCGAGAAAACGGGAAGCTCTGAGAGAAAGAGTAATCTATTTTTACCCTTCCGCTTCCACGTTAGATTTTACGGCTTTCGCTCATGTGAATCTTGCAAGCTGCTTCCGCAATATGACTTACATGAGATTTTATATTTCAATAATTTTTCGTGATCTAAGTTTTCTTTGAAAGTTCGATAATCGTCAGATTGCCATATTCTTGCCTAAAATTGCCTCTAAATTTTAGGTCATCAATGCTGTTATAAGATCGTCTAAGTAAGAAGTATTATGCTGAATTCCTTGTTCGTATACACTTTTAGAATATTGTTGATCTGTTGATGATAACCGAAAGTTCTATGCATTAGTATACATTTTATTGCTTACATACCAATATTGGTACTATTTAAACTCACCATAATTGACATTGTTATTTTTGCAATTCATCAGGTACTCCATCGAATGGTTATTCAGCATAAAATCTTCCGTTGTCTGGTCAAACATTGTCATCATTGTTTGTGTATTATGACAGGCATCAGCGAATTCGGTAGCCATAAGGTCGCTCGTTAACGGTATTTCACTATTATAATTAAAAAGTAGTCAAGAGTATACAATCATCAATATTAGCTGAGATAGATAACTGTGCAAATCTGGCATATTCAATGTCTAATTTATACCTGGATACGTTCACTTGGTCGTATGGTGTAGAGTTTATAGGCGTTTCTATTATATTTGGATTATGCATTGTCGTTGCCGGCAATTCCCATGGCTCGGCGTTTGCAGACGGAAAAGCGTTGGCTTTGACATTTTTATTAGCATTTTTATCAGCTTGTAAATGTCTCATGACTAAATCCCTTGGTGATTCACGGCATTTTTGCCGCTTTGCTTTAAATCCGTCACTTGAAGCTAAAAGATCATAGTAGGATACTATGTTGAATCGGCGATGCTTTAATGTTATACTGAATTTTATCGGGATATATAATGGCATCATAAATGCTTACCACACTCTATTGGAATGTATTGAAATGGTATGGGTACGCTGACTTCGCCGTCAGACGGTCGTTTCAATTGGACAAGCACTTGCACCGGCTCATTTATGTCTTGAGTGATATATTTTGGAGTTTTGAAAACAATCGCATGCTAAAATATTAGAAACTTTTTTTTTGTCATAAAACGCGGTATATTTTTTTTGAAAAAGCTATTGCACAGTTTGAAAAGTTTATTCACCTGTTTGTGTAATTTTGGGGGAGTAAATTCAGCGAAGGCTTCCCAAGAATTATGTGGATTAAAAAAACGTACTTCAATATCACCTTTCATTACCCTTTCACACAGTAAGCAGATCACAGTACCGCCGCTTACTGGAGCTGAACAATGGCTTATCCAGCAAATCGCAAGTTCAAATGCTGTCTCTGTAATTTATATAAAAGTAAAATTTTAATAACGTGACTGTATAATACGAGGAGGATGTAATTACTTATTCATAGACATATCAATAATTACTTTTATCATAAACTGGCACGGAAACTACAGGGTCGAGAGGAACGTTAAAAACGCCTGGTACTTTTCCTTCTAGAAAAACTTGGAAGCATAGTCGAATGCAACTGAGATCAATTTCGTCTGGTAGTTTTTTATGCTTGAATCCAGCTAAAATACAAAACAGCGATGCGTTCAATTTAAGTAGCAAAGATATGTAAGATTTAAAATGCTCGCGTAAATTAGAAGCTTACTTTTGAAAGGGTCCACTTTCGAACGCTCTCGTTCAGTCAGAGATTTGGCTATATCTATCTTTTTAATACACCGTATGCCAAGATTTGGAAATGATATTATTGATTGACCAGCTGATACTTTAGCGTAATAAATTCCTTCCCGTATCTCAGGCGCCTTTCCGGTAATCTTATAGGGATGAGGCTTGTACGGCTCGTCTTTCGTTACGCAAGAAACTACCACGGAAGCTGGACCTTTGTGGTTGAAAATCTGCGATACAAAATGAAGATAAAATTTAGCCATCCATTTATTAATAAAATAAAACATATATTCTCTAAAAGTTTTCTTACTTGGATTGTAGGGTAGGACAATTTACCGCGTCTGCTCCTCACTCCCATAATAATGGTTGATCTGCTTTCACTGTGATACCTGAATCTCAACCCTTTACTGCAAGGCTGCTCGGTGATTTTCACGTAAGGTTTTCGACTCACCGTCCTTTCGCCCATTTTGCTATTAATATTCAATAGGTTCGGAAAATTTCTTTGAACGCTCCTAAGCTGCGATATTCTTACGAGCGCTAGTCGGCGTCAACTAGCTGGAGTACACTTGATTTGCCGACCAGGGTGTTTGTGGAATTCGGAGTCATGGGGTTGGGTTCTTCTTCGTAGTTGATACCTAAAGATTTATAGGTTTACAGCTCAATAACAAGCTTAGATGTAATTAGAAGAATTCGACTGACCATTTACAGGCTGCCCCGCCTGTTCTATTCCTCCCCCGCCTACCTCAAGAAAAGGGTCTCAGCTTACTAATACACTTAGAATCAAAATACGGCTGGAGATTAGCCATTGCTTAGAACGAGAGAAATTTGTTTGAAATAACTGAAAGCCTTTTTCTTATTTAATAATATACTTCATTTTATATTTCATAATTAAATTAAAACATACAGATTAAAATCATCTTATTTATTTTTGTTCTCATAGAAATTTCTACCTCATAGATATAGATATATATCGTCTATACGTAAAACACTTTAAAATTTATCTCTTGTATTTTTCGCAAAATAACTTTTTTTTTCAAGAATAAAAAAATATCGTTTCATGCGTATAAAATTTCAAGCACGTTCGTATTGTGTTATACGGTATTCCAATATATATATAGCGTGACCAAATAAAAAATATACATCTTATTCGTTATATAGTATTATATAGTATAAAAATCATTTTGCGTCATAAATCTCAATGTCTGTATTGAAAATATAAATGGCTATTCTTTTTCTATTTTGTGCTATTGAGGCGCTATCTGGCATATCAAACGTGTTTAGAATTTGTAAAAAGTAGTTTTCTCAGAAATGCATTGTACTTTTCTTCAAGGCATAATGTACACTCGATAGTAACAATAATTAACGATAAAATGCTGTAAAACATATTATATATGTTCGCTTGATAACACATTGATATCACAAACTCAACAAAGATTATTCAGAGCCCTGAGTATATATAATATATGTCTGGACTCGGTCATGGTACGTATAAATCTATAAACTGCGTCTCGGTATTTTTTCATGTATTAACTTGACTCAAACCTGTAATAACTGCAGCAATCGGAAGACGGAGGCGACAAAACGCACGTAAAATCACAAAAGTTGTGTAAAAATATGTATTAAAAAAAATTGTAATAAATGTCTAAAACATCACAAACATGTGTATACAAACACGACAATAACATGTAAGCTCTACATGCTACACTATTTTCCTCGTATAAAACCTTATAAAGCACAAGGTTCTCGTACTAAAAAAACTTCAACAAATCGTAGTATTAAAACCATAAAGCTTGAGCTCGAGTTAGAAGCAAAGGTGATTGCTTAATTCATCATGATAACACCACTCAGATCATAAAAACGGCGAGCAAATATCGAACAGCAATTCAGTTAAAAGGAACCGATTCTACATACGAAGCTTCGTTTTTGAAATATTTTACTTGCAGTCGAATCGTACCACAGTACCTTTCTCTCCGCACGCAATGTGGTGTTCGCGAATTCGCCAACGCGACTGTCATCAATTTCCTTTCATCACAGGGCTTTCGATCCATAACCGAAATCTCATTTCAGCAGTACAATTGGCGTCACAGTGCTGAGCACACGATAATTTTGTTTACATACATAGCCGGGAACGAGGAATATTTTTCCAACTCTCTTTCTCTTTCTTCGTGATTCTTGATCTTAAAGCTATTTCAATTGTACTTGGAACGTTTGTTAATTATCTGTTTATCTTCATTGCACTTTTCAATTCACGTCGTCCCTCGTCGACTTGTACATATTGTTCAGTGAGCATAGCTCTTGAATGGTGTTTCTTGTCAGCTTGGTGAAGCTATCGGTCATACCTGTCTCCTCCATAGTGTTGCCCGCTGCTTCCGCTCCGTTTACTGCCTCCTAAACAAAGATTTAATTTTCGTTAGCAACGTTTCGATAGACTCTCAACGCTCTATCACTAAGCTCTGTCAAAGCTTACTTTTACAATATCAGAAATATTGAGGGAATTCAAATCAACATTGTCCAATTGCGAGAAGCTCAAATCTGGAAAATCTTGTTGCGGTTGATTCTCATCCATAACGTTGCCGATATTTATTGCATTTCCGATCGCATCGGATATAATACCTAGGCGAAAAAGTGTCCGTATTAGTAATATTCTATATCAAAGTATTTACTTTACTATACAGTACAACGTCACGCACTTGCATCGCCAAGTAAGAAGTTGCTCTTCGGTGGCTCGGGTGCTATGTTATTTCCAACCATTGGGTCCTGCATTAATAGAGGCGAGGGCGAGCCTTGTTGTATCATAACTGGCTGTAGCTGAGCCCCTAAATTTTGCTGAGGTGCTATGTTGTACATAGCTGCACATTCCATCGGGGATGGAGTGCGTCTTGGAGAATGAATTGGTCTGTAATCATAAAAGATGCGATTGGTATAGCCCATTCATTTTCTTTTCATTTTTAGAATTACTTTTCTTACCTCAGTCCAGTGGCTTGGAACATGGGCGGCGAAGCTGCCATTTGAGGTCCTCCGAACGGCGAGAGTCTGTCTGCTGGCTCGGTTTTTACCGGCTGGAGGATGTTGTAGTTGAATTGAGGCATCTGGTTTAGCAATCCTGCTTCTAGAAATACGATTGCACACCTTTTATTATTTTATTTTAAGAAAATGAATAGTTTTCACAGTTTATCACAAAATATATAGATTTACAGAACATTCGGGTTATTTTATAAAATATAAACACCACAGTGAGAAAAATGGAAAAGTGCTGCTACAGTGTGAGTCATGCATGATTATATAATTACTAGTCAATGCCATAATGTTAACAACCAAATAAGTTATCATTAACGTTCGATTATTGGAAGCCATGATACAAAGAGTGTAAGCATTTCGAGAGTTTGGGCTAACGCAAAATTTCAAAGCTTTAGTTTGTTCAGCAAAGCACGAAAATCACACGATTGCATCGTACCTGAAGGTCCGTATGTGCGACACGTTGAATCTGAAATTTGTTGATCGACAAACAAAACTCTATATGGGGAAAACATTGAAACCACCAAGTAATGAAAAGAAAGTAAAGTTGTATGTATAAACATATATTGTTCATATAATCGTTCGATACAATTTATATATATATATAATGCTCTCTTTATATATCTCTTAAAATTCAGTGACATATTTCATTCATCATAAAAACCGTTTCTTAAAAATATTGCACATCTGCACTTCGGTATATTGCAATGCTGTTTTCGCGCTAAAACGGCATTCAATTTTTCAAAAAGCTCAGAGAGTCGAGTACGCTGAAAAAGGATACTCGATCTCGTTGTACAAGGCAAATTTAATGCATTTAAAATTACTGGTTCTTGTTTTTTAATTTGAAAAAGATGCACAAGCCCTCTTCCAAGATTATACAAGTTTTTTTAAAATACATTCTTAAAAAAGTACAAAATATTAAAGATCATTATTGTATTATATGCTGCCACCTACTGCAAAGAGTCGCAAAAAAATACTTGCGTCCGGCTTAATTTTAACATGACGAGCATATTTCCCAAATTACAACAATAACCTTCGCACCACTCCAGTACACAAGTTTTGTACTACTTCACAATGCATAATGATAACGTGTATACAGTGTTCACAAGAATCAACGTCAACTCGTATAAACTGTATATTGAGTGACTTTTTTCATAAATAATACTTATTGATGCATTTTATTTTGAATGGCGCGACATTACAAATGGTTAAACTCTATAATACAATGATTTAATATGAATATATGAATATGATTCCCTGCAATGTTTAGCATGAAATATTTGTTAGTACACAGCGAATAGATGGACCACTTACCTTAACATTGTTTTCAACAAGAAACGTTTATAGTTTTACAAAATAAGTGACGTTGATTCTTGGACAAAGTTAACAATAATTCCAAAAACGAGAAAAATGTGATGCATATTCAAGACGCTACCGACACCGTTTAAACCCAGTCAAAGTGAATCATTCAATGTATAAAATATTTAGAGAGAAAAGAATTATCTGAACATTATACGAATACTCACGTTTCTCAGCCTCGGCTTGCACGTGCCTCAACACATACGCTTTTGGGCTGTTATTGAATTTCTGTCGCTTTCGCCTTAACGAATCGGGATCATCTACGAACGGTGAAACGTTAACGGTTTAAAAAAAAAATTATTGCGTCGCTCCTTATACGACTATTAATATTTTACTGCTCAACGTGGTGGGGATATAATGCAACACTTATACTGTGGTCTCCAATATTTTTAGGCACAACCTAAAAATGTGAGCTATAGTAATAATCAATTATTAATCTTTCTAAAAGGGTATGTTCCATTATATCCGAGCTGAATACAATAAATATCAAGCGATGGTTCTTTTCATTTCATAGTATCGACTTGTACCCGTGGGCGGTCATTAAAAAAATGCTATATGTGAAATATTTGATGCAAGCACTTAAAAAAGCCAACGGGTCAAGTTTTGAACAAATCTACATTAATCTGGCAGAAATGCAAGGTAATATTCTCAAATAACGATGAAAAAATTAATCGACCCGCGCGGATACGTGGTGTCGAGATTTTTAACCGCGTAGATAGCGATTGATGATAAATACACAAAATTTAACAATAGTCATGCATTTCGGTCTTAACATAATACTTTAAATAAATAAATAATGGTTTTAAATATATCTATTAGCCTTATTTTCATGTAAAGCTATACTTTTTGGCAAAAATGATAAAAAATTATGTTAAGATCGACTAGATTACAAATAACACGCATCATCAAAACTCGAGCCTAGCTAGAATAACATTGGCTTAAGTATACGATTACTTTTTGAGTCAGTAATATTCTTAGATGCGAATACAAATATAATACCCTTGAGATCAAAGTTTATGTATATTTTTTTCTCTTTGCACGTCTATAGTAAATTTGTACCATATTTTGTACATATACATTCTTTTAAAAAATGTTTAAATATAATATTTGTAATCTAAAAAATATTAAAGCTTTAACCTCAAGGGTCCGACAATCTTTGGTAAATAGAGTATAGAAAGAACTCTCGCACAAAAGAACAAAGGCCTATAAAATATTCAAGGAACAAATTTGCATGCCTCTTAAGTAGACATAGTATCTTTCAAAAAGTACCTAGTATCAATCACAATTTTGAAATATATAGGTATTCAAGAGTACTTTAGCTTACTTGTTACAATAGAAATCCCGAGCCTAAGGTTTAGATTCGGAAGCACTCTTTTCAGATTATCAATATGGCAGTAAGACAAAAGTCACTTCAATTCTGCATAAGTATTTTCATTCGTATGAATTTAAAAGTTAAAGGTTTTCTATACTTTTCTAGATTTCGAATTAAATATGCAGAATACAAAGCTCCGACAAATGTACAGCAGTATGAGAAATAACGTGGTAAAGTCATACTTTTGTAAGTGAGCAGTTATTTCTTTGATATCTTAGAAAAAAATATGCTTGATCACTTTTAGTTATTTCTCAAGCTGCCAAAAATCAGCAATACAATTTCTTCATACGAGCCAACAGTTTGACTCTGTCCAATACAATATCTAATTCTAAATTAACTGCAAGTAGGCAAGCTCTCTAGGCCTTCTCCATAATTTTCCCTCCCTCCACCGGGCTGTAATAGAATGACATTTCGTCAAACTCGGATGCAGTTGCTCTCGGTGCCATGGCTGTGTACAGCGCATAGTGTTCGGCTTCGGTCAACTCTGCCCCGTACGGCGGCGTTATCTGTCCAGATTCCAGCTGCAGTTCTAGCCCCACTTCCATACTCTTGGCACTGGCAGCAAGTGGTGCCCTTACCAAGCCCGGCAGGCTCGTCGTTGAGGCAATTATGTTCTCCTTTTTAGGCTTCTTTGCGAATAACTTGGAAAATATTCCGGGCTTGTTCTGTTTTGGCAAACTGCCGAATTTATTTGGCGTAGTTGGTAAATTTTTTTGGGGTGCGATTGACTGGGTTTCCTGCTCAGTGATAAGCTGACTAGAAGCTCGAGGTAGGACCGGCATCGACGGAGTTTTTCGTATGCGTTTTGGGGGCAGCGGAGGCAGCGGTCCTTCAGGACCTAAGGTCACATCACGTTTGATTCGAGCCACTGGAGGTGGAGGTCTAGGTGGTGGCGCATCTTCGGCTGGTAAATCATTATTGTTGATTGCTATTATTGGACTTGGTACCGTGGTGCCAGGCAAAGGTGTAGCTGCAGCCGCAGCGGCTTCTTTGTCGGTTAGCGATCTGCGCACCACCTTCACCCAGACCGGATTCTTCATGGCCATTTGCATACTCGTATAGGTCATGTTGTCCGGGACATCCGGTTCTGGGATCTTTCTGCATCCGTTTTCTTCCAAAATCTGCGATTGCTGTTGCTGTTCGTGAATCAGCTTGGCGTGGGTATCCTCGTAGATCTTGTCGAGCAGCTCATCCAGCGACTTGTCGCCGTTGCTTTGGGTCATGTCCATGACCAAGTCACCGGGCTGCTGTTGCTGCTCGTCCATCTCCTTGTCAACATCTTGGCTCTTTTCCACCCACTTGCCCACTTCACTGTAATCGTACCAGTCGGTTTTACCTTTGGCTCCCAGCTCGCCGTTGACCAAGCCGTTGTGCTGTATCTCCGGAACGATCGTGACGCTCTGCTCGGGAACGATGGTCTTGTCATCGTCGTTGATTGTCAAAACCTCGTTCTCATTTTCAGCGTCTCTCGCAGATGACTCGTCACTCTTGATGAGTTTCTGCGAGTTCCTTCTGACGTTGTAAATGTCGTTGAGCGCCCGGAGGGCCGAGAGCTTGCCGTACGCGCGCTTGATTTCCTCGCAATTCTGCTCGTTGTTGTTGAACTCGTCGATGAGCCTGGGCCTCGGGGCCGACAGCTGCTGTTTATACGCGATAACGCGGTTGAGGGTCGCTGCCAAGTCGCTCGAGTCGCTGGCCTTCCTAACGCTACCGTTAACGCTCGCGCTCTGATTAATGCTATGGATGCTTTGAGTCAAGGCCAGGGACTTGCGCAGCGACCACATACGCTCTCTCCTACCTAATCCCAGGGGCAGCAGTTGGAAGGGCAACGCCTCGCTCAGAGCACCGTCCGATGGTCGCCGCAACTGGATGAACGCTTGCACTGGCTGGTCCACCTGATGCGTGATGTAGCTCGGCGTTCGGAAAGCTATCGCCACCTACAAATTGATGTTGAGTTTTTAGTGATGTAGCAATTTCTACATAGTATTCAACTATTATTTATGCGTACAAATATCAAAACAGATCGTTCGTTATTTATTTTATCGAAAGCGTGTATAACTATATTGGTTAGAATTCCTATGTCACCGTTATTTTAGAAACATTACAAGCCGTACTCTTTTGGCACGAAACTGAGCTCGACATTCCCGACGTGCTCCAAATCTTTGGCTGCACTACATCGCGATATTAGAATTTGATGCTCTTTTATTGAATTTCAAAACGGAAGCTTACCTGTTTGTGAACGTGCGTAGGCTGGAAATCGCCTTTACCTTCCCAGCATGTCTGTCCATCTCGCTCCTCGAAGAATCTCACCTCAATATCCTCTTTGGCGACTTTTTCGCAGAGTAGCACCATCTCCGTGCCGCCGGCCACCGAAGCGCTGCAGTGGCTGAGCTTGCATATCACGAGATCGGACATTGCCTCTGCAAAGTTGCAAAAGTACATTTGTTCATAAAGACATTTCAGTCTGTTGAGCTGTATTATTTCAGAATTCGTGAATAAATATGCGCGTAAACCGAGAGCAAGTGTTAATTCGATAAAATGCGCGCGACATTATTTCTCTTATCTGAGTGTGATGCAACGAGCTTTGGACACAATTTTCAAGACTTTTTTTGCCGAGCGCTAAAGATTTCGGCGGTTTTGAATTATCTCGCCGATAACGGCAAGAGCTACCAAAGTATTTTTGTATACGCATATAGTAAATCGTAGATCAGCCTCTCGTTCAAAAGCTACAACTCTTAAAATTCGTTACCGCAATCAATACAATCCACATACTTTTGTCGTAAATAGGTTCCGAGACAACAGGCTGCAGGGGTACCGTGAACTTTCCTTTCTCCTGTCCCTCGACGAATACTTGGAAACAGAGTCTCACGGCATTGAGATCGATGCTCGTCGGCTGGCGCTTGTGATCAAACCCAGCTGAAAAAAGTGCAGCGAGAGCACATTTCAGTATTCCACATATATGGAGCCTATTATATAATACATAGAAGATAGTACAGAAGACTTACTTCGGAAAGGGTCGACTCTGTTCTCCTCCCTGAGCCTGAGAGCCTCTTCAATGTCTTTTCTCTTGACGCATTGTATGCCGAGCTTATCGAAGGAGACGGTCATATTTTCCGAGGGAACTTCGACCGTGCAAACACCTCGTCTACAGACCTCTTTGCCTACGAGGTTGTGCGGATGTGGCCGGTAGGGAAAGTCTTTCGTTACGCACGACACCACCACGATCGCTCGACCTTTGTATCCCATGATCTGTTGAAATGAAAAAAATCTCATTAATCTCTGTACGCATATCATTAATTCTTAAATAGGTATTTTTTTTTTGTTAAAATCGTAACGACTCACGCGAATGGTGGGAAAAGTCTTGTTCTCCGGTGTGCTGCTGACACCGGGTATGCTACCGGCAGATCTGCCCTCGCACTCATATCTGAATCTCAGGGCCTTACTGGCCGGTTGCTCGACAATCTCGACGTAAGGCCCAGTCCTCGAGCGCGTGTCCATGCGGCTGCCGCCTGTCATCTGCATCATCTCGACGCCCCCGCGATTTCTCTCCCCGAAACTCGGGTCTGCCGTCTCGATCGCGTCCACTGCAAAGTCGCATTGGACAAGTGAAAAGAAAAATCGATTATTCCTGTACAACTGTCTGTGTCCTCGTTTCTCGTGATACATATACATATAATGTGAGGCGTGTGGGTACAGCGGTTTATTATTTTGGATGCGATCACGTTTGTTAAGTGCGATGTTTTGATGCGTCGGTTAATTTATAATAGATTATTATTGATAATGCTTTTTGTTGAAGTCTACCTGAAACGCGTTCGATACTCGCAATACAGGCCTGCGCTTTGGGAATTTGGTCGTGTAGGTATAAGTGTGCGGGAATGTGGTGCGAAGCTTGCGAGTTTTAGTTTCGAGATATAGTAGTTTGTCGGGTGTTTAATGCCTCGCACGTTCAAACAAAAATATGACCTACAAAAATATATTAGTTTTTATATACAGGGTTATTCGTCATTGTGCATGATAATCACAGCATTACGGAAAACACACACTATGCCCACATAAACATATATATATATCGAACCGATGCTCGAAGCATCGCGCGCGAAAATAATCACTGGTTACAACCCCGCGAAATTCTGGTTCATTTGGATATCGGATTTCCAACGCGATTTTTCATATAAAACAAGATACAAGGCAATTCGAATTATTTTTATCCCCTATTAGTCATTTTGCTATTTGTATATATGTATACGCGATATACTTACAGACATCGCTTATATTGATATTTCCATCACTCATGGCGGGAAAGCGCTCCATGCTTCTCACTTGCTGCTGATGCCGGCGCTGATGTTTATCATGGCATCACTCACGCTGCCGAAATAAAAAATTCGTAATGTTTTAGCGAGCCTCGTTTATACTTACGTACTATACACGCAGACAAGGATTTTCCTTGGCCACTTGGATGCGAATTCTGCGCTGTTTGTTTCCACGATCGTTATTGCGTTCGATCATTAATCATAAATGCACTGCCGGCGGTTAAATTTTATACGATCGCTTACTGCTACACTATTTTAACTCGGCTCGATGCGTTATGAAACAATTTTCAATTCTCGCGAGTCTCTATGCTTATGATTTATTTCGCACGACGGGTAAAAAGGTCGTTTCGAGCGAAAACGCGCAGGCCGGGTTTGATCATCCTCCAAGAATCCCGAGATCGAGCCAAAATTTTTCATAAATTCCGTATCATTTAATCCAACCGCAAGGCAGTTCCAACAAACTCGCAGCGAGAATATATACACATGTACCAAGTGTCCGCAGAAAAAAGACGCACGAGCGCGCTATACGAGTAAATTTGCGCTCGACAATGGCAATGAAAAAAAAAAGAAGAAGCGAAACCAGCTGTCGTCGCGTATCAACTCTTTGTATACGCGGGAAATAAAGAAACAGCGTCGAGAAAGTAAGAGAGAGAAAGAGAGAATCTGGACTCCGTGGCGACTGATACGATCATTATTTTGGGAGGGAGCTGGCGCTCCTGGGCGGCTGCTCTCGCGCGTCCGGCTATTATTAACCCTATGGCAGCACTCTCGGCTCTCCTCGAGCAGAATAGGCGTAGGACTGCAGCTCTTGCTGGTCTTTTGTGAATCGCGACGAGTTTAGAACTCGTGCCTGCGTGTATACGTAAGCCCTCGTAGGATTTTAACGTCGACGCGCTGTGGTTTGCTGTCATGCATAACCGTGTGTATAATGCTTGAATAATCGAGATAACGGGACGATCATCAGCCGATGACGAGATTCGGGGGGAGGTATATTATTATTATACGCGTATACGTATATAGAGCTGCGGGTGCTGCGTGTATACAGCACGTGCAGTTCACGCCTTTCGGACTTACTCATACTGTCCTGCCTCGGTTATTTACATACTCTTGCTCAAATTTCCGTAACGATGATCTAGTTCGCTCGTCTTTGCGATGACGCGAAATACTTTTACCACGGGAGGATTTTATATACGATTTTCACGAAGACGAATTAAAATTTGTTTATTGTTCTTTAAGACGTGCTCAGGAGACCTGTATTGATGTTTGTACAATCGCGTCAGCATCGATATATTTTATTTTTCCGATCGCGTTGTGAGTAGCCTTTGAGTGTACACTTGTTTATCGTAACTTTTTTTTTATCATAACCAGTTTATTAACGATGACTATTGTTCAATGAAATCATAAAGATAGCAATAAAACCGGCGATATCTCTGACTGCCATAAATTCGATTGCTCGTTCATCATACGATTTTCAAAGCGATCATAATAGAAATTTAATAATCTCCGTTCGCCGGTCGATCAGCTGGCACCCAAAACAAGCAGACGCTTTTCCATTTCTATTCTGAGTAAAACCTTTTCAACGGCATGCCGATTTACGAAATTTCAAAAGTATCAATTATAGGTCATGCGACCGGACTACTCACATCAGGCGCGAATCTCTTTCAAAAGAAAAAGTGTTAGACACTAAGCTTATAATAGGCCTACACAGTTCGAGTAATCGGCTCCACCAGCAGACCGCGCCACGTGTTAATTCCGCATCACAGCGAGCTCCAAGTCCCTCCAGCACACACGACTATAAGTAAACCCGCTCACAAAAAGGCACTGTTATAATCCGCTGTTCCGAATATCTCTCTCAAATACGTATACAGAAAACAGCCGGAATCCCAACCTCCTCCTATACACCTACGTATTTATCAACACCATCGTAGCCGGACTGTCCAACGCCGAGAGCAGCGTAGCTAACACCAGATTGTATATTCCCTCGGAAAATATCAGCCACACACAAAAAGCACAGAAGAGCAGCAGCAGTAGCGCCGCAATGGAAAAACTGCGTCGCTGTGACAAACGCCGAGAAGAAGAAGAAGAAGAAGGACGCGACGTACTTCCGGCGCCGCGACTTTCTCCGTCGACGTGGACGACGCGCGCACCAGCGCAAAAAGTTCGTTCGTACTATATACAGTAGTACACCCGCACGCGCTGCTGTTACTACTTGGCGCTCACAGCTGTCTCTCTCTCTCTCTCTCTGCGTGTATATAAGTATACGCCGAGAATATAAGGAGTGTAAATAGGTATGTATACATGCGTACGCTCGAAGAGTCGCGCAGCCAGGTCCGTAGCCCCGCTGCTTTCACGGCACACTGAACCACAGCTCTGAGCCGAGCGCCGCCGCCAACTTCTCGAACGGAACGCCACAAGAGCCAAGAGAGCGAAAGAGTGGGGGGGATATTACTGCAATGGTGGAGTGGCATCTATATAACTTTGTCGGCGCGTGCGCGCCTGCGCTGTAGTGCTCTGTGAGCGCGTACACCTATATATATTGTAGGTTCTGCTCCGCTATATACTTTTTGGCTTATGCGCATACGTAATAATGTTATAGTTTCGGAGCGAATCGCGAGCAGAGCGTCACGGCCAACGAGATTACATAGATCGCAAAACTTTTTTTAACGCTCGCGCGAGGTAATTATCCCGCGGAGCTGGCGACGCTATATTCAAATTACGCACCCGGCGAAGCGCTTCGAACGCCACGAATAAATCTTCGAATCTCTCGATTTGTTTACATATTATTCCATCCGCGGCAATCATTAGCAAAACTGCGCGGCAGAGCGCGCTCTTATACCGAAAGCGAGAAAAAAGACCGCGCGCGCGCGCGGAAAAAAAACCTCTCCACAGGAGGGGATCTCCTCTCGGCTTCTCTCGACGCCAGAATTTATTTCGGGCCTCGCGTGGAACAAGTGCTCGTGTATACGAGTACTTACTCTCCTCGCTCCCCGCGCTATATATATATATATATATATATATATATATATATATATATATATATATATATATAGGTATATAGGTATACCGCTTTGTGTCGCGAAAATATACAAGCGCGGCAGCTCTCCCACTTTTTGCGCACTAGTTTACCGTAGTTTTTCGGTATTCACGCGACCTTCTACCACATGCTCCGTTGTGTATTATATATTAGAAGAAGAGGAGTAGGTACCTATATAGCGCGCGAGAGAGTAACAGGTCCGATTGGGTAACCATGGGGAGGGGGGCCACGTGACGGATTTTAGTCAGGGACGTATGGATCGAGCCGTGGAACCCGCGAGATGTAACATCTTTTATTTTCTAGTTTTAGGAAAAAAATCTCGAAGATTATTGCGTCGCGAATCGAGAACTTATGGACGGAAATGCCTATATACGTATACACGCATAGATTAATAAAGATTACACGCTGACATGCGCCCGAGCGTTGAAAAAGCCTAAGATCTTAGCATCAACCTTGACCTTGGCTCATTCTCAACGAACGAGCGAGTGTCTGAAAAGTCGCGGCTACTTTCAAAAGATGCGCATTAACTCGGATCCAAACACTTCCGAATCTCTCGGTTTCTCACGTACGAGTATGTAATGTATAGGTTCCACGCGAGACAAAGACTTTTGCTTACATGTACAGAGCCGCGTGATGCAATGGGTTTAATTGCTTGCAATCGCTTAGATTTCCAGATATGCATATCGCGTTACGGAAGTGCTTCCACGATTTAATTCGAATTGATTGATAACGTGATGGAATATGATGCTTATAAAAACGAGCTCGAGAGAAATAATATATAGTAATATCGCGGGAATATTTGGACTCCCGATGGACAATGAAAAAATCATATACGCATCTACGGTTTCTTATATATATATATATATATATATATATATATATATATATATATATATATATATATATATATATATATATATATATATATATATATATATATATATATATATATATATATATATATATATATATATATATATATATATATTGCCAACGAAGAAATAGAGTACAAGGAAAGTAAAAATAAAACATATAATTTACAAGCGAACAAGGTCAATTAATCAAACTCTCTTTCCTTGTCTGAATCTATATACAGAATCTTCGGTGTACATTTTTATCAGGCTGCATAGTACGTGTGTATGGCCTTATACCACTGTAAGTACATTCGGTTCTTGCGGTTGTCCCATTTATCTAACTTAAAATTAACGAACTGTTTTTTGATATAGAGAGCAAGAGTTCACGTCGATGCTCCGAATGGAACGACGCTCGCTTGTCATGAAAATTAGGTTGCGCTTGGAATATACATATATGTGTATATATACATATTCGGCAGCGGCATCTTTCTAGATCTTTCTAGTCGTCTTTTCTTTCGAAATATTCATTATCAAATCTTTAACGTGTACTCGACAGACTTATCACATCCAATCTATATGGTCCACTCGCATAATTCACGCAATTAACGAACATAACTATTTTATTATTATTTATAGAAAATATTTGTCAATTGAATAATATAACCTATAACCCTGAAAAAGAAGAGCGTGAGCAGCAGCACGTATAGTATAATTATATCAACACCGAAAACAAAAAGCTACACCTGCACCAGACTCTAAACACATTCCCAGGGCCTGTCAAGCCGACTGCAATACATAACCAAAGTGCTACTATAATCGGCAACGCAATCGCTCGCAATACTATGTCGAAACGAAAGCTCGGAACCCCATCAGCCCATCGGCAACTGCCTCATTCGAGCCCCTTCGTAGCCGGAAATAGTCAAAGTCCTACGAGCCTCGTTCAAAGCGCTCGTCGTCGCCTTCAGTACTCGCAGCTTCCAGTGCGCGTTTCCTCGAAGCGCTCGATCTCGAGCCAACCGCAGCAGGGCAAGCTCGCAAGCTCGCTGAGAAGGTTCACCCCAAAACGCGGAGTCTCGGAGAAGAGCGAGGACGCCGCGAGCACAGCCAAGTTCCTGGCTGCGGCTGCAAGCTCCGGCTCGCCCGCGGCCAGGAAGAGCCTGTCGATGAGCGACCTGACGCCGGTCTGCAACCTCGGGGACTTTGAGCCCGGAGAGCTGCGGTGAGCTTTCGGCTTATTTCTCATTCATTCGGCTTATTTCTTATTTCTCATTGCAAACGATCGCTCAGCTTGGACAGCGGATCCAACTCGGCCCGACTCGAGGACAATTTCAGCGACCGACGCACCGAGGAGACTCTCAGCGTCGAGGGTTGCACCCTGATGACCTGGCCCCTGTCCAGCCATCATCGGCTTCACCAGGAGACCCGCGAGACCAAAGCCGCGAGTGTCGTCTCTCGCGCTCTGGCCGTGAACGCCTGGCGCCGCAGACGAGCCGAAGTCGCGAAGCTGAAATCCGATTTCGCGCAGCAGCTCGATCTCCTCCAACTCCAGATCGTCGTGCTGCGACGTCTCCTGGACAACGAGAACGCCAGGGTCGTCAGCTTGGCTGGGGAGCTTCACAAGGCCAAAGCTCAGAGCGACGAGCTGGCCAAGGAACGGGACTCGCTGAAAATCGTATATGCATATAAATATATACACTATATTCGACTTTGTCCGCTTTCACGCTCGCAGCGAGATAATATTATACCCCGATGCACTCCCCTCGGTCAAAAGACGAGAAGCAAGTCGAAAGCTCCGAAATAAATCGGCGTTACTTTCGTTACACGCGCCGTTCATCCGGAATTAGACGTACTCTCCGCGCGAATAAGTAGAGTAAAAGAACGGCGCGCGAAGGCTGACATCACGTGCGAGCTCGAAAAGGGCCACTCCATAAATAAATCCCAGTCTCTGTTCGTACTCGAAGGAGAAAGAGGCGGCCGAGTCGGAGGCGCGGAGGCAGCGACAGATTTCAGAGGAGCGATCGGTCAGCGAGGAAAATCTCCGGAACGAACTGCGCAGCGTTAGGGATCAGCTCGAGGCGCTCGACAAGCAGATCGCCAAGGATCGCGAGAAGCTGCTCAAGCTCCGGGATGACAAGAAGATCCTGCTTGAAAAAGTAAAAACGATATAATGTAGTGGTGCATTTTTTAAATTGCTCTTATACACACTCGTGACAAGCTGTAACGCTGCGTATATGTACACTGCGAATTCAATCGAGCTTCAACGAGCAACGAAAAAGTCCGATGTATATTGAAATCTCTCGAATCTACCTGCGTCCCACAGCTGCAATGGGGGGGTTGACGCGCCGCCGCTGCAGTGCAACACACTGCAATGCGCAACGTGTATACGCAAGCTTCGCGTCCGATGGGTTAGCTACCCCTCGCCGCGAGAAATTGATCCGGAGGAGGATGAGTCAGTCGTGCGGGAGGGCGAACGAGCTCGACTCTCCGATGCGGTGTATGCGAGGTGTGCTGGCCAGGCGATATATATATATATATATATACATACAGCCGAGATCGAGAGAAAGAGTAGGGAGAAAGAGATTTGGCACGGGCGCACGCGTGCCCAGAGTTTCCTGGAAAATCGCTGATTCAGCTGAGGAGAGAGCTAGCGGGGGTGCGGTGAATCAATGCGCAGAGGAGCTTTGCGTGTGCGGTCGCCAATATTTTTCGAGAGACTCGCTTGTGTGGATTTGTCATCTGATTTTTGTTTCCGCTGTTATCTCCGCATAGAAGTATAATTCATTTTTCGTGTACACAGACGTATATATATTGATCCGCGTTTTACATCGTTTCTGAATATTTTACACGCGTTACTTGCTGAACTAAAGCTCTATCATATAGCAAACGAATAATTCAATAACAAGCTTTCGTCTATATATACACCTCGTCGATTCTCTCCACATTCCACTAGGCCGCGACTACGTCGTCGTAAACTCCCGTCGGCGAGTCACCCAAAACGCAACAGTAAGCGCAAGCTCGGTACGTATAGAACTAAAAAGCGCAACAAGACCCATCAAAGTTCAGATTTGGAAACGGGAGCATAAGCGCGCACAAAGACGCGCTGCGCCGCATCGCCTCAAAGCTATATACAAGCGCGAATCTTCGCGGGGGATCCCTCCTCGCGAGTGTGTAAATAAGACGCTCGGAGTCAATGCTCTCGCCCGCGACACCATCATATATATACCTATGATATATATATATATATATATAGTCAAAAGGGCTGAGTCACGATGTAGTATACGAGAGCTTCTGCCGCTCACGCGGTGACTCAATGTCACATAATAGCACGAGTACCAGGAATTCGGATCGATGCGCCGGCACTCAGACTCCGCTATCATCGCGCTTAGACTTCGATATATATGCATAGCTCGCATTGTACTCCGCGTTACTACGAGAAGTTGGATGCATATTTCATGAGTAGCGCGCGAGTGTCGGGATCGATTGTTGGTGAATTATTGAATCGCGCATTCCAGCGCGGACCTGTGGAGCTGCATTCTTTGGCTTTTTTTTTCTCGAGCGAGCTTTTGTGCTTGCGCGGGGCTAACAGGTGAGCCACTTCGCGAGCGTTTTTCTTTCGTTCGCGAGTGTATACGCTGCATACATACGTGAACGAAGAAAAGGTTAAACGAAAGCCCGCCTTGGATACACTCACTTATCCCCATCAAACAGGAGCTTAAAGCTCTCCCCGCGCGCAATCCTATCTCGTAAATTATTCGCGTCGGAAGGGCTTCGAGCTAATTAACCTCCTGCCTGTGCTCGCCGCTGTTTTAAAATTAACTCCCCGCGCGCACTTCAGGTCTCGGCGAACGATGCTCTGGTCGCGCGAGCGAACAAGGCGGAGGCTTTGCTCGAGGACGCGGAGTCGCAGCTTGCCGAGCGGATCGCGCTCGCCGACTCGCTGCAGGAGGAGCTCATGCGTGTCTCCAAGTAAGCCTACGGAAAGTTTTTTTCTTCGCTGAGTCATCGCTCTGTATATAGCTGGACATACGATTAAAGGAGCTTTATGAGAGCTTTTTGTACACCGAACGCACCTTGCTGCTCTGTGTGTGCGTATTTTATGTCGAATAAATTGTTGAAGCTCGTTGGAACAAAGAGAGGCCGAGCTGACAAACATGCAGCACGAGAACAGAAAGCTCGAGGAGCTCTTGCGGAAGAGCGAGGAGACCGGCCGAGCGTTGAGCTCGCGGGCCGAGGATTTGGAGAGCGAGCTCTTGAACCAGGAGTCGAATATCAAGCACATGCTGGCTGCGTACGCCGCTGCGAAGTAAGAGATGTCCTTTTCGTTTTTATTTATTGCTCCACTTGAACCGAGACGATTACGAAGCTTGGAGAGCTTGTCGCGGATCATTAATTTTGATGATTATCGAAGGGCGGAAGTGAACGAGCTCCAGGAACGGTTGGTCCGTCAATCTCAGGAGAGCTGTTGGAGCAGCAAAGTGTTACAGCTGGCTGGAAGCTTCGTGCGAGTACCTCGGGCGATTCTGCGAACGCTGTCCTTCTTTTCGACTGGGATGCCGCTTATTTTGTAATCAAGTACGTTACTCGAGTGAAGCTCGTGCACAGAGACGCAAATAAAAGCAATGTACCACGCTTACAGTTTACACCGACATGGGGTCGATCCGATGATCGTGCGATTTTTCATGGCGTTGCGAACTCGAGTCTGCCGAGGGGATATTTTGAGATGAAGGCCACGAATGCGTCGTGCGGTTCTACACTATACGTTAACGCATGCAAGCCAAGTGCCTCGTGTGAGTTAAAATCAAAAAATGAATCAATGAGATTTGAGATTATTATTGTATAAAGTTTATTTTGATATATTTTTTCTTTCGTCTATATAACGAGTCATTTGATGACTAGTCGATTTAGAGATCAATGAGACATTTAGTGATAAAGTCGAGCACAATGTATAACGAAACGATCGATGATTAAATATACATTTTATCTATATCTACATAACGAAACAATAAAATAACTCTAGTTTTGATTATGCCCAATCGGTTTTTACTTCTTTTTCTGGCGTTTCACGTCTATTCATATTTATTTATACATGTCACGTCGTAAGTGTACATCTTTGCGGTATCTTACGAACGGCATAAGTTCAATATACACAAGGTTCTTCTATAAGTATGCAGTCTACAAATTGTCGTTTATCGATCACGCAACTACTTTGCTTACGTATTATTTGCGCTTACATTTTCTCTTTTAATTTCTTATATCATTTGCCACGATCTTAAAGCGACAGGAGCATAATAAATATAAAAAAGGATATAATACATACACAGTTTTATGAACATCTAACAGTATTTTTTATCTAATCTACAGTAGTTTTTTAAATTTACAAATACAATATTGTAAAGCGTATTAATAAAAAATAAAGTTAGATTCTCATTATTTGTCAGAAAAGGGCCGGCGTAACTGCTTAAAAAATCTTACAACCTTGTGATGCGATATTCAATCAATTCACCAAAAAAATACGCTAGCGTCAGGTAAATGAATCGATTGAAATCCAAGCGTTATTCGTTAAATGAAATTATACAAAATATTAAGCTGTTATAAAAAAAATATTTACAAAATCGTACGTTATTCACTGATTGTTACTTTGTTAATAATACAAATACATGAAACCAGCCCTCGAGTTTTTAAATAAAATCTAATAACACTTTGCGAATCCAATCTTTATATCTTTATCAAAAACAGATACTGTTATTTGCCGTATAAAAAAGGATTAGGATCTATATTTCTGCAGTTTTTTTTTATCAGAACTATTAGATTACTAGGGCCTAATTCGTATTCAAGTGTATAGTGAGTGAAGAAAAACAGCCATCAATAGACGATGTCTGCAACATCTGAACTAGTAGTTTTGACTAGAAGATATTATTGATTCTATCATTGATATTTTTTTTAAATCATTCCAAAACCTTCGGTCCCTTCGCTGATAGCCAGAAGTAGTGCCTTTTCAAAGTGATCATAGCACTCGTAGTCGGGCAAGCAGAGTTGATTGAAGCTGAAAATTAATCAAATTAGCATACCGCATTCACTTTACTGCGATGAGAACTCTCAAAACAGTCATGTATACATACCATGTGTGTGCCGTCGGAAGGTTCTCAAAAGTGGGCGCAGCGGTGATTTGGAAACGGGGACTAAGTTGTTGAAAGCCTCCTGGAGGAAGTTGTGAACAACCTGTGGTGAACTGCAGTAGGCGTGCCATTTCCTCTTGGGTGAAGTTGCTTACGGCTGTCCAGAACCAGTCAAGAACTCTCAGGAACTCAGGGGAGCTACCATTTGCAATATGATGAGCTCGAAGATCAGTAACGCTATACTCTCCTGTTCCGCAGAGGAGTAACTGAAAAAATAAATTATTTTTTTTATAAAATCTTAGAACAGGAGAATATAAACTTGTAAAAATCTACCTCTAGTTCATTTTCATCGAAAATTCCAAGAAGATTGTCCGGAATGAGCTCGTTCAATCCTCTCAAAAAATGATCAACTTCACTGCGAATGGAACTAGCTAGCCTGTGTTGAGCTAAGGCATCTAAGTATCGAAGCTTCATGTCGTTTGTTACGCGAACTTTGCTACCTCCTGGAATTAATTCTGCCAGCTAAATTTTGACAATAAAAAACACAATTAATACCTCGTTCTATCTTTGCTCGTGGTCACAAGTCTGCGAACTTACTTTGATTAATTGACCGTCTTTATCATACTCTTCCTCGACAAAGTACAATTCCATCTCCTCGACGTCGTTTTCGAGGATATATTTAACTTTGCTCAAGTACAAGTCTGGATCATCTTGCTCGAAGTATTTATAATGTACTCTAAGGCCGATAATTTGAGCCAAGAAGGACCGTGTGAATCTGGCTCGCACAAGCTGCCGATAGGAACCTCCCAATGCAGATTCATACAGACACTTGCCGACAATCCTTCCGGCGAATTCGAAATGCTTCAACTTCAATTGAGGGGGTCGTTTACTATTAGGATGCACTAGGGCCTGCTGAGATTCTCCAAAGGACTCGAAGAGCCCGTTGCCAGGATCGAAGAGAGCAGCACAGATAAGTTCGAACCATTCTCTGCGTACTCCGCCCCAATCGACACCTGATTATCAATAACTTTAGTATACAGTTCACTGCGCGGAGTTTATCATGCAGCGGTTGATTATTTTACCTTGTTCTCCCTGGAATGTTATCTCGAAGTTTCGGCACCAGTCGCTCACCGAAAATCCTTTCGTGGCCTTCATTGACTGGAATATCGAATTGGTTGGTTAGAATAAGTCCTCGTGATAATGAAACATAATTAACAAAGCTGAATTTACCGATTCTAGCAACTTGTCGCGTTGCACCTTCATGGAAAGTTTTTCGTGGTAGTGCTTTTGGTGATGCTTCCTAACTTCGTGATAGAAAAAGTCCTGCTTGTCGGCGAAGGTCTCACTGCCGCCGATATTTTTAAGAAGGAACAGTGTGAAAGTTGCCGCTATGATGTCGCGGTAATGTGAGATCAGTTCAACAGGGGGTTGACATCCGTCGTCGATCGTGAAAGAGTCATAGCCTTCGTGTTGATTGTTCGGACTATCAAAGTGGAACTGGAAAAAGTGAAAAACATTAATGATCCACTTCCTTCAAAAGATGTCCAATGATTTTGTCAAACCTTACCTTGGTCGATGGGCAAAGTCTAAAGGTAACTAATCTCTTCGGAATGAATTTTAACAAGTACTCCTTGATCGTCAGTTGCTTCGGTGAGATGAAACAGAATACCTTCTTGGGCTTGGAGAACTTCTCGCCCTGCATACCTAGAAGCTTCGCTGCGTAACAGATGTCGGGGTCCTTGGAAGCAACGTTATTGTGAACAGCTCTAGCGACTGCGCCTGAAAACAAGAAAAACAGCCATGGATAAATCGAGTCGATTTGCCTCTGGACACTCGAAGGCACAATACGCAATAAAATATAGGAAAAAAAATTGTCGTTCGACACATAGCTTACAATTGTCCTTACTTTCTAAGACTATAATATCAAAGTCTCCATTGTGCAGCTGCAAGCCGGAAAGGCTGACGGTCGCGTGGTAGCAGCCGCCCTTCGGGAAGCTGACTTTTAACCGGATTCGCTGATTAGGAGTGTCGTACTCTAACTGTACGCTACACGGCGCCGAGGACGAGTCGCCAGCTGAACTACCGATCTGCAGCGAAAGGGGAAAAAAGATTACGTCCACGTAAAGGCAAGCCCGACAATGAAGATAAAGGAAAAATCTTACCTGGGTTATATTTACATTGTAGCCCTCGACTGGCTTCTCATTGATTCCGAAAACGCAGAGATTGTCGTATTCGTCTCGCGGTTCGATCGTCATGGAGTGAGCGATTCCGGCTGTACAAACGACGGTCGAACTGTGCCGCACGAAGACCGTTTTATTCGGATCAGGTGGTCCTGAATAAAATCAGCCATTGGAGATAACCTACAGAGCACGTATACGTAGAGAAATGTTCATACCAGGAAGGAAATTCTTCAAAAAGGGGCTTCCGTGAACGTGGCAGGATCCAATGAGCACGGCAATTCTGTATTGTCCGGCGTGTCGCACCGTGAATTTGACGACCGCTGTGTTGGCCGCCAGAGGATCGGTACCGCCTAATTCTATAAAAGTCGCTACTCTACGAGTGCCTTCGGTCACTTCGACGATTAGATTATCCTTGTCGCAAATTGGATATGGTTGACCGTTTCTCTGATAAAACTGAAGCAATAACGAGTATATACGCGTACGTGTGGACAAATAATTGCTTGCGACTATATCTGCTCGTATACAATTAATGTATACAAGTCTTACCTTAACGTTAAAAGTCATCGTCTCGCCAACGAGTTGCGGCTCGTCCCACTCGAAGTGGACCCGGCAGTTACTGGGCAGAAGGTACTTGCCGGTGACGTACTGGAGTAACGAGTGTTTGGCCTCGGGCGCAAGAGCCGGTTGCGTCATCGCCGCGAGGGTGACGAGGCCCGCCACCGACACCGACACCACCAGCATCCCGCCTGAAAGTTAAATTTCATGCTTTGCTTTCTTCGTCGTATAATGCGGCACGTGGCCACTGCTGTTTGCTCGACGTGACGCTATATATAGATATATGCAATACATAATATTGACCGATAGCATTTCATGCCATTGTCTTTGACGGTGTATAATCGCGAGTTCTATTGTTCAAATATTAATGTTAAAAATTCGAGGTATAGAATATATATATATATTAATAATTACTCGAATCCTTCAACTCCATGTTACCCATGTTACGCTCATTTTCGCGGTTGCTTCGAATGATATAACACTGATGCGTGGACAGATTTAGTCAGTCTTTAAAAAAACACAACTGTAATCGTGCAGCTGCACTCGACGACTGCGTAAACAATAACTGCGACGAAAATAAAAAGCGAAACATTCTGCATGAATTATCCCCGATTATTATCGTATACCGCGTTCGCTCCTACTGATAACACTGACATCACAGAATGACAAATATATATATATATATATATATATATATATATATATGTATATATGTATATGTATGTAAGTTTGTTTATAATTACACGCTCTTATCTACTTATTTGTTTTGCGCTCGACGGTGGCTATAAGGAATGCGTAGAAAATAAAACAGCCATCGCAGTAATTTCTATTTATAATCGAACGCGAACGAGTCGGGAATTTATTCTTTCAATTTTGTAGAAACCTCATCCCGCAAATTAAACCAGGGGGAAGAGAGTTCAATCAGCGGCGGCCGATTACTTTTATACCTTTCCTCCCGCGAGCGGCGTAATTAGGTCGAGTAAAACTAAATTTCACGTACGTAAACGTTCCTCCTCTCTATCGAATCATTTATTTAATTTTCAAATTTTAATTAGCGTGCGAACGCTGCCGAGAAAAAAAGCTTCTTCTCTCGTCATCGCGTTCAATCGATCATACTATATACGTACTACACGCAGCAGCGAGGAGTCAACGAACTGAAGCCGCACGCAATACTATATATAGGAGATAACAATCAATTGTTTTCCGCGCGCGTTGCGACACGTACCCCAAGTCCAGGCGTCCTGATGCTGGCTATTCTTGACGACGGAGCTCCAGAGGTCAGCTTTCAGCACGTCGAGGTCCTCCTTCGAGGTGGGCAGCGTTTGCCTCGCCTGGATCCATCGAGGCAAGTCTTTGCCCAGTGCAGCCCTCGCCGCGTTGTCCTCCACCCAGTAGACGTCCTCCAGCGACACGACCTCCATTTGCATCAATCTTCAAACGCGTCTTTGTGTTAGTTGTATATATTTATAGTATATGTATGAATTCGTTGCGAAAGAGACTCTTCTTCTTCGAGGTATAGACATATATACGAGCTTGATTATGATCCACCGCGTTGCATAATTACGAGGGGCTCTTGCGAAACTTACGAGTCCCGCAGCAGGTTGCGCTATACGTATTTGTAAGGTATACACACATAGTATACACACGTAATATGTCGTGCGCGCGGTCGAGAGAATTTCATCCTCGCGCGATATTGGTTTTTTCGGTTAATCCCAGAGTCGATGAATAATGATCGATTCGTGTTAGGAAGTTCCGGGAGCTTTGCCGAACCGACTATATACGCAATCCCCTTGAAAAACAACAACGCAAAACTCTCGCGTGAATAAAACACGCCCTACGCGACAACGATAAAAAAGCTTTGTATAATAAAAAATGTGCATCGCAACGTAAGCAGCTCCGCAAGTATAAACCTGTATATGTACATATATATGTTTACACACACCTCTGATAGTAATTGTGGAGTCCGTGGTCGGCGAGCCATTGGCGCAGAACGAGCCGCTGCTGAAGTAGCCTCGCAGCGCGTTGGAGCCGCTCCTCGTCCTGGGGCGGCAGCTCCGGCAGCGCCTCGACCTCGCCGCAACTCGCCAGGCTCGAAATACCTGAAATCACAGGTCGCGGGCCTTCGTTAATATCCGTGTGTGTGTATACACGAGAGCTTCATTACTATGATTGCGGCGTTGCGGTTTCTTGAATTTCGGAGCTTTAATACAGCTGCAAGCTCGTGATTGAGAGGGAGCTTGAATACCCGATGCGGAAGATTAGATTCCTCGCGGCAATTAGAGGAGACGCACTTTTACGAACTTTTGTCCCAAATGCTCGTCCTACTGGAACGGCGATATACCCGTTATGCTATAGCTTGTAATGTATCGGGCCTCCGGCGCATTACATCCATTCATTCATCCGGCGTGTAGCGGCGCGGCATAATCCGAATACGAGCGCTAGTTCCATTCAAAGAAACAAGAAACAATGCTTGCCAAGCGCTTCGTATACACTGTAATGTGTCACACGGGTAAAATCTAATTCGTATATATATTCGACGCAATGTGTCCTCAACATATACGTATATGCAATGAACAATGGGGAAAGGTTGTGCGAAGATATTTTTGGAAATGTATGTATGAAAGTACCGAAAGGCGAGCATCGTCGTAAACGGATTTCTCATTCGCGCGTTGCATCTAGGCTCATAAATTTTTATGAGCCGCGCTCGCGCTCAATTGATCGAATATGAATTTTGATTTTTATTCCTATTGTCACGCGAAGCCCGTAGGTGTATACAATATATACCAGAGCTGCGCGATAAACTGCGCTCGCCACAAAAAGGAGTCCCTCGCTCGATTGTCCGATATATATATATTAAATATCGATCCGGTCTAATAACTTACCAGACGAGGCGCTACCACTTGGTCGGACCGACATGCCGATGGATGAAATTTCCTCGGAAAAGAAATCTTTCTCTCTTGCTCCATATCGGTTTCCAGAAGTTTTGTCAGGCATAATTGTCGTCGTCGAGTGTGTCGTCGTTGTCAACTCCTTATAACGCAGTCATGTCGCTCTATTTTTTAAATATATCTTCGATCCCGGAAATTAGAAGCGCTTTACGGGCTTAATTTTGGACGAAACAAGTAGATATCCTGTGTTCGAAAAGATCTTAATATACGAGCCGAAACGGATGTATGTCGTTGGTGACGTGAAAAGCTGCCAAAAGATTCTCGACCCAAATTATATCCGTATAATAATAACATTCTCAGCCATAAAGAGACAATGGGCATTTCATTTGTAGAAAAATATACACGAGGATGTGCTTTTCGCAAGTATCGCGATGCCTCGCACTTTTATTTCCATCGAGAAAAGCGGGAAATAAAAATACACGTTCTCGCGCGAGATATATATACCGCCTACTATACATAAATTGAAAGCAGCAGATACCGCGCGCGCGTTATTATATCCTCGAAAGCACTCAGCCAGCGAAATCCGATCGAGTTTCACGAATATTTAGTCGTATCTATAAGTAAGGGCGCAATTCCGAAACAATGAATCGGTTTATCCGGTTTAAAATACAAACGCAGTGCGGAGAAGCGTATCTTTTTCCAAAGTCGTTCGATTTATGCGACTCTATATAACTCGCTGCACGATAAACGCGAGATGCGAAGAAAAATTCAATTAGTTACGTTCACTGTAATCGTCATCGCAGTGTATAATAGGTCGAGAGGAAGTTAAATCCTGGGCCAGAATATTCGCGCTTTTTTCTACTCTCTTTCCCTCCCCCGGCGTCGCTATAGCTGCAAAGCCAAGAGCGAGTCTCGTGCCAAGTATTTCTTTTGAGAGCCGTTGCAACATACGCGCGAATACACTCGGCGGGGAAAACTTCACCGCGAGCAAATGTTTACCCTTGCGCCGATCGCAATGTGATAAAAGAGCTGAATAAGAATCGGACTATACATAATTAAAGCCAAAATTGCGAGTCAAGGTTCCCGCCGTATATATATTAAGAGACAATTTTCTCTGACACGCGCGCTTTTACGCGCGTTCATTATCATACTGTATATTTGTCCTTCACGGGTAATTAAGATATAATGTAGGCGAAAAATAAAATAGCGAGATAGCCTTTGTAAATAAGAGCCATCACGCAACGTGTATACGGGGAGAGATGAAAAGCTCTGAAGGTCTTAAAGTCACGAGAGCCCGTTGTGTCAGGTCGGTTTTGATAAATTTCGTACCGCGAAAAATGTTGAAGTATCGCCGGGCTTCGGGCTTTTTTGTCTCACTTGAATCTCATCAAGCAAACATTTGCCCAGGCGAATTTCGGGGGCGAGACAATCGATACAGCGGCCGCCGGATAGTTTGTCAAGCGCGCGAACGTCAACGCTATGTATAGCGCATGTGTATATACAGAATATCAAAAACTTCGATCATCCGTCTTCCAGGATGCCGGTGATTTTGCATCAGTTTCTCACGAGTGTGGAACAACCGCCGATGTCGTATATATATATATACACGATAGAAGCTTAAGTGTCGATCCTCGGTAAACACTAGGTTGTACCTATATTGTTTAGAGTTGACTAATGCACGAAGTATAAACGAATGGCTTTTCATAATATGCATTCCAATACAGAAACTATATATGTCTTGCATAGGCAGACAAATTTTTCTCGTTTACTGTAAATACGTAAAATGTCTACGATATATACATCTGTATGACACAGATTTGTTGTTGCAAGAGATTCGCAACGGTATCAGTTACCGTAACTCATCTACACTGCGGCTGAGAGATTAAGAATCCTAGAGCGAGTAGTTGCGAAGGGGTAGAAAAGGAAGGAAGAAAGAAAGAAACAAATAAACGCGCGCGATTTCGCTTTCATGCGCACTTAACATAGATTCAAAGCAGCAACAGCTCTCGTGGAAAGGAACGCTCGGCCGCGAAGATAAATTAGAAGGGGTGCCGGGGCTGAAAGTTTGAAGAGCCTCGAAGAGACCGGTTGGTAAAGGCTGCGCAACGACGGCAAGGGTTAAAGCGACTACGACCTCGGGTGTACTCTTGACCTTTTCGTTATATTGTACTGCACCGCACGTCCCGGCTGTTATTATATTATTATTTTTACGCGCGGTACACGCTACAACGATCCTCTTCGGCAAGTCCGGGCTACGTAGACGAACATTGAGACAGCCGAGCATCGATCCCTTCTTTATATTTCCACCTCGTTTAATTGACCCTCTCTCTCTCTCTCGCGCGCATGTAAATTGCGTTTAGGAATTCGCTAACCCACTTTTCGCTCTCGCTAATTCCGGCGACCGCGCGCGAAGAGACTCATCGCCTCTCGCCGCTCGCTTTGTTTCGGAAACTTCGTCCGAGGCTGAGGAATTTAGCATGTCTCGTGCTTCTGTTGCAGCTGCAGCGCCGAGAAAGTTGGAGGAAAAATCGCGATGATTAGTTTGATGGAAGTTTTCATGGGCAATTAAAATTTTAAACGTTACTTAGACTCGCGAGCGAGGGTTATATATACGGTAGTTATAAAGTGGAGTAACTGCAGGCTCGAACGAGCAGCCATGATTCCGATGCGGCTGTTCTTCGCGTAAGTATCGATATCGATTGGGGATCGATGCATCGGGAGGGGCTAACTTGAAATTTCGATGAATGATTTAGTATAGAGGCTCGGCGATTGCTTTGAAATTAAATTTTTTATATACCTCTAGTCGTGCCGCTGCTGCATTCGCGAACTTGTATAGCGGAAATTCTTACTGGCGCGCATAGTTTTAGTACTCGCGAAAGGGTATTTATGTATCGTTTAATAATTAATTGCTCTTTTGAATGGAAGCGCACGACTACACACTTCTTTGGCGTTGTATTATACAATGAAATAAGGTGAAATATTAACGACGCTCTACCAGCAGCCTAAGTAATTGGGTCAGTATCGGCTTTATTATATGCTCGTGAGATTCAATAAAAACTGGATGTAACGCGAGGCTATAATTAATATTTAACGTTATTCCGTGGATATTATAAATCAAGATATACGAGCTCGAAGAATTTTCTCCATCAGTAGGCTATAATTATTCGAACCGTATAGCCGCGGCATTTTAATTCCGCCTCTCGATCGAGCAATATTCCTCATTAAAACATACGCGAGCTTGCGCATCATAGTGAAATTCAAACAAAGAAAATCACTCTTATATATTAAAACGTTCATTCCCTCCAAAGCCATCCTCCATATTTCATCATCGGATCAAAGAAAGCCTCCACCCCCGCGTTGAATCAGGTCAAAAAAAGCAGGAGAAAGAGAGAAATGCATTAATACCCCGTTATAAACCACGAGCAAAAAAAGAAAGCGAAACTTCCTAGCCGCTTATAATCCCTCGTCGATCTCGCTCCATGTATAATAATAACGACGAACCTCGAGTTTTGCTTTCCTCTAAAACACTCTAATCACGCGAGATCTTCCGCTCGGCAAACTAGTTAACGCGTGGCGCGGAAAGTAAAACGCGAAAAGCCAAGAGTTCGCTCGCGTGCGCGGGAGCGATGCGGCGCTCGGGTTTTCCGCGAGGATCGATTCTCAGAGCCATGTGTATTATATATATACACATGCGAGCGAAAGCGAAAAGCCAAGTGGAGCGAAAAATCTCCGACGAAAAGAGAGATGGATGGATCGAGAAGCGGCGGCTTCTTCTTTTGCCGGGGGTGCGCGATTCTCAAGGATACATAGCGAATCAATTCTCGCGGATGCGGTAGTACGTGTATATACGTATGCACGAGAGTAAGTCAGCTTTGTCGGGAATTATGAGAGAAAAAAAGAGGGGGTGGAACGCGGAAATGCTTTTTGCGGCCGGACGTGGGCGGGAAGCGTTGAATGATCGAGCTCGGCGATCTTCGCGTTTGGGTATTTCAAAATGGAGAACCAAAAGTACATCGGAGCATGCGGTGGGATGATGTGCTGTCTCGTGCAAAAAGCATCGACGCCGTTATACAACGTGAGATCGATAACGCGTATATGAAACGTCGAAACCGAAAGCGTATAATCATTAATCATACACACAACAAGGCTTGTATTATCGTTATGCATATATACACAGCGCATAACCTTCGAAAGCGCGCGCACATCCTCCGAGCAATTACACATCGTTAAAAGAATAGAAAAAAAAAAAGAGAACAGCCGAGCGCTACGACCGAAGGGCAGAACCGCGTACGTCATACCAACGGTCATACCGATTATCTATGCGGATCCGGGTGCGGTATACACACGCGATGCTCACACCTACACGCAAAAGCCGAGAGTGGAATGGATGCGCGACAACGGTAGGACTGCTTTATGGACTTGCGGGAAAAATCGATCTCCGCGAGACACGGCGGAGGCGTTTCAATTTAACCGCCGACGCGGAACGGGGTCAGAACTGCGAAATTACCGCGCCGATCTCTCTGTCAGCTTTCTCTCTTTTTTTGGGCAGGGGGAGGCGGTAGGATTTCATTAACGCAGCGAACGATGAGTATATACGTATAGTTTTTGCGCGAGCAGGGGGTCGATGATTTTATCGGACGGATCTATTTATAGGGCTTCATTGATTTCCGGGCTCTTCGGTGTATATATATGCATGTATCGACGTTCGAGTCTCATTGTATGATCCTCCGCCAAAGTTGGTTAATTACGCTTTGTTATACATTGGGCTGATTCTCCGATGAAAGGGTGCAGATGAGTATAGCCAAGACGATCGCAAGCTTCAGCGCAATAATTAATCGCGATCCGACAGCGTTTCCGATCCATTAGCTCTGTAGTGTCACGCGTGCATTGTTCTTGCGAGCTACGTTAAAATTTCATGTAATACAGAAGAGCGTAATTATAGTTTGACGATCGAAATATATGCATAAAATGCAATTTTTACAGAGTTTACTCGTTATATATATATATATTTGAAATTTTAAAAAAACGCAATTTCTAGGCGTATATAGCGAAAAACTTTTGTATAAAAGTAGCTACTTTGCACGCATCGAGATTATTAACTTTCAAAGTTTTTCTAGGAGCTTTAAATGGAATTGGACGTCGTCTCTCTTGTCGAGTCGAGGAAAATTTATTTATCCGCCGGATAAAAGAAGCTCGTCCCTCAAGCCGCGCAGCTTCTCGAGGCTCTCCACCGTAGTTTATGATAAATTTCTAGAAAAATGGCGAGACATTTAAAAGCCTCTGCAAGTGAATCTACATGAACTTATACGCGCTTGATTTGCATATAAAGTATATTGCTTTCAGCGCATTCCGTTTCGGTTCCTCATATACGTATACATGCACAAATATATTATACACGTCACCGGCAATTCGGAAAACTTGAATCTCACGTATAAAGTTTAGATGTAGCACTACAGCTCGCGTATTTCGCTGAAAATTTAAATAAACATCAGCGGAAATATTCATACAACCTTATATGGTATATCGTACTGATCTACAGGCCATTTATTTATAAACGCCGCGCGATGACTTCATTTTTTCGCTTTTCCGGAGAAGGCCTCGCCGTGCGTCGATCGATGCATTTGCACTTAATGCTTCGTCGAATTTTCCCTCCGTATACGAATGACATCATTCGAGCTCTGTTTCTCAAAAGAAAAGGCTACACCTCATCGCGCTCTGCCGAATCGAGCAGTCGTCGTCGACCATATCGGCGAATCTTATCGGTAACATAAGCGCACAGTAGCCTCGACTATGCGCTGACGTCAATCCGGCCTTTATATTTCGACCTCTCGCACGACTTTTCGGCTCCTTTCGCTAATCACGCGAAATGCCGTGCACGGCGTTTAGCTCGTTCTCGAGTATTACACCGACGATTAGCTCTCTTTTTTCTACACACACAAACACACGCACATACACACGTCAATCAGCGGCGCTGTTTATTTCTGGCTACCCTTATCGGGAATAAACTCCGGTTGTATACTGCACGCATATGGGAGCTATATACATATATATAGAAGTCAAGGGAAAATTACGGCCCACCGGCTTTTTAATCGTCACCGGCGTGATTGCGGCAAGCTCGTCGCGGGGGAGTTTATTGTCGCGAAGGCTGTTTGTTGTGTCAAGACAAGTATATACACTTGCAGTGTATATATGCAGCGTATGCGAGCACTAAGCGGGAAAGTGCGACTGAAGTGGGTTAGGTTTCGCGAGCGGAGGCGGATGAGGATTAGGATGAGTGGCTGCGTGTGTTGAGGGATTTAATGCTCCACGAATTCAGAACAAAAGTTGGCTAGACGCGCGGTAATGCAGATGTATATATAGATACCACTATATACAGGTATACCCGGAAGCATTTTTATTTCCGCGGCGGAGCTTGCGATTGTGCTTGATCGAATGAAACGTGTATATATACCGGAATGAATTTCCCAGTCAATTTGAAAAGCATCTTTTACAAATCGCGTACTTTCCAGCGCGATTATACGCGATCGCGCGCGGCACTTCCAGTCGATAAACTTTTACAAGCGTTTCGCGCGGTCAACTGATCCGCCTTATCTCTACCCTCATTTCGCGCCCTTTCGACGCAGCTCTATCGGAGACGATCATCGTATAAATGTACTCGTATATAGAAAGTACATAGGTGATGACCGGGTCGTGTGATCGTTTTTACCGCGTTGATTTTACGCAGCTTGGGCCAACAATATAGACACCGTTTTTTTGAGAGATTTTTATTATATGTACTTGTACAAAAGGATTTTACAATACTGCAACAGATCTACGGAATGATAACCTAGATATTTCTCGTGGTAGTGGGAAGTACCTAAATTTGACTTTCCTATCGGCTGACTCTGGGGTGGGCTTTCTGACTTAGGAAGTTTTCCCCACGTCACTGGGCCAGTCCCAGGGCGAATACGGAGCAGTGGGTCTAATGACTGTAGAATCGAAATTTGACTATCTCTCATACATAGTTCGAAAGCTTCTCAGGGAGGTGGGGTATAGGATCAAAGCATCTCACACAGAGAAAGGTAAGGATGCCTCCCATAAAAACCCGTACAGGGTATATGGGTTGGTACAATTGAATAAAACAAACAAAAAATAGAAAAAAATACGTTATAGATTTTCAATCAATAACGATGCGCGGGTTACCGATGATATATTATAACGTGGACTTGAATATAAATTTTCATCAGTATTATATAGAGTCCGTGATATTAAACATTCCGAGCGCGCGAGGACATTAATAACTTAATTTAAATAAACGACCCCGTAACTCTCGACTTCGCCGTAATTACCATCATTTTCAGCTTAATTATACCTGCACGTTGATATTTGCTTAATCGCTCTGCGATAACTCAACTCCGCGGAGTGCGACCTTATAATCGTTTAGTCAGATTCTCAAGACGTCGAGTATTATACGAACGAGCGGTAAAATTTTATATAACAACGTTAAAAAAAAGGCGATGTACCTTTCGTACGTATGCGTGCTTGCATGAAACATTGTATCAGTGAAAGATCAAAGCCAATTACTCACCTCACGATACGTATGTGCGTCAGTTCAAACGAGCAAAAAGCGGCAAAAATAAATAACTGGCTTATCATTCCTATCACGCCTCTCTCGCTACCTCACGTGCTAAATCACATATTCGCGCGGCTGCGCTCTCTTTTTACTCCTCGCGCAATTCATCAACCATATACCTCTTTTTTCGTATATATGAAAATAAAACTCTCTCCTATCTTTTGACAGCTTTTCCTTGACCGTAACGACATGACTCTCCTTGCATCTCTCGGACGATTATTCTCGAAATCTAAAATCTCAGCGGGGCCGAGCAATATATCGAGATGCCAAGGAGCAGCGCAGCACAGGTTTATATATACGTATGTCACCTATATACATAAAAACCTTCGCGTCCCGCCAAAACGGCCTGCAGAGAAATCCCCCTGGACAGGCTCTTCTTCATCGAGCGGCCAGCTCGTGTATCCTGCACATTATGCTCCTTCCTCTCGGAACTGAAAAGCGCGAGTGTACGTATATATTTATATATAACACGATGCCAACGAAAATCGCGTATTACAGACGGGGACGTATTTCTACAATACGTATACTTATAGAGAAGAACCGAATAAACGAAAAGGGGATAATACAAAGGAGTCGCGCGCGCCGCGGCGCAAGTAGATGCAGACGCGCTGCGGTCCGGCGGAGTTGAGCCTCGGCAGTCGACTGATTGCGTGCACGGTATACCTATAGCAATATATAGCGTGGCGCGCGCGCCACGGGACGTTCTCGGCTTGCGCGCGCAGAGATATCCCCTCTTCCGCTGTGTCGTAACCCCACAACCCCCGGCGGACTAAACTCGCTCTCTGCTGCAGTCTCTCGCTCTGGCCTCGATGCAGGCGCGAAAAAGAGGCTTGCTCCGATCCTCCACTCGACCGACGCGCGAGGGTTTGTTCACCTGCGCGTCTAAGAGGAGAGCTGCTGTTTCTCGGGGATGATGATGATGATGATGATGATGATGTCGCGTTACATCGAGCTTACGTACTTTTTGCGTTGTTGAAGCAGGGTTCGGAGGACGAGCTTGCCAAGTTATAATAATACATTTTAGAGACTGAAATTGTGCAGGATGCGTTATATACGATTTATGCGTTATATACAATAACCTTTTCTCGTAAATATGTACTCCGGTGAACTTCTGCTTCCGCAGCAGCTTTCCACTGGAGCTCGTAAAAAAAGGCAGATTCTGAGCTTTCGTTGCGCGTTCAATAATGTATATGTACGTGTCTTTATATTTCGTTATACATATATATAGCTCTCCGGAAACTCGTCCTTTGCGCGAGTCAAATTAATTATACTATATAGCATAACGCGAGCATGCATACATGTGCAGACTAACCAGTACTCGACACAGCTCAAAACAATGTAAATGATTAAAAAACTTTGGGCAGCTTCCGTTGTTGGAACTTTCACGGCGTCTCTAAAACAGCCGCTGCAGAGTAGCTGCAGCTGGGCCGGTTAATCGATTTTTCATGCGACATATATACACACACATACCCGCGCGCGCAGCTATATACGTTTATTATCCCGCGCGTGGGAGGCTCTTTCTCGGACGATTTCTCCGGGCTGATCGAGCGCAACGATTTTATTAGCCTGATGTTGACTTTATGAAGATGCATTCCTTCCTGATGCAGTACAATATACATATATAGTCGCAGCATTCACAGCGTCGACTCGACGTTTGCACTTGAAATTTTACTGCGGAATTTGACTGGACGTATGAAAGCCGCGAGTTTTACGAGGCCATTTTTATTTTAATCTTAGGAAACACATTGTACATACCAACATATATATATAAACATATATCGGAAGCGAGTAGCGAGGAAAATTGCTACATCCACTGTCCAAATGTTTCTGCAGAAAACGAGATCAAAGTCAGGGACGCGGAAATAAAAGTTTTTTTTTTATTACGCAAATTCATCCTCGTCGTATATATACGTCAGACAAACTTTTTCCGGGAAACAATACAGCGAGGCTTTCTTCCATTCAAGAGTCGCACGCGGCTAACGAGAGCTTCTTTTCTCCTTGTTTCCGTACTCCTCCGCTCTTGCGCGCGCGAGAGACAGAGAGCTCTTACTTTTCCGAAACTTGTGTAATTAGCACAGCAGCCAATTTCCAGGCATCGTATGCGCGCGATTCCGAACTTTGGCGCGCTGGAATAAGAACATTGTTTTATACATATATAATGTATATATACGCGTGTAATCTCGAGAGCAAAGGTGAGATGAGGATTTTTTCAATTACACGATTTTTACCCTCTGGAGATGTATGCAAAGTTGGCGTAAATTAATTGCAAGCTTGTAAATCAAGCGCAACTTTCGCGAGACGGCGATAAATTCCGGGCTCTTGATTCGACCCAGCGCACCTATATGTGCATGCGTGTATATTAAGCCGAATGTCAATCGGCCTCATTAGCTCGGGAGTCGAATTTTTACGACGACCGACCCCCAATTTGTCGCGGTGCGATGTAGAAATAAAAAAGCTCACGGGGTGCGGTTCTTTACCGAGGTTAATACAATAAACGCCGTTCGGCGGTCGCGGATGAATTCGTTAATGTCGTACTCGCGTTTTTTTCGGATTTTAATTTCGCGTGCGCTCTCTTTCTCTCTGACCTGGTTACTCTCCCTCTTCCTCTCCATACGGGCTGTTAGCCGAAATTATTCGTTCAAATTGTTTCTTTTAGGGGGCATTAAGCGGAGAGGCTTCCAGCTCGATGGCTATCTCTCTATACCTATATATATACCGTGCACTGCTGTGTACTTTGTACATTATTTTACAGTCGATGCATGTGTGCTGCGCACTCGGGGCTCTATTTTACATTTATTTTTATTTTCATTGAGATCAGTGCTGTATATACTACTGGACCGTGTAACTGTTCTTTTTTATCGCGAACTTTATACAAATTTCCGCGTTAGTTTTCGCTGAGTTTATTCAACGACGACGAGCAGTCGAGTTTGTAATTTTCAGAATGAAATTACCGCACTGAATATATACAATTATTCATTTCAGCTCTCGCACATAGCGATTTTAATTTTCACCTCTTCGTATAGTGAAACTCCCCAAATCCGCACCAGGCATTTCTTTCCCTACACGGAAATGGAAGATTCCATAAATCGCACTGAAGAAACGTCATCCCCGCGGAACACGTCGTGTCCCAGGCGAGTAAAGGGAAAAGATACGAGGCTCCGAGGGACTGCATTACACACGCATATATATATATATATATATATATATATATATATATATATATATATATACACACTTATATATTTACTGCGACACCGGTGCTTCGCCGGAGAGGAATATATCGACCGATTGTGAAAGCTGCCTCCGGCGGCGCTTGCATTCATTATTTGATCTCGGGGGAGCGCGACCGAGCCATTACACGCCGCGCGTTTATTGGTCGGTACTCGCTTGCATGGCTGTGTACGTGTGCATATATGGGAACTTTAACCCGTTTTTTTTGAGCACATTTTCCTGCTGCTCAAATGGAATTTTCGGTTATCCAATAGTTTACTGGGGAGGTTTCAGGATTGGATCTGATTAATCCGTAGGTATGACTCTTACTTTGTTGTTATACGCCGTTTCGTGCTGGAGAGAAATCTCTCCGTCATCCGATAAAAGAGAAAATCTAAAATTGCCGCCTCGTAAACACTCCAATAAGCCCGGCCAAGGGGGCGAAGAAACGAAGAATAAAATTTCCAATCTCGGGCTCGTCGGCGACAACAGCCTCGCGTGTATATATATATATATATATATATATATATATGTGTATAGACAGAGTGCTAGAGGGACACGAGCCGTATAACACAGTGTCTCGCAGCCGGCGCGCGCGTGCAATCCCCGAGGCCGCCAATATAACCGCGGAGCCCGAGGCTTGTATATATGCAGCCAGCCAACCATCCCCGAGTCATTTAAGTGTCTTATCGGCCAATTTAGAGCCGGACGAGATATAGGCTGCAAGCGTTGCACACTGACACACACACACACACACACACACACACATATATATATATATATATATATACATATACAGTACCCCTGGTTCTCATACTGCGCAATTTTCTTCTTCCTCCCCATACCACTATACCTCTCCGTCGCTGCCTTTTTGTTTATATTATGCGGGCTTGAGGCTGTATAAGAAAATTTTTATTAGGTTGGTTGTGTGTGTGTGCGAGATGATTCTTTTGTTGGCGACAGAGAAGTTATATTTTATATTCGTATATTATATGCGCGAGGATATGAATTCGATTTAGGCGACGGCGATTGTAATAAACCTGCGGTTTCAAGAAAAAAATCATTTCTTTCTTTACCAAATTTAAATACTCTTTAGCGCATATCGTGAGTCAGAAACTACCCCCTCTCAAAAGTATAAATCCCTTTTTTTTATCATCGCAGCTTCAATCCTTCTACTGTACAAAAGTATTAATATATTGAAAATATTTCATTAACTACATTATTAAGTAATGCTTTTACTCGTATTATGGAAAGTATTTTTTTATGCGTTGGTCTTTATTGAGTAAAAAATATCAAGATTGTCATACATTCGCTTCACGCGCTAATACTAATCTCACAGTGCAAGAGTAGATTAGGTATATGGTATAGTAGATTTCTTCCCGCCCTCTGTGCGGCCATTTTCGCACATTATGTAGTATAAACTTATAGTCAGTGTATAACCCCGAAATCGAACTATAAACTTGCATTATGATTACAAACATTGTAAACATTAAAAAGGTTAATTTACGATCAGCGAGAGCGTGAGTGCACTTGGTACTTGATTTTTTATGGGCAATCGAAATCAGAAGCGAAATTGTATTGTTTTCAGTTGGAATAGCTGCTGGGACCTGTCAGATGTCACTTTGTTTACTTTGAAATTTAGAGAGTTGGAGTGTATTGATCAAATTCTATTTTTAAGATGATTATTCACCACAATGGTGCATAAATATAAGAATAAAATCCCATGTAAGTGGAACAAGACTGAGATGCTGAAAGCAATAAATTCTGGTCTGGACAACACATTATCGTTGAGAGCAGCTTCCAAACAGTACATTGTACCTACATCAACTTTGTTAGCGTGGTGTCGAAAGGCTAAAAGTTGATGGCAGATGGCAACTTGGCAGATGTAACAAGAGGGCACTTTAAAAATGTATTCACCGAAGAACAAGAGAATCAATTGAAACAGTATATCAAAGTGATGAAACTTTTGTTGTTCAAAATTCACTTGATAGAACTACGAAGAACAGCATTTCAATTTGCAGAGATGAATAACATTGCACATGAATTCAATAATTACAGTTGGCAGGTTATCATTGGTACTCAAATTTCTATAAGTATGAAAGGTACCATCAATAGTTACAAGATGTATTTATAATGTGAATGAGAAAGCTATCATTTCTGTTCCATGTATGATTTCCAAAATTGTCTGTGAATCAGATAAAAATCACAAAGCAAATTCATTACTGCGATCAATTGTTATAATGAGTTAGTTATTTCGTACTTCTTTTCATAATTTATCCTGCTGGCGAAGAAGATTCTCAATTTCTGAATGGGTATCCATACAGAATGCAAATTGTAATCCACCCTTCTGGATCCATAAAAAGCAAAATATTTTATCCCACTTGTTCAATCATTTTGTTGACTACGCAAAACCAGCTAAAGAAGAGCCAATTTCATCATTATTAAATGGGCATGCAGAACACGCAACAAATTTAGACTTTGATGAAAAAGCTCGGAAAATCAATGTACATATTTTGAATATACCAAATAAAGTAGTGAATTTTGTCATACTTAGCTTGCAGTTTTAAATCAAGTATATCAATTACAGATAACTCAGAAGACACAGCAAGCCCATCAAGGAATCAAAATAAAATCAGTGACTTGATTATCAGAGGTCCTGGTGAAATAAACAGCACTGTTACAAATAATGAGAATCATGATTACGTTTTTTCTGATGATCTCATGAAGGAAGAAAATTCCAACACCAGTGATAGTATCAATCGAGAATGCAAAGATGCCATTTGAAACTTGTCTTGTAAAATGTAAAAAGGAGTTTACTGAGCCTGAGCACAAAAGGCAAAAAAGAAGAAAAGGTTAAATGAATACGGCTAGCATAGTAGTAAATTTATATTATTTTCAAATGTACTGAATGAGATCTGAGAAAAAAGTTTATAACAAATTCAATCAAGGATAATTTACATGTTAAAAAATGTATAAGTCAAATTTACTCTAAATACCTAAAGCATAAATAGATGTAACTGTGAGTGTAAATATGACAAATAAATGTTAATTATTTTTGTAAGCTGTTGTCTAAAGTATTTGTTGTTCTTTTGTTTTAAAGATTTTTCCTAAATTTGCTGTTGAAGAAAAGACAAGTGCATACTTAACTCCAGAAAGATCAATAAGCACTTCATAGGTATTTGGACTAAAGCCAACAACTGCATCTTCATGTCAGTTTATTGGAATTTAATTGCGACCACAGAAAACAGTTAAAATACCATATCAGTAAGTCATTTGAATGCCAGGAACAGGATAACTTACAAATTTATTAAAGGGTAGGAAAAATATAGTCTGTAGGCTGTAGATTCTTGTGGAAGTTTGGATCCGAAACAAGTGTATTCAACATGTGTTTGAGTAGACTGCCGAGTAAAATAGTCTTTGCCTGATATTCTTTATTATTTAATATATATGATTTTTTGAATTCGAAAATTGATTATAGATTTAAATACCTTTTTGTTTGAACAAAGGTCGATATTGTTTGAGTCCAATTTCGGATAGCCATTGGTCCGCTTCGGTGACATCTCCATTACTTCCATTTCCAGATGCCAGCATCACAAGTTTGCTGAAAGACAGGACCATCGAGAGGGCCAGAAAGACCCCCGATAGCACTGTCGACCATCGGAACATTTTCTTGTCTGTGAAATAAATAGTAATATAACATTATAAAATGTTTACATCTACTTGATTCAAGTTTAAAAACATCAGTTAAACATGATTTAACATGGTTCATTCATGTATACCAACCTATTTACTATAAACTAATAATAATTTAAACAATAAAATTACCGAAAATAATGATGATCCCGAAAAGATTTTTCAATAAAATTCAAACGTCATAAAAAGTTATATACACGCGTCAATACTGTACATTCAATATTGACGAACCTACGAAAACATTTGATAAACATCCTCATAATAATCTAGCAAACTCTTCCCCGCAAAGCCCAAACACTTTGATAGGTCAACAAAGCCCAGCAGACGAAACTTTCAGTCACTCCGAGTTCGAGACCTATAAGTACTGTCAACAATAGGTATCCCCGAGAAATCCTACAAAAACGTTTTGACAGTAACATATAACGAGAAGAGCATGACGTCAAGCATATCCCCGAAGGTTAGGTTAGACCTTCCAGCACAGGTTATGCGAGTATAACATGTAAACAAAGCCAATCGCACAATTAAAATTTACGATACTTAACCACATTTTTGGCCTCATTCAGGTGTCAATGGCGCGTCATCGCTAGCAAGTTCAGCGGAGCTTCACATCTTGATTCGCGCGCATACACATACTGGAATGGAATTCGTGGTAAGTAAGTATAGCAGCTGGAGCAGCTGTGTGAAAACCAGGCCAGTCTGCTGAGTGCCGGTCCAGCCTAGGGAAAACGCTCTGGAACTATAGAAGTGGGCGAAGATCGAGGCTACATTTTTCCCGATATGACGTATTTTACGACGTGCACGCGAAGCAGCCCACGCGATCCGCGAAAGCCTGTGCACACACACATATATATATATATATATATATATATATATATATATACAGGTGTGTAATAATAGCTCATAGATGTGGGTGGACGAGGAGCTATTAGATTGTGCGCAGTGCATCGGTGCGCTGGCGAGAATCGAGATGCCGAGATCATCAATTCATTATTATTATATAGTGAGTTTACGTTAGTTAAGCACATACGAGCACAGAGGGCGCTGATATCACAGCGACTGAACTCGGCGCTGAGGGTGGGAGCTTTTGAAACTAAGCTTGCGAGCGCCAAATGTCAGTATGTATGTACAATCGATAATGCAGATTTTGCGAGTGCTTTTTGGAATCGCGAGTTTTTAAAATCTGATTCCGGGATCAAGCTCTCAATTCGTGTTTATCTCGTGCATTCAAAAATAGGCCACGCCGTGAAGTAAGTATATTAAATATGCAAGAAAATTAAAACGAGCATATCTCTTAGTAGAACAAGTCAGCTGTCAGTTAGACGCGTAAAGTCGACAGTTTCAATATCAACTTTCAAACCACTTATACAGGTGTGTATCGGCAACCGCGAACTCCACAATTAACAGATCTCAAACGATTTATCCGACGACCGGCTCCATCGCAGTGAAAAAAAAGAGAACAAACGAAAGCCAAGCTAAATAAGAAAAATCGAATATTTCGCTCCATTGCGCCAGCTTCGAGAGAACGAGAGATAAAAAAAATGGAGAACGTGTACCGTTACGATCGGGAACGGTGGCGACTTTCGCGCGGCAACAGCAGCAGCGAAATAAGAGACGGGAAGCGAAGCCGTAAATTAGCGGCGGGTGAATAATGAAGATTGGCCGTTCTGTGTTCGTCGCTTCTTCGGAATACGATCGGGGAAGAGGATGAAGCGCGCGGGAGAAGGAAGAGAAAGCCGCGCGGTGCACCGATTGTAATTAAGAAAGGGCCGCGTTATCAGCATCCTGATATTAAATATAATTCGATACATCGTGTATAAAGGTGTATACATCAATTCACTCGAAAGATCTTGTGCGCAGGTTTTTCCGTATCCAAACGAGAGAAGCCGAAAAAAGAAGCTGGTGACAGAGACGGCGCTGGAGACGAATAGGCCGAGAGGAAAGAAAGAGCAATCCACACACATACATAGGTTTCGCATCGCGAAGGAGGCTGCATTAACGGTCTCCACGGCGAACCAATAGCCTCGGCTCTCGAGCTGCCACACACACACACACTTAGTAGAGAGAGTAGCCTCGACTAGCGAGTCCCTGAGCTACGGCGACGTCCTGCCAATGCGAAATGTGCGACCGAGATTTCGATCGGCCGTATATGGGCTTTATATCCACATTATACACGTGCGCACACGTACGCAGAGAACCGCAAAAACCGAATGAATTCGCAACTATATACGAGTAACCCCCTTGACAGGCGACGTCTATTTCAAGCGCGAACCGATTGACCGATACAGATCTGTTAGCACGGCTGTGTCGGTCTAAACCGAGTTGCAGTTATTTATTGCCCCCGAATGCTTTCAGCCGGATTTTCCTTCTACATATATATATACATCCACGCGGCTCTGCGGTATAATACAGTTTTGCGGTAGAATTGTGTACCACTCATATCACTATATTATATGGCTACAGAAGACGATCAGGTGATAAGGTTTAATTTAGCAAAATTTCTCGGTATTCCATCTGCCCGCGTGTCGTTTTGCTTCCCACCTATACAGCCGCAATTAGCATTTTCCACGTCAAGGTCACGCTCGCACGTTTTTTGCTCCACTCGCTCACGCATCGCGTCGCGTCTTAATGATCTTGTAATATATATATATATATATATATATATATATATATATATATATAAGGGCTCCTCGCGCGGCCTCGAATCAATTTCCATGGAGCGTGTGCTCGATATACGCGGCAAAAAGCGAGAACGCGCCGTAGAAGCTGCCAGATTTTTGTCATCGATTCTCAAGGTCACCCCCTCTTGAGGTGGATGCACCCGATGCATACAATATCGCATACGAAAGAGGGATGAGTTGCAGCGCGAGGAGGCTCTGTGCTCTATGTGCTATACAGAGATCAATTTAGCGCGATGAATCGGAAAGCTTTTTTAGATGCACGTTTATATAGATTGTATGTATGTGTGTGTGTGTGTGTGTGTGTGTGTGTGTGAGTGTAGGAAAAAGTTTTCTGGTTTCCACGGACAGGTTCGCGTCTAATCCCCCGACAAATTGATGTGTGTCAATGGCGAGAGATCCACGACGACGACAACAACAACAAAGTCGACGGTGCAATACTTTCTAAAATTATATGACGGCTTTTTCAAGTGGCGCGCGGATGAGATTTTCACGGCAATAAAATTTCCGAGAAATTCCGTTCGAAATATATATATAGAGAAAGACAGAAAGAGAGAGAGAGAGAGAGAGAGAGAGAGAGAGAGAGAGAGAGAGAGAGAGAGAAAGAGAAATGCGCTCGCGCGCGAGCCAACAAGCCTGTAATTATGTTGGCTGCGCTGATCGCGAGAAAGAGAGATGTGTGTGTATATATACACGATTGACACATAATGCCTATTCCGGGATATTTAGGCGACGTCGAACGACCCGCCGCGCGCGACGTTTTCTCTCCTTTCTATATATACGCGGAGCTTGACAAATTGCCTCGAGAGAGAAAAGGCTTATTTGCCGCTCCGATATTATACGGTAAGTCTTTACTAAGTGAATAAAGACACGCGTTTGTTCGAGGCATCGCATTTATCATTGCAATAAAACTATATATATATATATATATGAAAGTCGCGATAAAGTGAAATTCAACGCGACAGCTATCTCGCTACGTCCAGAAAGAATCAATATACGCCGGCAATAAACTCGCGAGCGGAGAGCAGGAGGAACGACTAGTTGCCGGTAATTTTCTCGTCATTCTGGAATGTCGAGTCATCGGCAGCTGTATAAAACACTCGTCGCCGCTCGCGTTTCTCTCGCGCTCGCGAGGTGTCAATCAAATTAAGAGCGGTTCTTTCCATCTTCGACAGCAGCAGCAGCAGCAGCAGCAGCAGCAGCAGCAGCAGCACGCGTTTTCCCGTTTCAGCTATTCGAAATTCCCAGCGCTGCATGTGTCGTATATATACGCATGCGCAGCGACTTCCTCGATCGCCGCCGCACGGGACTTCGTATAGTTGTGTATAGTGTCGCGCTTATTAGCCACGTTCCAGCCGTATTATCCTCCGTTGCGTTGAGCTCGTTATGTTGTCTATATATAGCTGTGATAATCTATATGCGGCAGCGGGGCAACTACTGATGCTCGGAAGTGTGCTAATTTTTCATTGATGGCGCTTGCTAGGTCGTCCCTCTATCTAGGCTGTAATACGTTTTTGCGCGGGAGGTTGATTTGATTTTATCGTTGCCGATACGCGGCTCAATTGTTTTTCAACGAATCAATCTACATATAGGATCGGCGCCACAATTCGCTCGGTTTCGTGAGAATAAACTGTCGTTTATACGCACGAGGTGTGGACACACAGGAACGTAATAACAACGTGTTGTACTTTGATCGAACGAAAGTCAGAGCGTTTACGAGTTAAAGGCCGCGGCGACAGGGAGCGTTAAATCAAATCGTACCACTTTTAAAATTGCAACGTTGTTACAGCCGCGCGTGTAACACTTTTACGCCGATCGTCTTCTCGCGCACATCAGGCTCTCGCGTTTTCGTGTTCAAAGGCCGCATCGACTTCGGCCAAAAGGAGAACACTCTCGCCAATAAAACGAGAGTAGCCTCGAGAGGCATAAAGATGTAATTGCGAGAACGCATACTAAAATTTCGTCTTTATATTCCGCGCGGTGGCATGGCATATACGCGCAGCAAGCGGTCGCGCAACTTATCGGTGCGGCCGGCGCAGCGGTTTCTTTTAAATTGCCTTTATATCGAGAGAAGAGCGTCCACTCAAATAAAGGCCCGCTCGCGTGTGCGTGCGCCTCGCGAGTAAACGGGATTACCACACACAAGTCACCTACTTCCGACTGCTGTGCTGCTCTGTGTGCTTACATATATATATATATATAGCCGTCCCACGACTTCTACCGCTACTAGTTTGCTGCTGTTGCAGCATCTCGCACCGATTGGAACTGTGCGGCTATAAATGTAATACTGTTCGATCGGGTCTTAAATTATGTACTGGCTGAATGTGATTTGTTTGTTTGTTTGTTTCTTTGCTGCTCATAGTAGGTGATAAAGTTATCGCGGTTTGAAAGGATCATATATCTCTTGTGTTTATTGCTCGAATTCAGATTTACCCCGGTAACGAGTGATTTGTAAGAGGAAAGTGAACAAAATCACTGTTTAACAGCCCTAACGCAATTAGTCAATATAATGATGCAAAACTATCACTAGTAAATACTTATTCACGAATTCCGTCGATGGTCACAATTCGGGGTACAGTATAGTGTTCTGCTCAAATCTTAGCATGGTTTTGTTGTTCACTAAATTCCAATGCCGGCTTAATTCTTCACGGATGACTAAATACTATATCGATTTCAACGGTTGCGCGGATTATGTGGATTATTTTGTACCAAGCAACCCCCAATGAATCAGACACAATTTTTACTATAAGCAGCAAACATCTTTGAATCCTTCTTTCTACTATTGACGATAAGTGTTTAATTCCTTTAAACGATTAAACCATATATTTGCTAGATTATAAAATGAACAATAATCTGCATAATATGTAACAATCTTTGAATAGAAAAAAAATTGCATTTAAGGCAAGCCCCGCATATCATTAAAATGCGAAACTAAGCCTCTCGCATATAAGCTAACTATACGCGAGAGAAAGAGAATCGCGATCGGCCACGCCTCGGTCTATACTGCAGTGACAAACCTTTGCGAACAGCACACCTGGGCTCTAGCTCTCAGGCTCCGCAATCTCATCGCGATCTTCTCTGGGCTGGCCTATAGCGGCTGCATTAAATAAACATTTTCAGGGTAGCGATGCTCGTGACCGTATAAATATATACATATACACGCCTCGGTGTGCCGTTTCATGTATGTATAAGCATCTCTCGTATATGAAATTATTCCGGCAAGGTTGGAAGGATTTCGAAGGATCTGTATCAGAAGTTTACCGCGCATCAGAGATACAGAAATCGGTTACTTATTTTTAAGACTCATCTGCACACCCACGCATGGATGGGCTAAAGCGCACTTAACGGTTGTATATAGATGTAGATCCGCGTGCGCAGTCGTATATTCAAATTAAAAGCGAGTCCTTTTCACGCTTCGTGCTAACGATAAGTGCCCTTATATATATACACCACGGGGTTCATTAACTTTTTCTCACCGCGAGCGCCGCGCATTCGTATTCAATTTCACCTTAAACGAGGCAGTGATCTCTCGATGATGTATGAGCATAATTTTACTTCGGACCTTGTACATAAATGCGAGTATAATGTATAGTATATTCATGACGAAAAATTCTGAAAGCTGTTTCGGGCTACGATAAATCAGCGATCGTTATACATTCCGTTGAATCCATCACTATAATATACTCGCTGCGGAAATTAATATTTTAATCGGCCCTTACGTTTGATCGTCTACTTCGATGCAGTCCATAAAGATGTTTCAAAATCAACGAAACGCACATCTCAACGATATATATATACCGATATATCTGACGTAAATACACAATACCGGTATACAATCGACAGTATAGTTATTCACATCAACGATTCCAGCGCACGCATATGACGAATCATTCCCCGTAAATTCGTCGAAACAAAGCCGTCTCATAAATCGCGCTCTACACGCGCGGAGAGACGCGAGACCCCCGCGATCGAATGCAGCCATCAGGCCCCGAACAAAAGGAGTGATAACTCTCCGATCCTTAATCCCCGGCTCGCGCGACTAAGTTCCTTAAGGAAATAAGTCGGCATCCGCGTGGTACCAGCGGCTTCTCACGGCGAAGCTTTCGCGTAATGATATTGAGAGACGATAGCATCTACTGCGCATGCGCAGGGGTCGTTGGCTCCCATGCCGCGGTGTTGCGGGAAAAAATTAGCCGCGAACGCGTCGCGATTCGATAATCGCACGCGAGCGAGGAGCGGCTCTCTTACAGAGAGATTTGCGCACCGATGCTGCTACTTCCGAGAGGACGATTCGTTTCTTCTGGCGACTACCGTTGGAATTATTGAGGGAGAGCCGGGTATATATGTAGTTTTTAATTGGGAGGGGAAGCGAATCGCGTTTGTGTGCTCACCTTGCCCGGGAGCATCAACCTGGCATAGGCGGGAATTTGAATTCGCGATTGCGCATAGTGGATTATAATATATATATATATATATATATATATATATATATATATATATATATATATATATATATATACGGTTTGCGGATGTGGATATGCTAATGGCCGTAATTGTTTGGATTTCGGCGCGTTGTTTCCGAGGGAATTTTAAATGCGGAGAAATTAATTAGCTGATGTATATAGAGATGTTCCTTCGCGCGTGCTCGACCATTCGATTCAATTAGCATTTCCTGATGCGGCTGCAGTGTGAAATAAATTTTTGTTCTAATGCGAATCAACACGTTCGCAGTGTATATACATACGTATGGCAAAATGTGATTTTATTCTAATAGAACGGGTTCTGCGTAGCTATTTAGAACTCGCTTATCGAGGATTCGTTTCGAAGAAAGTACATTTTTAGTTCTGCGCTTATGGAATGAAAAGGCTCATTGATGCGCACTCGGGCAGCGCTCTTTTTCTTATGATACGTACAGATAACGCGTCTAGCTCGATTACATCGATTGACTCTGCGAGAGAGAAAAAAGTTGACGGATTATCCGATTCGTTCGCTACGATCGCGCAACGCAAATATAATCCTGTAGCTTCCATATCGCGAAACGGGATATACTCGATTTAGAAATGTCATCGGCTTCATTTAAATCAATTATTATCACCATAAATTCTTTTAATATACGAGCACGAATATTAGAACTAGGACGATTTTTTTCATCGTCAACTCATCCGCGAGCTACGATTCCGTTATACGCATAGCATATATATCGTATTCGCGTATATATATGAAATGCACTACGCAAATCGTTAAACCATATAATTGAACATGACATTTTGCGATCACTCCATACATTGCGAGCAATACATTAATGTGTATACACTGTATAAGCCTCGCGTGCTAATCCGAGATAACTGTATAATATTCAAAATTAAAATTCGCTTGCGCATATGAACGATACGTCTATGTCTACGCGCTCGCAGAGATAGACGAGGATTTTTCGTAGAAAGTATACGGGTAATTCGCTTGCCGTCATAACTCATCAATTTTCACTTGATACACCTTCTAGATTTATGACGCATATAAGCTAATTTCTATTTCATCGTATATGATTAAACCGCTTTTACTGCTAAGTCTATTAAGATAAGTTTAAGTACATCAAGCCGGATTTCTATCCTTCACGCGCCCGTCACTGATGAACCGACACTGTACCCGCGCGTATATACATAAATGTATGCACAAGACCATGATAATACGCTTTTTCAAAAATTCAATTAACTTTCGTGGTTAGACTACATATATATGAGCCCGTGGATGCGCTGCTCGTAAAACCAGTTACTCCGTATGGCGCTGAAAGCACCGGAGAGACGGAGAAATAAATTTAAGCTTGTAAAAATCGAACTTTCATTAAGTTTCACATTACATGCGTATATAGGCGGTGCTCTCTTCGCTGTGCTAAATTTTGCATCTGCGACTTTTCCTCTCGACGTCCAAAGAAAAAACAAAATCAGGTCCCGTACACCGAAAAACATATCCATAACAGCAGCGATGCGATCGAAGCTTCAAACTTTAATTCGGCAACTCTCGTGTGCCAGTTCATGTAGACACGCGCGCTCCAAAACGGTACACAACCCAACGCGCTGCGTATAAATTCATAATAATGCCGATCAGCGTGGGCATATATGTATAACGTATACAGCACATACATAACTGGCCGAGTGAGCTCGATCAGGGTTTTACCAATTATACTCGCAATATCTATATATATTCGCCCGAATATTACTTGGAGCTTTGGCGAACTAATTCTCTGTGAAACACAAGCGTACCCGATTTGCATAAGCCTAATTAGATTCGTGCACGCGCGCGCGCGCGCAGAAAACTCTCTCTCCTATATGCACCGCCGCGCCGCGGTGGCTTTCGCTTTGTACTCTTTGCCATTCTTCATTAGTTTCAATTGCTGCTCTACGCGGCGAAGCCAGCTTTTTCGTCTTTTATACTTAAATTTCAAACAGAGCGAACTGCTCCACTTTTCTCCGCGTTGATACTATATATACATACTCGCACACACAGAGCGCGCGCGGCGATAACGACGTTGCTAATTATTTCGAAAGGGGCTATAGTATACTTTTCCTTAAATTGGGTGTTATTGTAGGCCGCGCAGTGATTTGCCGTAAATAAAGGCTATCTCGCGCTCAGGGGAACATGTATTTTTCAGCACATATTCGCGACTGCTGCCCGGAATTACAGTGCGCGCACCGACTACTATATACGACGGTATATAATGAGTGTTTGCATTAGAGGAAAAAGCTGAAAAGCCGATCTACTATTATATTTATTTCTCTTTTTATAATAACGCGTGTGCGTGTATATGGCCAATTATCGGAGTAACGGCTGTTCGATCGTGTCTCTATACTCGTGAAAACAATAATAAAAAAACGCGCCTCGAATATCCGTCGGAGCTCGCCGCTTAATTAGCCCCGAAAAATCCGTTAACGAATGGTATTCATCCAACGCAGGAGCGCAATTTGAACATCATACCCACACCGTATATAGGTGATAAGCTAAGATCAGACACGGTAGATTATGACCATCGAATAATCATTATTTTAATGCAAATATGCTGTCGACGTCTCAAGATGCAAATTTCGTTAAAGACCTTGCCTGCGAGTTAAATCTCAAATTAGTTAATCATGGCGCGACTCACCACGTCGGGGAATCTCACACATGGATTGACGTAATCCTAACTGACGACAATGAAGTAGTGCTTGATGCGAACAATATGATGGCAACTTTTCCGAGTAGACATAATATCATTGATGTCACAATTAGGGCCCCAAAGTCAATGGCCCCGATCTTGATCCCTTTCTTTTATAGAAACTTCAAAGCCGTCAGACATGAGGAACTGTCTCTTCTCGGGGCTTGTGACTGGTCGACCATCAGTTGCCCGGACAAGACTGTCGAAAGCAAGTTGGAATCTCTTAGCCACAAAATCATGGCTGTTATCGACAGGCTTACCCCTTTAAAGCAATTTAAACCTAAAAAGAAGGGATCTCCACCATGGGTTAATGCTGAACTTAACGATCTCTACAACCAACGTCAAGCCGTTAGGCGGCGATATCAGCGGACCCGGACAGGCTATGGTCGGAGTTCCAGTCCCTCCCTGCTCAAGCAGAACAACGCACAATTGAAGTCCGAGAGGCTTTTATCCAAAATAGAATATCTGACGAGTTGGATAATAATAATAACATCTGGAGAGAGCTTCGAAAGCTTGAAGTTTTGCCGGAGTCCGGGGAAGATCTACACGATTTTTCGCCGGATGAACTTAATACTCATTTCGCTTTGATCTCCGCTTCTCAGACGAGCGTGACATTGACTTACATGATATCTTAGCAACGGCCAGTGATGATGGTTTCACTTTTCGTGAAGTCACCATTTCTGACGTGGTCCTGGCTGTTGCACACTTTACTTCACAGGCTAAATAGGAAGATGGCATTCTCCAAAGTATCATTGCTAAGTCCCTTCCGATTTTGGGTCAACATCTGGTCCCCATTTTGAACTCCTCTTTGTCTTGTGGGATCTTTCCTGAGGCCTGGAAAAGGGCACATCTGGTGCCTCTCAAAAAAACGGCAATTCCATCAACTGTCTCGAACTTTCGTCCAATTTCTTCATTAAGTTTTCTTTCCAAGGTTCTCGAAAAGATTGTTCATGAACAGATTTCGGAGTATGTAGAGTCCAAAAAATTACTTGATCCCCGCCAAACGGGCTTCCGGATAAATCATAGCACGCAGACAGCACTGCTGAGTCTGTCAGAAGACATTAGGGCTGCTATCAACAGCAGCAAGAACCTGTTCATCATCCTCCTGATGTTTGATTTCAGCAAGGCATTCGATACCATGTCACCCTCGAAACTTCTTCGTAAACTAATCAGATTGAGGTTCTCTAGGTCAGTTCTTCTGTGGATTGCATCGTATATTACAGGTCGTAATCAACGTGTGATTACGAATTCGAATGGCAATTCAAATTGGCTCACTACCAATCTTGGCGTTCCACAGGGCTCAGTCCTGGGACCTCATCTGTTTAGCCTTTACATTAATGATATTCGCGATGGCTAATTTCTAAGGCTCCGAGGGAAAATTATCAGACAGTGTCGAACATTTGCTGTATGCTGATGACCTGCAAACCTATACCCAGGTGACAAGGGACGATCTGAGTAAGGGTGTGGACCGCATGTCGGCTGTTGTGCGTGCGGTGTCGGCATGGGCATCTGAGAATGCACTCCGCTTCAATGTTGGGAAAACTAAAGCTATTATTTTCCGTTCTGATTATAAGATTAATAAAGTGCAAAGTCTACAGCTGCCTGGCATTGAGATCGCGGATGGTGTTTTTGTTCCATTTGTTGACGCTGTAACTAATCTCGGTGTTGTAATGGATTCAAAATTAACGTGGAAACCGCAGGTGGATGCGATTAGCCGTAAGGTTAATAGAGCTCTTTATGGACTCAAGTCTTTCAGATCCTGTACCACCGAGACACTACGTGGGCAGCTGGCTAGCGCTCTTGTTGTCTCGCATTTGGATTACTGTTCTGTTGTATACCTAGATGTATCAGGTGAACTCAACACCCGACTTCAAAGATTGTAAAACTCATGTGTGAGATATATCTGTGGTGCTAAAAGGGACGAGCACATCTCCCCATATAGAAGAAGGCTGGGTCTCGGTGGAGGCGAGAAGAGAGTATTTTACGGCTGTACTGCTTTATAAAGCATTTATTATAGGACAGCCTCCGTAACTTGCTGCCCTTTTTGAGAGAAACCTGGGTAGAACCTCTTCTAGGGACCCCAAAGAACTCGTAGTTCCCGTTTCCCTTACTGACACTGGACTCAAGTCATTCAGTGCACAGGGGGCGTGGCTATGGAATTCGCTTCCTCGAAATATAAGGAACCTTCCGTCACTTGGTCGATTTAAAGCGGTAATACATCGACACATCCATCAATGCGATGATGGTAGTGTCATCGTCTGATAAATGTAAGCGAAAGTAAAAGAAGAAAATATGATGAGACGTCTAGTATTGTATATTGTACCTTGTAATTGTATTGTATACTGTATTGACATTATAGATTAGCGTGAATATAAATTGTACTTGGTATCGTCACGGCGTGTGACAAATCTCTGATATGACGAAGCATAATGTAACTGTGATATGTATGTATTTTTGACTAATGCAAAATAAATCTATAATAATAATAATAATAGGTGTATATCCTCCTTCTCGATTTCCAGCGCCGATGTACGCTCGCGGCGCGGGAAAAATCTCCTTTCTCCGTAAGACTCGAAAAATGCTTAGAAAGTGCGCGCGCAAAGCGACTCGACCCGCAATTGGATGCAGGTGATGCAGTCGCCCCCGATTGAACCCCTTTCGCCTCGATCATCCGCAGTGTATGTAAGTGCAGTACGGAGAGCTCTCGTCAAGATCGAGAGCCCGCGGGAGGTTCGCCATTAACCCACTTGCCAGAGAGCGTACTATATATATATATATATAGCATGTGTAAGTACATATACATGCGTGAGCTCGTTTGGACGCTGTCGTGCCATTTGCATGAAATTTCTGCTGCTGCGGAGAGAGAGATGTATCCGCGAGAGGGAGAGAGTGCGCGCGGATTTATTGTATTTGGCCTGGAATCGCTCTGCTGCCGCCGCGAGATGATGCGCAGAACGAAGAGCGTGCGAGTAATTAAATGTCCGGAAAAATTACGGGATTCCAATCAAGCTCCAGACGGTGTAATCTCTCGACTCGCGTTATTATACACTGTATTACAGGCTGATATAAAATTGCCTTAGCGGAGACACGTTGCCGCGTCTATATATATATATATATACATACTCTCTTTCATTTTTCCCCTTTCGTCTCGCGCGAGAAAGCGCACATACGCCCGTATGTACATCTTGCCCGCACATATTGAATAACAAGCTGCGACGCTTTGTGCTGCACTTGAGACACAGCGGTGTACGAGTATACGTACTTATAGACTCGGACAGTATATATAGTTTTATATGGACGTCTTGGTTGTTCTCGTCATGCGACAGTTATTATGCGCCGCAAGGTCGCCTTTCTATGCGGCTCATTAGACACGGCAAACCGAGTTTCTCATGTCTCGGTAAATTGTTTTTTTCAGGCGTGTATAAAGAAGATTATCGATAAATTTGAATTATGGCTTATTAGTGGGTTATTAGCATGCATTAGCGCATGTGCATGTATAACTTTGATTAACCCACGTGGTCCCGTAAATAATGTATTATATATATATATATATATATATATATAGTATACGATATACGGGTTATGTTAATTTTTTACGAAAATGGGCGGAGGTGTCGAGTGCACATCGTTTATGGTTGGAGATTTTATCTTATATCTTGTAGATAAATCGGGCTATTAATGAATTGGAAATCGAAAATATACAGGTGTTGTAATGAATGTACTTCGATCTTTTTGTGAATATATTTAACTAACATGCGAGCGCACATCTCAGCAGTGAAACTTGCAAGAAGAGAACAATATAATTTCTAATCGATCGCGCTTTCACGAATAAATTTTTGACAACGATTGCAATGTCATACTTAGCGACGAGTTTTTTGTTTCCGAACACGATTATCATATATAAACAAGCAGATCGAGCTCGCGAAGAATGTAGCGCAAACGAAGCATTTAATTAAAATTTCTCTCGCGCTAAATCGTTATTAACGAGAGTTCCCGTGAAGGGAATAATTGGCAAAAAGCGCACTTCTTGTTTACCAAAGATCCTCATCCTGGATATAGCCTTTAATTAATCACGTCATAGAACAGGTATTTCTCATCGATGCCCGCCGCAAACGTATCATATATATATCTGTCGCCATAAAGAGAGTGTCTTGTATAGGCTTCTTGCTTCGCGTAATTAAATAATGTTTATTATATATCTAGTTGGCATTTTATCCTTCACGATCGAGCTTTACCAATTATAATCTGCTGTTAGAATTTATACTGTACAAACCGCGTGTGCGACGGTCGCGACAATTTCAACGACTATATCTGTGAATAGAATAGTCTCCAGGCGAAGGAGACGAGCTTTCATCGATCTTCTCGCTTTTAAAACTCGTTGCCAACGGCTGCATAAAAATCGATCACTGTGAATAATTCGAATTCGCTGGATGTCGCAGGATCGATGGAATTGCTAATTTCGAGCATAAGTATATGAAATACTCGATCCAGCTCTTTTATACCCACATCTTCCGCAGCCTATTTTAAACGTGTACAGCAATCAGCGAGTCAGAACACACAGTCCGTGTACTTAGACAAACGCGTATGTATACACATATCCCAGCTAACAGACATGTCACGTCCGCGATGTACAACACACAGACACGCAGGCCTAAATCAACACGCGATCAGCTCTCATCGGACTACTCCACAAATCCCTTTCTCTTTCTTTCTTTCTTTCTCCTATATATATACCCATCAGAAATAGAACACGTGAAAGAGGAGATCGAGAAAAATCGGTTCGATCTCACGATCGGCTCTCGATACGATCGGGGATTTAAGCCGCGCGCCGCGAGTCATGCGTGAAAAGAAGATATATATATAGGCGCGGGAGGATAGAGGCAACAAGTGCGGACGACGTCTTCGAGTGGCCTAGATCCGGCTCGGAAAGTCGCTCACCGATACTCCACGTAATAATTATAGTTTCGCGATTTTTCGATCGTTATATACACGCGGTGAAATCGTGTAAAAGCCGCGATCGTTATACCAGAATATAAACCCGTAAGTTGGCATTTCCGATATATGTATATACAGAAGAATGATAGGTCGTTTGTATATGCACACACATATATCAATCCGCATCCTTTCTCCATCGTGGATATGATCAATCGGTCGCGCGCGCAGTTTGTCAAAGCTCGTCTCGCGGAGAGAGAGAGAGAGAGATGCCCCTCCTGCAGCAGCAGCAGCAGCAGCAGCAGTGAGAGAAGGCAACGCACACCGACATCGCACGGCGTGCAGAGTGGAAATGAGAGCACGGCCCATAGAAAGTAGGAAGGGGAGGCTATAGCCGACGCGCCGGCAGCCCGACGGTCTCAGTCGTTCGTGGACCTCGAAGGACGAAAGAGGTCGGCGAAGAGGGCACACACTTCCTCCTCCGCTCTCTCGACCTTTCCGTGCACTCTCTCGCGCGTTCTCTCTCTCTCTCTCTCTCTCTTCCTCCCTTCCGCGCTCTTTCTCTTTTCACTCGTTCGCTTTAAACTCTCTCACTTGTGCTGCTGCTGCTGCTGCTGCCTCCGCTGCTGCCGTTGCTCGTGGCAGCTCAGTCGACGATATCCGACTGGCCACGCCACACCGTACTGCCCGTTCGTGCGACGAATCGGCCGCTTCCGCTCCGTCTCTGTGTGATCTCTATATATACAAAGCCCGGCTTCTGGCTTGAGGATTATTATTATTTTTTTTTTCGATCGGTTGGTGAATTCGGAAGCTGAGGCAGGATGCGGAACTGCTACTTCGTCGTCGGCATCGTGCTGCTGTGCTGCATTCAAGGTGAGTGTCGCAATCGTCGCATTTTTGGCTGCGGATTCTTGAGAAAACTGTGCCATACGCGAACGAGGCATTCGAAAGCAATATACATGTTTACGTTTTAGTTACGCAACGAAGAAAGACTTTCGCTGCACTTTCCTTCGAGATGTATGACTCCCTTTACTTTTCAAACGTACGCGAAGCGAATCCCTTTCGCGCGCCGCGCGCTCGCGCGCATAATGCGAATTTAATCGCGCGTACGCGTAAGGTTTATATTCTCTCACTCTCGTGTGCGAGGCGCGCCCTTTTTCTGTATACACGCATGTACAGATGTATACCCGTTTTTTCGTTTACCCACGCACTCTCTCGCGTCGTTGGTTAAATTTTATTGTTTTTTTTCTTCTCCGCGACCGGTAAATTACACGTATTCCGTCAATCATATAATAAACGCGCAAACTGGTTTCGGCGCGGGACGTCTGTGATTTTCACGTTCGTAAGAGTCTCGTAATGACCATGATTATTATACTCGATTCGAATCCTCTTCATTCGCGAGACATGCCGATTTCAGTTTGTGAATGGAAGACGATGATTACATACGCGAGGTGCGCGAACGTTTCATCCTCTTCGTTCGCGGGAATATACATTATGCGAGAGAAACGTTTGGACGTTTAAAATTAGCGTCGTTGTAATACGATGTGTAAATTCATCGGGGATAATAAAAATTTGATCGAACGCAAATGAAACCGAGGAACGCGCTTTTGAAAGCAAGCGAAAACTGCTTAGCCGCTATTATCGCATCGTTGCGATGCAGCAAAGCTCTCCGAGGCTGCGCGCGCGCACGAGAGAGAGGGGTCGGAGATCGGCGCGTTCGCGTCTTGATGGAACGCCCGTATGTATCCCTTATAGTAGAAGCGAACGGCCGGCCAGATGAATAAATATTTAATTACGTCTTTCAGCCCTTTGTCACGGCGCGCACTTCGAGCCTTCCCACATGAAGTGCTTAATTGATCGAGTCGAGAGCCGCGCGTTATAAACAAATTCGTTATTCACTGCGTTGCGGGATTATCTCCCCTTGATGATTTTGAACATTTTAAGCGCACGAGAGCTCTCGAGGAAGTAAGCAATGAGATCGATGTTATAGAGACTTTACACATCTGCGATCTGAGGTTTTTCAAAATCTCGCGCGTCGAAGAGAGCTTAAGCACTCGATAACGTATCATTCAAATATCGATGCTAGACATTCGCAACAATTACATCGTAAAACATAAAGCCCATAACCCCATACACTCGTTCCACACTTTAAACAAGCCAAGCCCCGTTATCCAGCATATAAACTATATGTACTCTCCCGCAACCGATCCGCACACGACGAGCTCCGCGTCTCGGCTACCCGGAACGATCTCAAACTCTTTCTCTCCCTCAAGCTGACGCGTCGGGATCTTCTGAATTACAGCTAAAAGTCAGCTGCTCCAAGATTTGCGAGGCGTCTAGAGAGAGAGAGAGAGAGAGAGAGAGAGAGAGAAAGAGACAATGGCAAGCGCGCACAAGTGCAAAGGTGATAAGTCGAGCGCGCGCAGGCCGTTTAACGAGCGCGGCACCGCCGTTAAATCAAACCAACTAACTCTCTTTGTCTCTCTTACACACGCAGATTTAATTGAATTAGGCCGCAATTTCCGCTCCGAGATATTCTGCGGTGTACGGCGAAAACATTAATTAGGGTAGTTTATGTAATACTGTTGTAAATATATATACTCGCTGCAAAAGCTCGTTGTCTCGTCGATTTTTCGCCGATATTTATGATCCACACACGCCTCTGATATATACAGGGTCACGCCTCAACGGTCTCGGAGGTATAGAGCGATTATTGTATGGATCTTTTTGTTTATGCCGCAGTCGAGTGGGTTAAGTCGTGCGGATATATCATACTTGGATAATCCGATTTTTTTTCGCGCAAACCACATCGCTCGATCGAACAATGAATTCACGAGAGCCGCTCATCGACACAGTGAGATGCGAAGGGTATATATATACACATAAACGACTGCGAGAGAAGAGAGCGAACAGTACCAGACCGGCTGTATAGCCATTGAACCGGTAAATTTTGAATGGTCGGTAGCTTGATTCGTTAATTACGCGCGCCGATGCAAACGAGAACGAAAATATAAGCACCTCGCTCGCTTTATCGCTCGACAAAAACACACCAGCAAAGCCGCTGCAAGTTCAAGACGGGGAGGAAAGATAACCCGGCTCGAATAATGTGCTACTTCTCTCTCTTTCGCGCGTGCGCGCACTTTACTGTCGTCGCGTAATCTATGTGCTTGTATAAACTTGAAATTTAATGCCACTGCCGCGCGCCTGCGAGTATAACTTTTCCGCGATGCGCGCGTTAATGAAATTACTATTTGAGACTTACAGTCGAGAGGAATTATATATATGCAAACGTTATCAATCAGTTCGCTTTTGCATATATGCAGACAGCGAGAAGCGGCGTTCGGCCGCGCAGTTAGTCGAGGGTAATTAAAGTATGCCCAAGTGGGTCAATGTCGCTCGAGATATCGTCCGTGTGAATAACAGCAATTAACCCCTAAAATCACGACGACTGCAGCGGCCGAATGACAGGAAGACGATTTAGCATTCTCTCCCTTCATCCTATATAAGCGTATATATTTTTTTTCACACGGCTATAAAAGTGAAGGTATAAGCGCATTCTTCGCTCGAGGACAATTTCTCGGTATTCGTGCCTCTAAGTTCAATGACTCCGTAAACGCCAATTTGCGTCGTCGCTTTGAAAAAAAAATCAACGAAACTACGCTTACGTTGTACAATATCGAGAGTATAGACTAAACAAAGCGTATTTTGTCGCTCCACTTCACCGCTGTAGCGTATAATAATATATCGAGGAGAACAATATAAAGCTCCGATACGCCTGGCGGGCGTAAAAAAGGGCCTTTGACACTTGAGCGAAGGGACGTGTAATCATACACGCAAAAGTCCGGTGTCCCGATCGACTGCGTGTATATTATACGAATTTTACAGCCAACGTGACTTTCTCCTCGTCCTTTGTTCACACAGTACGAAAAAAATCCGCTCGTGTTCCACTTGCGATGATGCTCCCCTGTATATATATATATATATATATATATATATATATATATGAAAACGATGTTTCCTATTATTTTTACGAACAATAAGGCTTAATCACCTGTGACACGATGTGCGGTGCGTATACACTGCGCGCAATTCATTGTTTGAATTGGAAAGAGAGGTTTTCCGGTAGAGCGACCGACGTTGCCGCGCATTAATGTGTATACATATATACATGATAATTCTTCAAGCGTGCATTACGTAACGGTACTTGGATCTCTTTGTCTCATGCGAAAATCGCGAAACTATAGACACTGATAAGCGCAAAGCGAGTCGCGGTTAGTAGGTCAAAGTTTTATATATACATATATATAGTTTCGATGAAATGTTAAATTTACACACTCTATCGACGACGTTCGGCTATCCTAACTCTCTTCGCTTATTGTTTCTTCTGTTATCTCCGCTTTCTCGCTCCTTATAGCTCGACGCTTTTATACATATATACATACAGCTAGTCATTATATATACCTTAGCCGCGCGGCCGTTTACGGCCGTTCTATACGAGGAAGCTCGCACATGCCGTATTCTGTTTAGCCGTTCGTTTCCAGAGTTGAAACATATGTCGATCGTTATATTCAGCTCTGACAGGGGATATTGTTCGATTTTCACTTTCTCATTGTCGAACGCCGCGTTTATTTTCGATTCGGCGAGATTTCGTTCACTTCTGTACGATTAATCGGCGAAACACGTGGCCGCGCGATAATACGGCTATTCCGCGAAATCATATTCGCCGCGTGGAAATTCGCTAAGTGTATATGTATATATGATAACGGTAAAAATTAACATACACCGCGCGGCGGCGACCACTCACCACTGCTCGTGCGAAAACTACCGGAAATACATTGAGAAATTCTCGACGAGAACGGCGTTAAACCTACAGGGAGCAAAGTAATTCGTTGTTGGAGTTAAAGCGGATAAAGTATATAGTATGTATATATATATATATATATATATATAAGATTGTATCTGTGTCCGGCGAGAGAGTAGCGAACGCGCGGTAGCACATTCCCATAACGAGAGAAGCCGAACGGACGATCAGCTGCGGAGTACCTATAAGTATATATATATATACAGTCGTCGTTTGCTCACTCGGTACATATAATGATAGCTTATGTAACTTACTTACACCGAGAAAAGGACTCGTTGCCGCACGTATGATAATCAAAACTCCCTCATCATGCTAGACAATTGTCGTGTTCATTACTTGCACACTTGATAAATATGGCGAATATTTAAAGCTTCTGTAAGAGCGAAAGCTTCTAAATCTCTACACATTAAAATATTCGCGTGCGTGCGCTCGTTGTATATATACATATGCAGCCGCGGTGCCGATGTAAACACTGAAATATGCCGGAGCTTCCAATCTAGCCTTATATATATATATAATATATATACATATAATAAAGGCTCGCTAGAAGAGAAATGAATACGAGCACATGCATAGATAGCAAAACACGCGCGGCGAAGAGAGAGGGAGAGAGAGAGAGAGAGAGAGAGAGAGAGAGCCTATAAAAACGATCAACAGTAGCAGCAGCCGTACAGCATCAGGGACTCAGATGCACGCAAACGCTCTTCTCGAGAAGAAGAGCCCGGCCGCTCTGCAGATAGTATCAAAATAGTTCCCCGCCGCCCGCGCGTGTCTCTGCGTCGTATACTATCTGCATGCACGCGACTTGGAAATTGTAAATTATTCATCGCGCGTCACCCCCAGATGAATGCACTCATGCGCGACCGCGCTATCATCAGAGTTTACTCGCGCGAATAGATGTCCCGCTCGCCGGCTAAAAAATACAGATCGGGGGCGAAGGACGTTCATCGTTCTCCGCATGAGAGAAAGACTATATGCGTAAGTTGGACTTTACGCGGGAAATTTCAATCTATCTTCCTGTTCGTTATAAATTGCCATCGCGGTGCGATTAAACGTCTAATAGTCGCGCACTTCGATACGTATAATATTTATGTAATCTTGAACAAAGACCGTTCGGTTACACGTCCTCCGATATACGTAAATATATATATAGTTACGCACAACCGCGCGCGATGTAATCGGAAGATTAGCATTTTATTCGAGAAAACGATTCAGGCTCGGGTGAGCAGAACCGCATATACAGCTGCGATGCTATCGCGCGCGAAACAGTTTCCATATAACACCTATATGGCAACGTATATTTTATATATATATATATATTAACGATTCAAGCGCGCGCGTGGACGATTTACACTCGCGGCTAACGCCGTAAATTAATCAAACGACGATCGCCGTGCGTATATGCAAAAACGGCGAGAGGCTAGCCGTCTTTATTATGTCATTCGGAATATACCCATAAAGCAACTCATTGATTTATACAGACTTTGTGCGCAAGCGCATTCGCACAGATGCAAACGAATAGTGCTTGCGGTAAACTGGTTTTCCTCCGCATATATACACGCGCGGGTTAATAAAGATGAATCGACTGCGATATAAATCACAAATAGCCCGATGGGTAAGACACGTGTATATAACTAGCATCCATCGCGCGCGAAACTTGTATATCATAACGTGTTGCTTTGAAAATTGCAGAGCTGATGGAAATATCTTGCTCCTTTTCGATGTGTGCACCGGCGGACGAACGCTTGTAACCTAATAACGCTGCGTTGTGTGTCACGCGCGCGCGCGTCTGTATATATATATATATATATATATATATATATATATATGGCATACTCTCCTTTGAATGATTCACATACTGTGCAAATAAGCAATTACCCTATTAGCGCGTGTCATTGTCCAATCAACGGGCTGAATTCTTTATCAGAATAAAGTCTTTCGCTCTCTATATACTCGCCGCCTGTTTTTCACATTTCATTTCCTGGCGGTGCAATTGCGTTTTCAGTTATTCAATTATTTTTATATACCATTGAGTATACACTTAATACGTTTATTCCGTCGTTAATATCAGTTTTGCTTTTCATTTGCCTCGGCGCGATATCTAAAACGCCGTATATACCTAGGCCGTTTATATATACTGAATTCATTGAACGTCGCGAGCGATTGTTTCGTACTGTGCAGCTCACGCGGCGACGACAGACTCCGGCGCGCAAGAAAAGTCGTCCGTTAAGTTACACAAGTCTTAAGCGCCTCGAGACATCCTCCGCATACTATATCTCCCCTCGAAATCGCTGTCCGATGGCCCGTGACGGATGATCCACTGATCCTGTTCTCTTCGCCGTGCATATATATATATATATATAATGACGGAACGCGCGGCATTGTTTTTTTGATCTCCGATCCGCGCGGGATCAGTGTATAAGTAAGTCGTTGATCGATTATATATATATATATACACGTAGCCCGTGTAATTGCTCGGTTTCCTATATATACTTACACCGCGAAAACTGTGTCAGAGCAGACGCAAAACTATATATACTTACGTTCCTATTCTCACAGGCGCTGTCGATATATATAAATTGCCGGCACGAGCAAATGAAAGTGGCTCGCGCATTGTGTATGCGAAATCGTGTATATACGCGGCAATGATATTATAGTCAGATTATGCGGCGATGATAGAAGCGAGGACTTTCTTTGACGGGAATAAGACACGGAAGGAAAGAGAAACCCTTGCTCTTTCAAGCTGTGTATTACACGCGCAGGTCGATCGGGATCTTCAAAGCAAACTGCCCCGTCACTCGAACGTCTTTATATGAACCTTTTCGAGCTCGCGCTTCGTTGTGTTATATCCCCGCTCGTCATAATCGCTCACCAGACTAATTTACGTCACATATCCTACGCCCGAGTAATGATCTCATTGTTGTGCTAATTATTCAACTAGATCGAGCTGTTGTCGATTTCCAGCGATTAATAATAAATATTCTCGCCTCGACGCGGACGGCAACCTTGGCAGTGATCGGCTCTAGTGCTGGCGTAGAGAGGAAAAAAGAAGTAAGTCGCTCTCTAAACCGTGTCAGCCGAGAGAAAATCCTCGACAATTGCTTAATTAGTCGCAGCGCGAAGCACACGCCCGAGACCTGAATAGAGCAATTATCCGTAACAGCGCTTCGCGTGCGGGTACCAGAGACACGCTTTCGCGCGCGCGGTCGAGCATCTATTTTATAACTATATGCATACGCAATTGATTAGACGAATCGGTCGTATAACGGTAGTTTGCGATAAAAAAGTAATTTTTTTCGATCTGCGCAAACAACAAATTAATCATCCGGCTATAATACATACACATAGAGATATTTCAATCCCCGTGAAATACCAACCCGTCGCATAATTGTTTTTTTCGCGCGAAGCCGCAGCTAAACGTTTCCTCAATTACGCGCACTTAGAGACGCCCACTTGCCAAATAAAAAAAAAGAATAATATAATAAACCACTTCAGCCAATCACCGCAAACGTCGCGCGTTTTCGAGGAAGGCGGTTTGAGGTAATTAGTGGAGTGTCTCTCGTTGAATATTGAAAGGATTCTGATGCTGCCAGGCGATTCGTCTGTGACCAACTTACTTATGTGCGTGTACGTGCGGAACGTGTTATGCTAACCGCAGGTGGCAAAACGTTGCCGCGGGAAGCTGAGGTTAACATACCTTCGAGGTGTAATCCGCGACGGACGTGCGTAAGTATATACAGGGATATCAATCGAAGCGTTGCCGATATTGACTCTGGATTTATGCACTATTTTATAAAGGGTATAATCGGTTATGATGCGTGAAAATATATTTCCGGCGAAATTTTGAAAAACCGGCGCCAGTATACATGTGTATACGTAATCGCGTCGATGCGGCTTACTTCGCTGACCTCGAGACCCAGTGAGGAGGTTGGTGACGCTGAATTTTAAGTAATACACACTCACCGCGCCCTTTTTTACTCTTCATGCAAGTATAGCATCTTTGTTTTACGCGAGGTGTGTCGTCGATTTTTTGAAGCGGGGAAAGCTTGGATTTCGTTGCTATATAATATATAGATCGCGAGTGATATCGTGTAAAAAGAGAGGAGAGGTATTAGCTCGTTTTTCAAGAAAGTATTTTTCGAATGTAGGACGACTCGGATCGGATGATGACGGCTATTTACACGTGTATGGAGAGGGAGAGGCCGATCATCCATAATCGCGCGGCTAAGTAGACTGGAAAATATTACGAGTTTCTAAACCTTGACTGGAGCCGCCGAGTCGTAAATATAATATGTATCTCTTTAAAAATGAAAGTACATAATCCTCCTGTTTGAAATTCCTATAACGAACGATTTCATACTGTCCACTCGCTAAAACTGCCAAGTGCGTAAATTAACGAGCCTCGAAATTTATATACCTTTAAAAAACATAATACTTAATAAAGCTGTGAGCCTGAACTTGACATTCGCCTGGGAGAACGTGCGTCTGTAGCAACCAAGTCTGTATAAATGCACTTTGGACGAGGTTCCGCTCGAGCGAAATCCTTGTAAAACGAGTATAATGATGACGAAGTTCCAGAAGTTTGAAAATCGTGTCACGTCCCGACGAAGCCGCTCCGCGCGCGCAGTACGTCACATACAACGTTGAAGTACGACTTTTTTTTCCTCATCATTGCGAACAATGAACCTATCTCCCAACGTCTTTCATCCAAATAATCACGGGGGCAAAAACGGTACAACCAAAAGCAATACATATATATATATATATATATATATATATATATATATATATATATATATAGCTCAGTCGAGAAAGCATCAATCAAGTATTTTCATCGGCATCTCGTCAAGTTCCGCAAGCCGCTGCGCGCTCTGTTATACACTGGCAATCATCTCGCGCAACCTCTTATCAACACGTTGGCTACCTAAAGCGTTAGAATTTTACGAGTCTTCGGGGAATAGATATATATATATATATATATATATATATATATATACGTGCTTCTCTCCAAAGTATAAATCCCTCGATTTCTCTTTTATATTAATACTCCTGTAATAATCATATAACAGAACATCGACGTCGGCGCGTTTATATACTTTCAAGGCTTAGACGCGCGTGTCCGAGTTTTTGCGCGGGAATAATAATCAAACGATGTACAATTTTTATACGATTTCTCTTCAATAATCGGGAGAGGTTTCTAGTTTGCGCATTTTTCAGCCCAGATACACATTTAGCGTATGATTATTGCCCTCGTTACGCAAACGCGATCAATTCAATCAGCTCTTTCTCGCGCGACTGCGGAGAGTATACGTTTATATAATGTACATAAACGTGTAAGATTCGTCGAGAAAATAAAATCGGCACTTACTCCGTAGCTATCAATTCCCGGCGCGCATGCGTATTATGACTCTCCGGAAAAATACGAAGCCGCGGCTAAGTATAAAGGTCGACGAGATGAGAAGGAAAAAAAAGGCCGACAGGAAGCGAGCTCGAGAGAGGCTCATCAGTGAAACTCGCGCGTGAAATTGAACGACTGCCGCGCGTTTATCCCTCTTTATTACGCGAACGTGAAAGAACTTGTATATATGCCTTTTCGCGCACTTCTGGCGCGGATTTCGAGAGCATACAAGTAGCCAATGCAGGCGCTCGTAAATTCCGCGTTATAACATAGCGAGAAAATTGAAGACTCGACGTTGAAAGGCTCACTCGACGCAAATCGCCGATAAACAAATCCACGACGACAGCTGTGTAGACCTAAAACGCGTATAACTACATATAATAGCGATAGCTATATATACGTTATGCATACACACTTTGCGTTAAAATACGCGGCGAAAGCCAATGAATCTCCAACGCCGCCGTCGAGCATCTCGTGCGGGTGAGAGAGTCTTGTGCCCCGTAGCTCTGGGTAAGTAGGTATGGAGGTGAGGCCTCGAGGTCGAGGTCATCGCGTATATCAGGCGCTACCCTCTGCGCGCGCACATGCGAGAGCGATTCGAATTTTTCAGCTCGGCGTGAAAGTGCAACGTGAAACCGATACGTCTAATATAAGACACTCTTTGCTGCTGCTATATATATATATATACATATATATATATACACGAGTAAAGCTCGTTATCGCGGCGCCTCGCTGCAACTGTACACGGGCTTTCTCTCTTTACTAGCCGCGCGCGCGATTACTTTTGCTTCCTCGAACGCGCGAATATAGGCGCGGCTCAGCTGACGACTGGTACTCTCTATGCATATCATCCCAAGTAGCTTTCCCGAGCGATTTGTTGCGCTCTTTTTTTACTCATCGAGAAACTGGTTTGGGAGGAGCGCCGCGCGTGTATAATATGTTGTAATCGGATTTAAAAATATATATTCGCGATTATTTGCGCGATTCGATTTAGATATACGGAGTAATTTAGTCGGAGAAATCGCGCGAGCGCTTGCGGTACTTCTGTCGCAGCCGTATAAACAATCGGTGGAAGTAAATGTATACGAGTCGAAATCCGATGTATATCCTTATTATTTCCGAGCTTTATCCGTTCGAAAGCGCACGCGTTAGAATCTCAATGTATCAACAAACACGTAGCAGCAGCAGCAGCTTTCACATATAGCTGATGCTCGTGCGAAAAGTGCACTACTGGATCAATATGTGCCCCGTCGGCCCGTTCGCTCAGCTGCACACAATCGTATATATATGTAACACACACACATATATATATATATATATATATATATATATATATATATATATACGCTATGTAGTCTAGTCGCGTCGAGGCAGGAGAAGGAAGAGCAAACGAGCGCTTAATGGATAGCGCAAGCATCTGGCCTGTCGATAATCCGTCAAGTCCGGCTAGTGTGTTTGCCTTTGCGCTCCCGTCTCTCTCTCTCTCTCTATCTCCCTCTCTTTCCTCACTGCAATCACACCCGAGCGATTCCTTGTTAGGATAACTGATTTACGCTCGTTGATTCGAAAGATCGAGCCTCGTCGACTGTTTTCCGACAAAATACGCATGTAACTAGTTTTTGCGCCTCGAAGAATCGCAATTGAGTCGTCGTCGATTTACGACTGTGTGTGCGTCTCTCTCTTTCTCTTTGCTTTCTCTAACAGTGATTTTCTAACTCGCGACTGTTGAATATCGAACCATTTCTCACACGTATAACACAATCTCGTTCTGCGCTCTATATCTGCGAGATACATGAGTAATCGCTGTATTATACATGATGTATAGGCTATATACATAGAAACGGTAAATCATATATACGTATATACCGAACAAGGCTGTTGTATATTGTCGAGAGACGAGGAGAAAAAACGCTCCAGATGTGTATAGCTTCGAAGATCATTGATATTCCCGCCAGATACGATGCGCCGTTTGTGATGCTCGCGATCGGAATTCCTAGAGACGAACGCGCGAATTCATCAGGTTTCACGTATATGTGTGTGTGCTTTATACAGCCGAAGCGCGAACGGTACGCAATAAATCCCGGCGGTGTGGTGTATAAGGAACCGTAAATTATGGACTAACTGTATTCTCCCATACGTCTATATAGGTCGGTCCCGAAATACTCTTCTTCTTTTTAGTTTACGTTTAGATGGACTGGAACGGCGCTTAATTACGCGTAATTAGCATGTCAGAAGAGTTGTGATTAAAATTTGACGACTATATATACCATGATATTTTCTACGGTCTCGAAGGCTTGATTGATGGCTGCTTTACACATCAGTCATACTCGCACCAACTAGATTTGTGAATAGTTTAGACGACATAGGCTATATCTGCGTAAATTCCACGCGCAGTAAACTCGAAAAATTGCATTCATCTAATGTGACAGCCACACCATGTCATATCGTTCGATAAACGTGAGAGTACGAACAAGTTCTACAGCCTGTATATCTTAAACACGCAGAAAAAGACGGCCACATCAATCTCGTGGGAATCCACAAGCAAGAACCGAAAAAAGCGCGAGCTTCGTACATTACAATATGTCCCGTCGCGGAAGGAAATTTCTTTGACCCGTCTCGCGGTTACACAGAAGCCCGATGAACGTGTGCGTATAAAAAAAAAGTACTATCGTAGAACCGAGAGAGCCATATGTAGTAGATGTAGAAACGAATAAATTTGGATCGGCCGCGGAAGAGCCAGTCGCGCGTTAAACTGTATACGGGAGCTATGACGAAGAAGAATAAGAAGAAGAAGCCGAGAGATATAGGTATATCCGTGCAGAAGAAAGCCGCGAGGAAAAAAGCTAACGCGAGCGAGATTCTCTGGGAGGTAGTTTTTCGTCCTAGTAGTCCACTTAGGCGCACGCGGTAGCGCACGAAGAATTTATACGAGCATTCCACGGATAGATTTCAAGCTTATGTATATATATATATATATATATATATATATATACAATCGTGCGGATGAATTGCCGATATATACGTATTATATATAGACTGCACATTACGCAGCATCGAAATTCTGCCCGCGTCGTATATGTATACCCGATGCGCGCAGCGTATAAAGACTTTATTAAAGATCGAAGATTCGATCAGAGACGCGACGATCGTCATAATTCGCTTCAATTACGATAATTGGACGATGAGAGTCGTCACGTGCGGTGCTCGCGCGATAACGAGCATAAATCATGCTACAGCGCTCGCAGCGCTATATACATATAGTAGTCAGTACGGTACCCGTGTAGCGGGATACATAGCTATACGGAGAAACCAGATGCTGCGAAGGCGATAGCGAGGACGACGTGTCGGCGAGAGAGGCTTGATCCTGCTACTTTTCGGAACTGCCATTATGCCATTGAAGCTCGTGCATCTGTCTTTATGTGCGGAGTATTAAAGCGTGGATTTGAAAAAGAGTTTACAGATTATTCACGATCGTTCGAGCCAATATCCGAACACTGTGTATATATACTGCGTTTCTGTGTGTATATATACGCGGGAACAATGTATGAGCGACGAGAGGGAAATTTAGCATGCAAAATAGAAGAATCCACGTTGCATTGTCTCGACGCATATTCCCATTATTTCGCCTCTTTGTTGGGCCGCGCGCAACTCGATGAAACTCAATTTCGAACGATCCATTCAGAAGCTTCGACAAAAGCCCGAAGCTCCGATGAAGTAAAAAAAATCTTTGCATACCATTCCACGCAATCAAGAAAAATTCGACCATTGGTTCGACGACCCGCATGTATATACCGCGGAATGCATGTGGGGAAGGTATACATGTATATATATATGTACTCCACGGGCACATAATTCGATTTGCATTGTTCGGTGCAGCAGCGCTCGTTGGCATAATTGATTCACTTAAATGAAGTCCGTGGGAGTGACGAACACCTCCTTCCTATACAGTCTTCCTCCTCCTCCTCTTCTTCTTCGCTTCCCTTACCGCGATGCACTTGAGAGCGCTGCTGAGTTACTGCCGAGTAATACTATTGCAAAAACGAGCCTCGCCAACCGAACGCAGAGAAAGTGCCCCGATAAAGGATGTATTTTTTTTCATTTTCATCTGTATTACTCTGCCATTTTTCCTTTCCTGAAAAACTATTATTTTCTTTTCAATTTACGCTCAAAATACCTACACCCGTCGCTGTAACTTATATATACATACATACATACATACATACAGTCTCTTATCTCAACGATCATCTTCGTGGCTCTCCGTTGCTAGAGATATTCGCCCACGCACGCGCGAGCACATCCCTGATTAATTCCGCGGCGGCGGGCTATGCGTATAACTGATGCGCGCACACATCGCGTATACGCTCTCCGATTTTATTATTCGTTATTTATTATGCGCGCGGAAGCAACTGCTAAATTCAAAGTGCTGTTGACCCGAGGTAAGGCTCGCTGGACCGAGACGCGAGCTTCTCTATACCGCTACCGCGGTAAGGCTATATAGCTCATAGTAATATATATATATATATATACACATACACACACAGTGCAGCCGGTCAGCCGGAAGTGATTATAATGTAGTTTCGACACAGGCGAATCGCGTAAACGAGAGCTGTGCGCTTCGCTATGGGAATTCTTCCACTCGTACTTTAGCTGACAAAGCGAGCCCGTGACTATATTATGCATATATATATATATAGCCGGAATAGTTGGCGAGAAATGGTGCGTTTCGCTTTGCGATTTTCGGCGTAGTCCCTGCACTGGATATATTACAATGGCTTTTTCCATAGTTTATCGAAACGGTTCGATCACGACTTGGCCCACGTAGCTGGAAAATATCGCGGGAAATCGAGTGCAACGGAGTGCACGCGATCCTGTATTTCGTGACAATGCCATGTTAATTCAGCCAGGTTTAATTAGCCAAGCCTCTAACGATCCTACCTAACTGTTTTTGCGGCTACTCGCACGTGCATACGTAAAACACAGCCTTCCATACAATAAACACAATGCGATATATTTAAAAATTTTTCGTTTCTCTCCGTTTCAGAATACGCAAGCAGCTCGTGTCCGCGCATTTGTCCGACGAGCGGCGAACCGGTATGCGGCAGCGATGGTGTCATTTACGCGTCCTCGTGTGAAATGCGGAAGAAGACCTGCGGTAAAGGTGAGTGTATTATACGCACGCGTGTAGCTACATTAAGCCGAGGCTAATACAGAAGTGTAACGCGAAGGAGAGGAAGAGTGAGAGCTGCGCTGTTGTACACGCGGGGAACAAGGATGAAAAGAGCTGCGGGAAATGCTTTGCTGGAAGTGAAAAGAACGCGCGTTATTGTATATAGGCATTGAGTCATTTTACTGGTTGCTTCAATTAGTCGACTGTTGATTTGATTAATCGGTTCGAATGTTCGCTGCAAACTCGCTCCAAGTGTGAGCTTTAACGCTGTATTATGCTAACGAGCTACTTCAAAGCCGTAAAGCTTCAAACGACACGTATCATTACACGCGTCTCCCCGGACTGTATTGTCATCGAGCGAGCACAAGAAAAACGCCTCGCGGCGGCATCTTAATTATAAGAATGTGCCGGCGCAGCTCGATCTCACCCCGGCAAAAAGTCTAATTGCGCCATTATCATCAGCGCATTTCCGCGAAGGATGTTGTACAAGCCGGGAGGATGATTTTTCACAGGCGTGAGCGTAGCGACGGAGAAGACGTCCTGCCTGAGATCATCCGGTAGCAAATGCGAGCATCGCTGTCCCGGTGACCAGGATCCCGTCTGCGGTACCGACGGCCGCACTTACCTCAACAAGTGCATGCTCAGGGTGGAGATATGCCGGGTAGGCATCGAGCTTTCCCATCTCGGACCTTGCAACAACATCTCGGCCCATCGGGAGAACTGTCCCGTCTCCTGTGAATTCGCTCCTCTCGACGGACCTGTGTGCGGCAGCGACGGCAACGTCTACAAGTCAACCTGTCAGATGAAACTGCTGACCTGCGGGTGAGTCGTTATACGCACATGTTTATTCGTTGGCACAGATCTTTACGTATGCCTCACTCGAGGCTGTGAGGCTTTGCGCGATACGTTAATTAAACTTGACTCGCGCGCGGGCACGTATGTTTCGGAGAGCCAGTGTGATGGATTGCATGAATTTTGGCGAAATTTCAGGCAGGGCGTGGTGAGGACGAACAAGAAGCACTGCCAGACGACTAGACACTGCCGGGAGTCCTGTTGGCGAGGAGCCAAGCCAGCCTGTGGAAGCGACGGTATCCTCTACGCGAACACCTGCAAAATGCGAGCGAAGAACTGCGGGTAGGTTGCGCTTTTATTTTTGCTTCCAAAACTTTGTATCCTGCAGTACAGGAGAGATTTCACCCTCCGCTTTGAAATTAAACTACACCGCGCACAACGGTGCAAACCGCTTTGTCCACAGCGACAGATGCGAAGAAAAGAAAAATAGGATCATCCGACGAAAATGCTATTCTCTTTTGCAGGAAGCACGTGTTCGAGGTACCGATGTCCTTCTGCGTGTCGCGCGAAAGGACTTCCGGCAGCGCAGCCACAGCTTGTCCCCTGGACTGCAAGAACGAGGCGGAAGTCGCAGTTTGCGGCTCCGACGGAAGTATTTACCGAAACGAGTGCGAGATGCAAATGCTTAATTGCGGGTGAGCTTGGATGGATATAAGGATGTACATGTACACGCGCGCGTGTATATATATAGTTTGAAATTCTGTATATAATGTATAGTCGATTACAATCTGCCGCAGAAACACGAGGAGAAAAGTGACGGCAGTGGACTTTGAGAAGTGTCGAAACCGCCTGTCCAAGTGCGCGAAGCAGCAGCAACACTGCGGCACCGACGTAGATCCAGTTTGCGGCAGCGATGCCAACACCTATCCGAACCAGTGTCACCTGAATGTCGCCATTTGCATGTAAGTCGCGATTCCGCATTTGGCTGTATATATATTATGTCCATAATTATATACTCTTATCGTGGCTTCCTTATACACATACTCATGAATCGCGATGTCATAATCCCCTATATACTTAACGGACTCCCGTATGCATATATAAATATATACAGTAATGCGCGCTTATCTTTCCGAAAACTAGTCGTTCTGCAATTTCGATTTATCGCTTGCAACCCGTTTGAACATCGTCAGAACGAAAATCACCCGCGAAGACCACTACTTTAGATTTCATTTCAGCGTTTTCCGCGAAGCATTTGTCAGCGTTTTTTATTTACTCCAAGTGTACGGAACGAAAATTTCAAGTTTCGAGCGTTTTAAACAATTTTTCTTTCATGACTGCTAGCCTTCTCCGGGGCCGACGACATATACCTAATAAGTAGTAAGAGTCATCCCGTGCATTCCTCGCAGTGCAACAAGCCGCTCTAAAGTACACTGCACGCACCTCGTATAATATATCGGCGAAGGAAGCGCTCTATTCCGCGCATATATATGCACTCCCACGTATACACGAGTAAAAGAGCTGACTTCCGTTCGTTTTGCTTTTCAGGAAAGGCATCCAGCTGGCTCACGTGGGCGAGTGCACGACCTTGAAGGAGACCGAACACTGCCCTGAGGACTGCAACGACGTGCCCGAGGAACCAGTTTGCGGCAGCGATGGCAACGTCTATCGGTTCGTATACACACGCACACACGCGCACACATTAATTAGCAGCGACAGTATAACTAGGCCCTTGTAAAATGCTCTACTATAAATAAACTCGCGATGACTCGCTGCATTCTCGAGACACGCATAGCTCATTTTCTTCTGCGCGAAATTCGCAGCTCGCTGTGCCAGCTGCAGAAGGAGGCCTGCGGCCAGCGAGTGGTCCAGGTCCCGGCGCAACACTGTCGCACCACCGCGCTCTGCAACCAGATCTGCAGCGGCGAGAGGCAGTTCGTCTGCGGCTCCGACAACAAGCTCTACAGAAACGAGTGCGAGATGAAGAGGGACAACTGCGGGTGAGCTTGATTTTTCGCTATATATAATACTCGTGTATATATATATACGATTAGCGGTAACGCGGGGCAGAAAAAAAATGCGCTAATTGCACACTCTCGACTCGGCAGCAAACACGTGTACGTCGTGCCGATGAAGCGGTGCGTGCAGGGCTTCATGTTCCGGGGCTGTCAGAAGATCTGCCCGCCGTACTACGATCCGGTCTGTGGTACCGACGGCATGACCTACAGCAACGAGTGCTTCCTCGAGATCGAGAACTGCCGCACGCGAAACCACGTCACCAAGAAGTATCACGGACTATGCGGACAGCCCACCGAGGAGCCCAAGAATTATCTGTACTGAGCTACTGCCGGTCGGGGACCGGAAGCGAGAAAGAAGAACATTTATTAGGACTGTCGGTTGCGAATTTTTTTTTTTTTTTTTTTAAAGAGAATTCGACGCTTTAAATTGTAAAGAAATTATCGAGCTTCGCGCGGCTCCGAGGCGAACGTTATATAATTATATATATAAAGTCTGACATTTGGTGGGGAGAAAATCAAACTCGTCGAGGAGCTTGCGACTTGGAGATATTATCGTTTTTTTTTATTATTATTTATTTTGCGTATACGATATTGTGTAATTTAATTTATATACATAAATGAGAAGTACGGGCAAAATTATAGAGACCATCGATGCGGAGTGTGGCATGGCATCGTGTGCGCGATGGACAATCACGAAGTGCCAAGATAATAAGCGAAATTTATACACGGCGCGAGCGCGCGGCTGATACTTTGGTCGCCTATTTAGCGCTTTTGATCAATGTGTAGCGTTGTATACGATTAATTATTTATTGTAGATTTTTTATATACGAAAACACTCATAGTGTCATTACTGTTATTTTTTATATATATATAAATTATTATTATACACGAAGGAATGGATCGATCCTAATCATACATTATTTTGACATAAGTCAAAATAGACATATTCATTATGAAAACCTTGAATATTATTATTAATTATATACATATTATTTGTAATGTTTGTACTTTTTATGAAAAGATAATAATCCTATCTCTCATCTCATATCGTTAATTTATTCTCAACAACCCGGCATATCTATATATAATACGATGAGCATCGTTTCAGTGTAGTAGAACTAATATATATATATATATATATATATTGGATACGCTCATTTTTATAATATTAATAAACTTATATATTTTATATCATCTGCTTGCTTGAAAATAAATCATTCTTCACCTGCATATACGTCGAATAAATATGTTGTTCTTCAAAATACCTATATGTATATTATGATCTCTAGTACTAGAATAATAAATTAAAAAAAAAAAAAAGAGTATCAACGGCACGCGGGGTTCCCAAGCGGTCACCCATCCAAGTACTAACCGCGCCTAACGCTGCTTAACTTCGGTGATCGGACGAGAACCGGTGTTCATTCTTCACCTGCATATACGTCGAATAAATATGTTGTTCTTCAAAATACCTATATGTATATTATGATCTCTAGTACTAGAATAATAAATTAAAAAAAAAAAAAAGAGTATCAACGGCACGCGGGGTTCCCAAGCGGTCACCCATCCAAGTACTAACCGCGCCTAACGCTGCTTAACTTCGGTGATCGGACGAGAACCGGTGCTTTCAGCGTAGTATGGCTGTTGACGTTTACCGTACAATTCAAAGGGTATCTAACCCGCGCTACTCTACAATTTCCGTAAGATAAGTCGGTAATTTCACACACTCGGTGCATTAAGATTCCTAACTTACCATCCACCGTCTATACAGTCACATGAAAAACCTGCAGCACACCTGTAAGTACACCGCGAGATGTCGCCATCTGAGCGTCTCCCATCGATCCTCGCTTCCTCATCCAGTCCACCAGGTGTCGGCAGCGATGCGGCGGGTCAACCTATTGACAGGTGCCGTGTTCCGCGAGCAGCATGGCGCCCAGTGTTTACGACAACTGATCGCTCGTCCGATCATCGAGCCGCGCGAGCCGAGACGACAACGACGAGTCAGCTTTTCATGCAGCGAAACTCGCGTTGCGAAAAACCAAGTGCGCGCGTGTCTATAATTCACGGGCAGAGTGTCGAGCCGCGAGTCATTCCGACGCAGCGGGAGCGCGAAAGGATAACGCAGGAGCAGTAGCGCCGGAAGATCATCATCTCATCGAGTTATAGCGGTGCGTTATCTGCTGCGGAGCGAAACACGAGCTGCTGAACCTCGGACCCTTACGAAAACGTGAGTACATAACTCGCGACTCTTCATCCGCCTTCGAGATTGTTCCCGTAGCCAGAACGGGAGCTGAGCGAGATAGACTCTCGCGTGTCATCTACTGATACATATATACCGAGCCGGGAGAAAGAGAGCGAAAGTCGGAGCCGGCTCTTGATACAGTATACATACATACGTGCATACACATACTTGGTTACGAGAGAGAGAGAGAGAGAGATAGGTACTCGCGGGAGAGGAGAGAAAATATGCGCGCGAGAGAGAGAGACAGCCAATTACACACACGAGGCTCGGATCACATAAAACCGTTTCTCCATCAGCGGGCTGCGTTATCACGGGCGGCCCTTCTCGCGTTCGCGTATTATATATTGCATAAATCTCTCATTCATCGACGGCTGCACCTATTATCTTTCTCTCCTGGCAGATTTTCGTAATCGTAGCGCACGAGTCGAGCATATAAATCTAAACTTGCTTTGCTCATTTCGGTGTAACGTGCAATATACAGAAAACGAGCCACGCGCTGCTGCTGCTGCTTAGCATACACGCATATACAGCTATACCTATACGAGCTTTGTGGCGATCCCGGGAGCTGTGCCTGTGTGTGTGTGTATACATACGTATATACTACTGGACGGGGGAGAGATCAGGAGTGTTCACGGGGAAAAGTCGGTCGATTCCCTGGCCGCATAGCCTCCCTTTTTTCTCCCGCTCGCGCGCGAGCTTTTTCATATACTGATGTATATACTCGTGTAATACGGACGAATCATTCGGCTGGAGAATGATTATTCTCGGACGGGTTGACCTGATTCCGGGGAGCATGGGGGAGATGTATACACGTTGGAGAGGCTTCTCTCGCGTTCTTGCGAAATGCCCGGGAATTCGAGCGAGAGGCTCCGACTCCATATTATATATATATATATATGTATCAGTAACAAAAGCACAGGTATCTCGCGCGCGTTTTTTAGATTATACGCCGTATTTATATCAATGACGTGTGCCCACGCTGCGCCCAAGTCCACGAATGAATATTGATAAGCAGCGGCGAATACTCGTAAATAGACTTCACTTTTTTACCTCTTATTATTTGCGCGCGTCTCCCGCTAATAAAGTGTTTTCAAGGGAAGAAGAACTTAAATCGCAGACGGATAATCGTCGTCATCGCCGCGCGCGATTTCGACACCGAGATTTCGTTCGAAGGTCATTGTCTCTGATTATATTCTCTAAGGTTACCGAGATAAGTTTCCCTTTCTCTGCACACACAATAGTGTAGATAAAGCCTCTCGCGCTCACCTTGTGTATATAAGGATATACCCCTATCGCGTCGCAATCGATATCCGCGCATATTAATCAAAACTAATTTTCCCGGGATGTCCACGCGCGAGGGAACAATATATAGTATCGCGCGAGGATCGATGCGCTGATGTGCAGTACGAGAACGCCGCGGCTATTATATATACCCGGCGACATCTCACGGAAAGACCGTGCGAAAGAGATGCTATGCTGATTGATTCCGAAGGGGAGCCGAGACTGGAGCAATCGATAGCATCTCGCGAAACTTTTCTGTGTACATATATAACTGAAGTAGCAGCAGTTTTGGGAAGAGCGAGAGTTAGAGGATGAAAAAAACTTTGCAGCGCGTGGGGAGTTTTTTTTTTGGGGGGGGGGGGGGGTACAATCTAGCCGTTCGTGTATACGACGACATCGGGGTGGATATGTGCGCAGCTCGTCGAGAGTCCTTTGTTCCCCTTTGCATAGCGACGACACTAATTATACGACGGGCTAAAAGTGTTGCAAGTCCCGGCTTGATCATTGTTGGAGGTTTTTCGAGGAATGATGTTTTTTTTTTATTTTTAGCATCTAATACCACTGTGCCCTTCGATAAATAACGAAGATAAAAAGAATAATCATTTTGTGCATTATTTTTATTTTACGATTCCACGCGCGCTTTTTCCATGAAGAGAAATCAAGCTCCGCCGTGGCTCTACTTTAGATCAGATACGAATCTGGACTTTTGTCGAGGCAATGAAATTCTTGCGAGGATGAAAAAAATGCAACGTGTGACACTCGGCGTTTTTCTTTCATGACGTGCTGAGCTAAAAGTAGGCGACAAGTGCAGCGCGCGAGCATGCAATACGTGCATTGTGTCAACTTTGCTCTCTGTCGATTCTAAAAATAAATATTTGCATCTCTAAATCTGCGGTCGGCGTAATGCATCGGCTTGAATTACATTATCTATCGTTGCGTGAGAATTCTTTCATAGAGCTTTAATTATAATCAAAGTTTAATCTTTGTATATGTGCGCACTTTAAAAGGCACGGAAAAATTCAACATGCACATGAAATAATTTACAGCTCGTTAACCATCGCGCAAACCCGGAGGTTCAATCAATATACTCTACCATATTTGGTCGGAAGGTCTCGAGATATTCATTATTTTCGTTGGTTTTGCATACGAGGAGTATGTAATAATACCCACCGCCGCACGGCTCTGCGCATATATAATAATAAAAAAATTAAGTGACTCACTGATGACGAGAGTATATATACAGTTCACCGACGACGACGGCTGGCTTCCTTCCTCTCTTCGATCCGCACTGGACTTCTTCTTAATCTTAATCCCTACTTCAATTAAATAAGTAGCCTTACGTCTCGGATCGAATTAGGGACTTGAATGCGTATTTTTCACTCTTAAGCCTTGCGGACAGCTATCACAAGGGATCAAATGGATAAGCGCTCCGGAGCTATGTATTATTCGTGCAAGCTTACTCGATTCAAAATAGAAGTCTCTTTGTTACTTTTTACTATTATTTTGCAAAGTTTAGACGCGATTGACAAATGTTATATACAACAACAACTATTGGAAATGGGAAAGGTTCTTAAAATAAACTTTCTCTAATAATTATCAATTAATTAAGAGGCTTTTATTCTGCACTCGGAAGGGACTCTTTACTCTCTGGCAGTCACCGACCGAATGAATCTCATGGTGATCGAACTCATTCGGCTGTGCCCGCACACACTCATACAGTATAAGCTTACTGTAAACATTAAACATATTTTGTTCCACTATAACGGCCGATACATTTTTGTATAGTGACGTATTCTTTTAGGAAATGAACTGTATATTTCAACAACAACAATAAATAAGCTCGTCTCAAGAACGCATTACACTTAAGATGCGACGGCACGTCGGCATATTAAAAGTGCACTTTATCTCTGCACACGCTAGCACACAGCAGCTGGTACACATGTACACAGAGTGTGTTCATAAAAAAGCGCGCGAAAGCCCGCAGCAACGGTCGCCGCGCACACTTTTTTTGCCTTCTTCCTCCGAGGGTATATATATAAGACCCGGGTACTTCCGGTCACGCGATCGCACTCGCTTTAATTAAGTGTCGTTGTCGTCGACGACGTGAGGGTCTGTAAAGACGGAGGGCCATCGGCAATTCATGGACGACTGTGTACAATGTATATATAGGTGGCTCTCCAAGTGTGGGTTATACTTTGGAGAGTCGATCGTTTGTGGAGAATTTCTTGATGAGGATAAACGCATCGGTGTATACGCAGAGTTTATTAAATTGTTTGGAATAGCGGGGCGTTATGGGTTTCATTAAAGAAATGTTTGAAGTGCTCGAATGAGAGTATAGCTTTCAATTCATTAGAGTAATAGAACATTTTAAGAGCGTGTATTAAGATAATTCCGTCTTATCTCACTCCATACGAGAACCGCCCACGAAATCACGAGACACATTACATTTGATAAATTCTTTCATTGTTCTTAATTCGAATACGCATATACCTCAGACTTGAGCACAATGAATCAAGCACCCAAATCGATCAGCACAGGTATCGCTACACATAACATCAATAATAACAAGCTGTCGCTTATACACAATTTCAACGAAATCTTTTGTCGAGAGATGCTTGCACAGATGTTCTCAAACGAGAGGAGAAAAAAATACGCAGACAACGAACGGAAGCACTCCTATATATATATATACGTGTGTTTGAGCGCAGACGCAGGCACGTAGACGACGACACTGAATAGTTTGCTCTCGGGCGATAGCTCGGTCTTTATCTTATCGCTTTTCCCGGGCGCAGCAGCAGCGACATTGACTCGAAAATTTAAACGCCCCTGTGTGTAGGCGCAATCTTCGCTCTCGTTTTTATGACCGAGTCGAGTTGCAGTAGTGTAGGGATTTTGGAATTTTGAAAAAAAACAAATGTTTTTCAAGTGATTCGTGGAGGACAGGTTATATACCTATTTACGAGCGAAAGTATAATTGAAAGAAGAAAAGAACGTTATAGGAATTTCCCTCTCGAGCCATTGTCGTGAAACGCGCATGACGCTCGGGATTTTCGTAACAGATAACGATCGCGTAATGAATGATTTCATTTTTGCGCGGCACTTCTCCTTCATTATCGCATCTTCACAAATATAAAGCGACGATAAGACTGCTGTGTGATTCAACATACTGAGACAGATTTACGGAATATAAAAAAGAATCACACGCGAGTACGTTTACTTTCTCGGAAAAATATGATAACCGGTGTGCTGTGGCGAGTTCGAACAATGTGCTTTCTAACGATCATGAGCCAAGTCGAGCGAAATAAGTCAGTACGTAAAAATCCATCGGAGAGAATTGCTCCAACCCGTCAAGCCGACAGGCCGTTACGAGCCGTTAAATTAGCATTTCAATTTACTTTCAAACTCCCGGCGAGATTTCATCAGTCATCGCGCGTACGGGCTTCTCTCTCTCGCGGTTTGTCATGTATTTTCTCGCGCGTTCGATCACTCTCCTTTTGCATAACATTCTTTATGCTGCAACAGAGACAAAAAGCTTCGAACCCTTTAAGCGTCGTCTAACGAGTCTTCCACTCACGAAAATCAACTCGAGCGCTATATGAGACAGACAATTCATCATAAATATATAGCAGTCGTGATCCGTCGAACGGTTATTTCGAGCGTACCGTTTGACGATGCAAATTAGCGAAGACTGCCTTGGGGTCTCTTTACTGCGATTGCTTTCAATCGACGATTGGGACGATGTATCATATATTAGTCGATCGCTGAGATACTTCAAGAGCATGGACAATCGAGAATGAAAGAGAGAGAGAGAGAGAGAGAGAGAGAGAGAGAGAGAGAGAGAGAGAGTTTTTTTGTGTATGGAAGTCTGATTGTTTGCGATAATTTTTTCCATTACTTGAGATGCCAGAAGGTGTACATGCGCCAGAGATCTGTGAATGCGATGTAATTAAAGTATCGTTTGGTTTGCTAAGTAATTTGATTGCGTAATTAATTAGCTTAAACGTTAATTGAATTTGCTGAATTGATTAATCACGTTGAAAAGGGTTGGCGAGCGCTGTTAGCTCTATCAGAAACAGATGGTTTAAATTTGACGTTCCAGGAAGATTCTACAGAACATTTCGCCTCTTCATTAATTCCTTGAAGTTTTAAATATGACCGAGAATACAATGTACACTATAAACAAAAACAAGACTACTTGTCACTCACGTATAATTCAAAAGAGCATATACCTATAGAAATCGGTCACTCCGACTCATTTATTACAGTTGAACTAATTACAGTATCACAGACACGCACTGCTGAAAGAATTCCGTATAGCATTCTCATAAAATAATGACTTAATGATCACTCGCTCTCTTCGCAATCCAGAGTTCATTCATCTCGCCATGTAACAGTACCTGTTCACCACCAGCGAATCCAGAGTAAAAACGCGCTCGCACAATGCGGCGATAATTCACCCTCAAAAAAGCTAACAAAACAAAGGAAAATTCTCGGTACATTTTCCGCGTTATCTGTCGCGCACTCTGTGTCTATCCTCTTCTTAAATCACAGTCCAATTTCACGCGCTCTTTATAAATAAAATATATCGGTACTCTTCCGGTGGAAATGACGCGCTTGCGCGCGCGAAGAAAAAGTACGGCGCACGAGGCTCTTCTCTCTCTCTCTTTCTCTCTCTGCTTAGGGGGACGATGATATCAGTGATTTTACCACGGTAATTAAAGCCCCGAGAGCGCCTTCACGACTCGTGAGACAGAAATGAGCCTAATTACCGAGTGAGCTTCGCTCCCGATGAATAATACTCATGCGCGCGAGCTTTTATAACGCGCTCGCCTGGATTCATAATTTTCACATGCAAATTTTGCTTGTCTACTATATATGAGCATCGCCGTTTCTGCGCGGACTGGAACAAAAGAGAGCGAGGAGAAGTGAGTGTTTAGCGCCGAGAATATTAATATGCAAAAGGTTGTTTCGAGGAGGAAAATTCAATTTATGCCTTTCCGTTTGCGCACACACGCGCTTGGAAAGAAGAAAGGAGTTGCAGACGACGTTCATTGTTTCTCCGTATATATACAGGGACTTCGTTCCTGTCTAGGGTTTCTTGCACGGCCGCGCATGAATTACCGAGTTCGCGTTGCTGCTGCTTTAAAAAATTCGAATACTTAAAATAAATGTTTATTTATGCGACAACAGGTGTGCGCGTAAATGGACAGTCGACTTTCACCCTATATATCAGAAAATCTCTCGAGAAACCTTATTTTCGACTGATTGTAACACCCCCGAGAGTCATTAGCGCGAAATATCGGCTCATAAATCGTCGAGATCGGTAATAAAACCGAGCTGCGCTGTAAAACTTTGCCATTATCTTTGATTCAAAAACGCTCGCGTGCGCGCCGAAAACCGAGCGGAGAGTTTTCCCGTCTCGCGCTGAAAGGAGATTTTCACTCGCAAGCTCGTAAATCTCTTGGGAACACTGACGCAACAGTGTGGAGGAAATACGACGTTGGTTTTATCTAGCATCGAGTTGGCTAAATAATGTTTAGTGATCGGCTTTGAAGCTGTGTTTATACAATGTGTATGGTTATTTGCGAGTAATGTTCTACCACGGATCGTCGTGAATTATAGAGGTATACAGATGTACGTTTAGTATGAAAAGTGAAGCAGGTCGAATGCGTGTACGTAAAAAAATGAAAAAATGATGAAAGATGTGAGAATGTCTCGGGTGAAAGGTTTATACACTCGAGCTGAAAGAAATAATTTTGAACGTATATAAAGTGCAAACGCTGACATGCCGATCAAAAAAGATAAAAGCATATCAGATAGACCGTGACTTCGTCGACAGCAGCTTAAAAACTTGACTTTCCCTTTTTTCCACCGCACTATATTATAGCTCGAAAGAATTTTCTCCCTACCGCAAAACTATCGTGTATGTATGTATGTATATATTGACATGTATACAACCTACGCTGTCGCAACAGCACGCGATCCTTAACAGTTCTCAAAAAGATACGAAAAATTAACTCGAGGAGTTTTTCGCGCGCATCGCGGAAGAGATCTCGAAGCGATCGTGCGCAATTACTTCCGAGTGAGTAACCCTGACTCGGACAAATTGTCAGTTTCAGACTTTGGCTTATCGGCCCTCGTAATTCATGCATCTTTATTGTTCTCGTAAATCTCGCAGGAATATGTCACCGATCTCTCTCACTCTCTCTCTCTCATGCACGTGTAAGACACTATATATATATTGAATATACCACATGCATGTGCATTATAATAAGTGTACGCGTATATGGCGAAGGAACAAGTCTGCGCGTGATCGATATCGATCTCGCGGATCGTTAATTAATTCCTCGTTGTGTGTGCGAGTGATATTTATTGATTTGTAGTCGTTCTTTGGGTGATTGAGATTTACAGTTAGGAAACAGTAGTTTAGAAAGAAAGAAAAAAATACATCATAGAGGATAGTATTTTTGGCGCTTTAAATCTGCGCGGGTATATACTTATGACGGATAAATACTGGATTAACCGAGAGCTGCAAAGTGAATAAATTCTTGGTGTTATTTTTTTTCGTAGGAGGAAACACGATTGCGCTTTCAATAATGAGGGTAAAAAATAACTGCCACGAGTACAAACTATTTGCTGATCTAGTTTAATAGCAAGATATTATCTTCCATAATAATTACATGTTTCTAAAGTAATAGGAGTTCAAAACGTTGTGGCGAGTGCGTATATATATATATATAAGTAGAGCGGTGATGAATTATCTGGATGATTATCGTGAACAAGCCACTCTTAATAATAAGATTTTTTTTTACAATACAAGAATTCATCAATATTCATGCTTTGCAATAAAGTAGATGCAAAAAAGTTACGATATACCATTCGCGCGCAACCATCCTAAAAAACGACAATGGCTAACGGAGCTAACTGAATTAACAATTATAAGCCGGTCGCACGATAATTGTATAATTCAACGAGTGCCGACAAGCGTTTAAAAATAATCCACCTTTTTTTTCGAGTTTAAACACTTCCCAGAACGACACCGATCTCTTCGATCAGCCGCGATTTTCTATGGCGCCACCGATTTGTCGCGATCTCACTCGAAAAAGCGTCTGATGCGGTCGTTAAAATTACACAGCGAGCCTCTTATTTCACCTCAGCCTTATTCTCCGCGACGATAACGACGAGCGAAGGCGAAATCGTCTCATCGCATTTTGCCCCCGTAACCCCGCGCGCCCACAAGAGAGAGAGAGAGAGAGAGAGCAATATAGACACGACGCATGTGGATGTGGCACCCTACCTTCGCTCTCATTGTGCTCGTCGTGGTAGTCTCTCCTGGCGTGCACATTCTTTTCTCGCCTTTTCCGTGGCTCAACTCGGGGGAAAAACGAGCGAGAGAAAACAAGAGGCCAGTCGTGCAGAGCTAGAGGTCTATTCACGGCTCTCTCTCTCTCCCTCTCTCTCTCTCTCTCTCTCTCAGCAGAGCCGCCGAGACGCTTATTATGTTCTATACGCGGGCGCTTATGTGTAAGGAGGTAGTTGGGAGGAGTAGTAGTTGTATGTACGCTCTGCTGCGGGATATATGTTTTTTTGCCCTTTCGAGCGGTTCTTCGTTTCTTAGTCTAGTTCTTCTGTTTTTTTCTGTTCTTCGCCCTGAGGATGGTGAGGCTTTGTCGCGTGGAAGGCTTTGATTAGAGGAAAACGCTTGGATTTGATGTTTAGAAAATGTAGGTTGGAATTAATTTGATGTTGATTATAAAAATCTTTCACGATCATCGTATTTTATTTATTAAATTTCACGCCATTTTGTTACGTTCAGTGTATAGTCATCATATTTTGATTTTTTTCCTCGAATATATTCTTTTGTAGATCTACGGATTATAACCGTACATGGTGTTCTTTTCTTTTTCCTTTTTTTTGAACGCATCCAGTACATGGAAACGGATGCGAAGAGGAGTCGGTATAAGGGCATTTTTCTCTTGAGAAACTTGTTTCTCACAAACAGTAGTTCTTTGCTCTTTCGTGGGGTCGCATTATATAAGGCTTGTGTAAAGCTGTCGATTGCTTTAAGAGGATTATCCGCTGGTGTGAAAATTGATTTATTATATATATTCGAAGAATGAGAAGAGGATTCTCCAGGTGATTCACAAGTTTGTATCTTTTTTACTCGCCCAGCTTGGTGATTCTTCACCAATGAACTCGACTTTCCAATTTAATTTAACTATATACAAAAATAAACAAATTTCAGCTATATTCAAGAGCGAGACCACGCACCAATAATTCGCAGCTCGCAACCCCCCGGCGTAGACAGCGAGAAAAAAAATGTCTAAAAATAACCCTTTCACACAACGTATACATATATAATATACACACACAGGCTCGACAAGGGATGCATAACGAGCTTAGCGCGCTCGCTGATCGATGAAAATACACGCCGCAGTGCACAGCGTGGTAATAAGAAGGATCAAAGTTAAAGGCTTGACTAAGTTTCGCGTGCACTCACACGCTAGTCGAAGCCAAGGACGTAACCCTATACCGACACCACAGCAGGGCTGCACACACGCGATGTACACGCCGCACCTGTGATATAGCTTATTACAGTCCTTAGATGTAATGTAATGTCGATGTTCGCGTGGGCGGTTTCGATGGCTGAGTGTTTTTCGTATATATTAGCGTGCTGCGTAAAAAGTAGGTTATCTCGAGGGGGTGAGGTGCGAGAGAACGCGTCGAATTTCACTGTTGCCGAGTCGGCTTGTGGGTGTGTTTATTAGTCGTTATATTAGTATAGTAGTGGCTGGTCTGATAACGATCGGTGCGGCACAGTTCTTTTTTCTGCAAGTGGATAATTATGCCAGGGTATAATGTGGTATATATTTATAATCAGCGGGATATGGTTTGCGAGCGCGTTGGATGTGGATATTAATATATGAGTCTATTAATAAGCGTGATTTATTCTCTATATACGTATTTTATGTATAGGCGTCTGAGGTATAAACAATTTATTTTACGACAAAGTTTTGGTTGAAAAAATATTTATATTGGAAAAGTCTTGTCCGAGCAATAATCTTGTAATTTAATGAAACGATCTCGCGCCGCGTTTGAACGTCAGAACTTGAAGATAACCATCTGACAAGTATTTGCGATCAAAACAAGATTGCTATCAAATTGTAAATATTCACAAATTATGTAATGCGCTGCGAGTATTTGTTTTATATTTTCATTTCTACCTTTTTGAACAAGCATTAATGGTTGTGTTATTTTTTCGTTACAGGTGAGTTGCAAACCGCATTTACATGCTACATAGACTAAATATCTTTACTATACGTAAGTTCACATGTAATGTATCATCAATGTTACATCTTACACTTTTACAAAATTTCACGAGTTACTGTACCGTCTGCATCCTAAAACCCACCAATTATAAAATAGCCCCTCGAATTAAAAACCCAGCTCACAAAAACACCCATCTCTCACACACACTCTACAAAAAAAAAAGAAATAAATGAAGGATCAGCAGAAACGATATAATGGGCCGTAAAGAAGGCCCTAATTGAATCACATATCCAAGAGAGAGAAAGACCGCAATAATTCGAGTCGAGCTCTTTCATCTAATTGTCACCGAGACCGTTCTCATATATATATATATATAGCATGTGCCTCGTCTCCGCGAGAATCGCGCCCGCGCGCGGAGCAGAGCTATGTACGTGCTTGGAATATTACCCTCGTGTCTGCTCTATATATATTTACGTACATGCGACTGTACTCTCTCTCTCTGAGTCATATTTATAAACATGTAGAAAACCGACACCCACGAAGTAGAAAAAAAAGAGTGAAGCTATGCGTACGGCTAATGAGACATTGGAACAGCAGCCGGACACCGCAAAAATCATCTATACCAAAGAAACATTGTGAATTTTTTTAGCGTAAGTTTTTTAATCATACTGCGCTTAATATAAATTATAGCTCGTACATCTTCGTGTCAGGAACAACGACTACAAAACGACGAAACTGCAACAGCGGAAAGTAAAGAAGTGTATTAAAAAAAGAAAAAATCTCGCTGTACAGCATAACGCTCGCACATGCTCACGTCGTCGCAAGTGCATAGTCGTCTCGCGATTTCACACGGTACTTCGTTGCACTTTCTCTCGGAAAAGGATGTGCCGCCCGATGAAGATATCGCGAAAGCTCGCTCTTTCTCGGGGTCAAGCGGAGATAACCGCGCGCACTCCCTGAATAGGCTCTCTCACGTGGGGGGTGATTTAATGCGATTTTCTTTCGTTGCAAATCTGTAACGCGATAACCGGCTAAATGGTCGTTAACCCGCGTCGCGTCGGGACTACCGTTGTCGATTCCCCGGCGAGACTTTGAGAGGCTCTTTGTCCATTGAAACGTTTATTTGTGCGTTTTACGCGAAAAAACCAGCGTACGCGCGGCTTCGCGCCTATCGCCGCGACAATTCATTCATCTTTATTTTGCGATGCATCGTAATTTTGTCTCTCGTTAAAAGGCGTTTGGATGATGTTGCGCTGTTTTTTTTTGTCATGTTTACGTACAAAACCCGAGATAATTCAGCAATTTACATCTTCGCATGCATATATATATATATGCGCACGCACAATTGCAATAAAACGCAAACGACTTACTAATGAGCCATGAAAAAGTCGTAAAGTGGTTTTACATCACTTAGAACGGAAGAGTCGCATCTCGAATGTTTCGTCAGACTTTTCTATGCCCAACGATCGCGGAATATACCGCATTAATTCCCTCGTCTAATTGAATCCTCGCCAAGCATTACGACAATATATCCTAGCGCAATTTTATATCGCAAAATTAATTATCAACAACAAGAGCCTCTCTCCCTTCAGCAGCCAAAACAAACTGTTTAATCGACTCGGCGTCAAAAGAGCGCGCCGTGCTCCGAAAAAAACACAGACTTTTTAAATGCCTACTGCAGCGCCTGTTTATTTTCCCTCCGAACTAAAGAAGCATCGCGAAAGAAAGCTGACGATAACTCACGACAGGCGTAAAGTAGTGACGCATAGTCCTCCCGCATCTATACGTATACGCATATCGTACACGCGTACAGAATCCAACGAAACTAGATGACCAAACGCGCTCGAGTATTATAAATGTATATACAAGAGGGGGGGGGGGGCACTATATGCTATACACATCGAGAAAAGAATCGTGCAGAGCAGAGAGAGAGAGAGGGGAAAGGAGCAGTATATAGTAGCGCGCTAGACGTCATCGGTATGGGCACACGGAGAGTCTCGGGGCGGCGGTGCGTACGGCGGCTCTTCCCTGCGCTGACAGTTTAGTCGTTGCCTCGCCGCAAGCCCGTTCGCATCGTCGAGGCGCCGTTCTCGCTCTATTATTTTTTCTTCTCTCTGGAGTCGAGCCCCCCCGGATCGCGTGTGTGTCTCTGTGGTGCAAAGTGGCTTGTTCAGTGGATTACTGCGGACTGAGCGCGGCTGCGGCTGCTGCCGATCTGTTCCTCGGCAGGAGGTGCATCTCTACGGCGACGTACGTATATATATATATATTTTTGTATGTACTTCATAGAAGTGACTTGCCGCGGTGAGCTGTTGCATCTTTTACGCGATATGCATACTTTATATGCGCGTTGTTGACCTTTCGTTGAATCGGCGATCAACGCCTAAAAAGCTCGGAACACATGGGAAAAAAAATCATCGCAACAGCTCTCTGCGAAAAAAAAAAACGATCCCCCGCTAAAACTGGAATTCAAAGTGTGGAAAATGGAGAGGCCTGCGCGTGTGCCATTGCACCGTGCAGCAGGGCGCACTCGTAGTCTCCGAAAATACCCCGTGTGTATTTTTACCTTCGCAGCAAAAACATTACTCTCGTCGCGGGCTTTACACGCGTGTGATGAGACGGTATATGTATATTATATCTAGAGCGTCAATGTCCCCGCGCGAATCTCGACTATATATACGTCTATAAAATTGCTATTACAGCAAATTGAAGCTATTTACTCGTTGTGTCCCGCAGTCTTTTCGTTGAGAGAAACGTGTTCGTAAGCATCTCGCGCGACGAACTTTTTCGTAATAATTCGCGTACATACGGGACACCTACGCCCGGAAACGCAACGTGGGCCGAGACGACGGCTATGACATAAGGTTACCTACGCCGTCTCTTGCTCGGACCGATATTGGAATATGGAAATGCTCTCGTGAAAGCCGGCCCCTGCAGCAGCAGCAGCAGGTTATATTGCGCCGCTGAATGTGTCTTTTCAATTGCCTCGTATATATATATATATACGCGTCCTCTCCGAATTCTACCGCGTGCGAGCGATCGAGTGGGGGATAAAAGTATATCGTGCTTCTTATACTTTACGACTCGTTTCGCGCGTGACCTTAGGCTCTCGGTGTGTTGGCCAATCGGAATTCATTAGCATCTTTATTATCTCGCGGGAACTGCGGATTTATTTTTGGCGGGAATATGTAACTTTTCTTATATTGCTACGTAATGTATATATCCGAGTTTATATTGCGACAATAATAAGCGCATCGAACTGGGTTGCCGATAAAAAAAGCACGAAACGAATGTACAAGAATATCATCGTATTCACGTATACATGTATATATAATCAGAAAGCAGCAGCAGCAGCAGCGTCCACGTGGTTTCCGCAAACTTGGACGATAAGCGCCGGGCCGCGACTTCCTATATGTACTTGTATATACAACAGCAGCAGAAGCAGTCCGCGCGGCGACATGTCCGCCACATCATCTTATCGTCCCGCCGCCAACTTTCCACATCGTTATATATATGTCTGTCTGTGCTGTGTGTATATATGTATATATACATGTTTCTCGAAACGATTACTACGCGAAATGTGCAGCAGGTTTTTGGGTGTATATGGTGTTGGAGTTTTTAATTACTTTCGGAGAGTCACAGCGATTTTATTTATCACGCACATACAGCATAGAGAAATCAATCTCCCAATATACATTCCATCACTCGTCCGCTTCCCATAAAAATATATACATCCTAGAACCTGAACACCGAAATTTATATAAATATCCGCGCATGACAATTATCGTATATATAAAATTCACTGAGAGAAGAGTTTCTTTGAGTCAAATAAATTTATTGACTATATTATCAAACGTTAATTCGCTGAAATACACATCAGATGTGGTTATAGTTACTGAATTTATTTGACTCTACCAAACTCTTCTCTCAGTGTATCTACGTATCGCGAGAAGCTATATTACAGATCGCCCACACCTGCAGTCCACTTGGGTTATACATACATACATACATACATATATATTAAGTATACGCGTTGGAAGAGATATCGCGCCGAGTCATCGCGCTCACACACACACAGACACATCCTTGACGTAATCCGTCGCGCGGATTCACTCGCGGCTGAATTCGTCCGCAAAGGTCGTCCTCGTCATTCGTTCTTCTCGACATACAACACGACAACGTAAAACTATCCGAGATCATGTATAAGCAATTTGTCGTATACGAAACACCGTAAACGATAAACGGTAATTTGCCGAAAAAAAGGTTATCTCATTCCCCGGCTTACAAGTAATATCCTCGAATAACACGTTTATACAGAGCGGCGAGACTCCGCGGAGAGAAAAAAGAAAGTCGGTCGGAAAATCGCATTAACGACGACGACGAGCCGGTTCGTCGCGATCATCCTTCGGCGCGCGCGCGACAAATCGAGTTTACCGCCGCGCGAGCGAAGAAGCCGTTTCGATTCAAAAGGAGCTCAGGAATCATCATCGCGGAATAACAAGAATAAAGTATATATATATATATATATATATGTGTGTGTGTGTGTGTGTGTGTGTGTGTGTGTACAGAATAGAATCTCCTCGAGTGCTAATAGTCGTCGTTGGGCGACGGGCGAACCGGTAGGCCGCCGTCGATATAATTATACGAAGCTAAGATTGACGTGCGACGCTGCGGCTAACGGGAATTCGAGGCATGGCCGGATGGCACGATCGTCGATTCCGAATAGCTGGGCCATTGATGTGCCGATGATTGCTCTCTGCTGTGTGCGCATGTGTATTATATAGACGCGCACCTATGTGGTAGTGGAGATTTTGTCACGAGTCAGGGCCACGGCCACCTTGGGCTTGATTCTTTTTTGGTCTGCGAGTGTGTGTGTGTGATGAATTTCGAAGTTTTTTTATTGTAGTTAAACGATTGATCCAGTATAAGTATATATCTTTGTAGCATTATTAGAAAAATGATTTCGCTTTGATTTTACTGTTAATTAGATACGTTATAATCGTGCACGCTTTGAATTAAGCGAAGGATAAATAATTGTCTGGAAAAAAGTGGAAGATTAAGAGCTGGTGCATTCAACGGCGGTAATCAAACGCATTTCCATAAACGTATATAGAAAAGCGCGCTGCTTCAAAAATTCGAATGATCGAGTATACCTACACATACGCGACATCAAAGCTCCCATATCGGTTCCGATGAAAAATAAGATAAGGCTCGTACTAATTTAATGTGAAAACGAGAGTCAATTTGCCGTGCGCGCGCGAGCTCAGTGTTCTCGGCTTTTTGTAAACGACAGTGTGAATAGCGCCGCGGGAAGCTTTTATAACGGTGATCAAGAAGATAAGCAACGATCCGGCCGAATGCCTCTCGACTTTTACTCGCTTCATGTTTTTTTTTCATTTTTATTTTTTACCGCTTTTACAAATTACACGCGATCGGCGGGACTCGATAAAAGATTTTCCATCCGTTTATTTTCTCCATTTGTAATCAGAACTGCATATATATATATATATATATATGCCTGGGCGCACGAGATTTGCATAAAAGGTGACCAGTTTTCAGGAATGTCCGCGAGGTGTGCGTATGTGTATATTTTTACAATTCACGACTAATGGTCTCGATAATGCGAAGCCGTTCAATATTTCGTGCGATTATAATACACGCGCGCCGACTACCTATATTTTTAGGCAATATTGCTCGTACATAATGAATTATTCATTTCGAGTAAAAAAAAAGCAATTACGATATATATGCTCGAGTAGTGGGCGATGAAAAATGCGGATTCTTGCTATTGAAAAATTTAGAAAAACTCAACGAGGTTTCATAAGACACGCTTCGACGGCGATCGCGATAAAAGACAAACAAGGGAATCCGAAAATAATCTCTTCTTAATCGGATGTACATCCTAATGAAGATGTGTATTTCATATACTTCATCGCAATGCGCACGGCACACGAGAAGGCAGCGTAGATATATTAGTGTTTCGTTTATAAAAAATATATGAATAGCAACAGACGAAGGCATCGACGGAAAAAGCATATCTACAACAATAAAACAACCCGATCCCTCATCTCCCTCTCGATCTCTGTCTCTCTTTATAATCCCGCCTATGTTGAGGCCAAAGACTCAGCGGTGCCAGTTTCTTCAACGTCGCGCGCGCGGGGTTTTTAAAAATATTCCGAATCGCGAATTGTTGCTATCTCAGGTGAATGAATCCCCCGCTGTTCTCACGCTTCGCTCTCTCGTCTCTTTGGTCTGCTGTCCGTCGACCCTAGCCTATGTCTATTTATAAGCGCCGCGTGCGTTTTCGCCGCAAGTACGTCTTTGCCGACGCGCAGCGACGAGGGAATCCACTTTTGATCGCACTGCTGTCGCTGCTGCTGCTCTTCGCGTATTATAAGATTGTGCCTGTGAGTTGATGACGCGTTGGTTGAAATTTCGGGCAAATTATTGAAATTTCTGTACTCGCATTTTTCGACAATATTTTCACACGCGGAATAGCTGGGTTTTAAACATTCATTCGCGTTCAGCCGTTTTGTTTCAACCCTTGTTTTTCTCCTGTCTTCTATTTCTACTACTAGGTGGAACTGGCCAGAGTCAGTCTCTGTCTGTTACGTCGTTACACTCGTTCTAAATCCGTAGCAAAACAAGTAGCAAACTCCGTGATTCTGGAGCCGAGATCGCTAATTTGAGAGATTGCGATGCAGACCCGGGGCAGAAACTGCATAGCTCTTGTACAAACGACGGGCAGACGCTAGTTTGCAATTCCATTTTGTTACGACTTTTCATTTATAACGGGTACGATGGAAATTAAGGTCACGTTTCTCGTCGGTATGTTTAATAATTGATTCGCTCCTACAAAAGACAAACAAGATAAATAGAAGTAAGTAGAGCAGGCTGCAACGATAAAGCGAAAAATCACGGGATTTTATCATGCCATATAATTGACAGAATTTTTGACATCTGAGTGAGAATAAGAGCTTTCGTTATCATGCCTCTATTTTACTCTGTCTTTTTTGTTCTTTGATCTGCCTCCCTCTATCAACAGTATTCGCTCTGAAAATAAAACATCCGATGCTCGACTCGTTCTTCTCATCAGCGCTTATACCTCGCTTGCGAGATCGCATTTTTCTCCATCGTTTTCATGAAATTAGGTTGTCTCGTTTGTTTCTCTTTGTTAGGCTCGTTGACTCGATACGTCGTTTTCAGAATCAAATTACTCGATACGATTGTATCGGGCAAGTCTACGTGATATTAATGCAAGAGTTATACTTTTTAATTTATCGCGTGATTCATACGGTACAGTTGATTGCTTTAATAAAAGCAAACATATAAAAATAATGCAGCTGCCTTCGAAAATACAAGTCGATATCTGTTTGTGGAAATGAAACCGTAGCCGTATATATGTTTTCTAATATCCATTCATTTTGATACGCGGCCGTGTACCACTTTAGCCTGATCATATTATAAACACGGTTTGGATGAGATCCGGATCGGTTGCACTCAATGCACGGATCATATAGCTTCGATGCATACATATATATATGCGCGAGAGAGATTATACCTTCATCCCAATTAACCGATCCTGCGCATCTATATACTGGGTACGACACTCGCGCATTTCAATTGAGAAACTATATGCGTCGAATTGAAACAAGCGCATTAGCGAGCAATCGTTTAGCTTCGAGTTATCACACTTTACGCACCCTCGTATATATATAGGCATGAGAGAAACAAATTGGTAACTCGGCTATCCTCCCCGGGGTGATGAAATTGAAGGATGTCTAGTCTGCTCGCAATCGAATTTCCGTAAGTCTCGCGCGGAAATTATTCCGACGAATCGTATGGGTCGGGTCGACCATACCATATAAGTATATAGGGCTTCCATTCTAACGAGGACCAGTGCGGCATACCAAGTGCGTAAGCATTTTCCTTACTCGCGATCTCCCTTCGACAGAAAGTGATAAGATTGCGACTGTGAGGAGGTATACACACACATATATATAGCGACTTCATTTAGTCAATGCTATTGCTAATATGCGCATTATTAAGAGCTATTGTGTCTATCGAGCACAATGTGCGTTAATTATATATCCTCAGCTTTCCGGGTAATGCGATCGCTCGCGTATACGTTTTTGGACATGTATATACATATATAAGTTGAACGAGTCGTTGTAGACCCGAGCACAAAGAATTATAACGCGATTACGACGTACCATTAGCCAGACGCATCAGCGTTATAATTCTGTCAACAAGCCCATTGATATACTCGTTAAAAAATCTGCCTATCGGTTCGCAGAGCGACCAGCGCGATAGTTCCCCCTTATTAACTCGATAAAGCGTTCTCGCTTCGTTATCTCGCCGCAGCAGTAGCCTCTCACTGTACAATATTCTACACTCGTGGTGCGTGTCATTCAACTCGGGTAATTTCGTAATTTCGCGCCGCGAGAGAGATCCCACGAGCCCCTGCAAAATTGACAATGAGAAGCGGAAGAGCTCGAGAAAGAGAACGAATGCCGAGGGACTTTTGTTTCTCCGATGTGCGCAGGCATGAGAAAAATCTTGTTCTTATCTTTCGATGCGCGATATGCGCGCTTTCAATGGTCAGGCTTATCGCGACGAATGTTCGCGCTGCGCTAATTGTGTTGGTCGTCGATGAAAAGACGAGAATTTTTCTCTCCTCTCAATATTCCTCGATATATCGTCCGCGTGTATATATACAAATGTGTCTGGGAGAAGACGAGCAATCGCGACTACTGGCTGTCGACTCTATGTATAAGTCTATCGTATACCAGCTTATAAATTGTAGAGCGAAAAGCTACGCTCGCGGAATAGTAAAATTTCTTGCTCAGTTTCACACCGCCTCCGCTTTTTCGCGATCGGCTCCTCTCGGCGTTAAACTACAAGCGCAAGGACATTAACCGAGAGCCTCCCATTCGCAGACTATAATTCCGCTGGGATAATAAAGCACGAGGCACATCGGGGTATATATATACAGGTACGCGCACACACAGCTCTCCGGTCTCTTTTTACGGCTGCTGAAGTCGCTCTCTCGTGTAAATACAGCTGGGTACTCGATTTTCTATATAAATTTACGCTTCTTGCCCGCCGACACTTTGCGGTCAGTCCTCCCTCATTTCCTCCTTTCTTGTATATAAAATAATTAGCTCTGATGATAGTCCGATGCAGCCGCGATAAAACGGGCGGTGCGAAGCGGATGTTTGCTCTCGAAAATGCGTGTAGCGAGTGTATAACAAGGCAAAGCTTTGCTCTTTTTTTCTTAAGTGTATAATTGAAGGATCTTGCGGATTTACGCAAGCTCGTATAATGCGGGAGAATTGAAAACTTGGCCGATATTATAGTATACTCGGGCTGTGATTACTGTTGCGCTACTTGGTACTTGAAAACTCGCGCGAAATTTAATTTTAAAACTTAAAATAAATCCGACCCCCGGCTTCCATCGTCTCATTCTTGTGCTACATGTGTCGTTTCGAACTGTTCACTACGGCTGACGCGGACTCGATCGTCGTATGTGTGCGAGGTGGATGTGTATATAGGATCCGTAGTCGTTGTGTGGAGATAAGAATTGTTTCTGGTATCGATCCGTCGGTTGAGATTTGGCATCGCGCGAGAGAAAAGCAATTGGATTATCGTGTCAAAAAATAACATGTCGATCGCGCGGAAGGTCGCGATAAATAATGAACTCTCGCAAGTTGACACAACAGCAGCAGCGAGCGAGCTTTTATCGGTGATTAGTCTTGCGTTATTTTTACGCTAATTGTAAGCGAGTATTTGCAAGTGCGGCTGTAGACAACGATTATTTTGTTTACTTGTCGCATCTAATGTTTTTTTAATGCACATTTAATTTTAGATATTATATATACAGGCTAATTGTAATTACAGCATCAGAGTAGATCGTCTATATATAAGTATGATTGTTTCCTCTTCTAATATTGACTCGGGTAAATATAACAATGTTTAAGCGGACGGCAATGATATTCCCCTGCCCATATTATCTAAAACAATCTGTCTCAATCGTCGGCAATTTGTAGGTACAGCGCTACTATACTCGCTACTATAGGTATAATTCCCTCGGTCTGACTCAATCGCGCGACGATGCATATAAAATCTGTCCTCGATTTTCCATCGCCATTGAAATTCCCGTCGGTCATATACACAGGTCGTCCAGCAAAAATTCAAACAACTTCAGCTTTTTTGCCAACGGTCATTTTGCTCTCAACATCCGCGCGCGCATCGGCACTATTTCCCAGAGTATCTCGACGACTATATATACGCGCTATATAGCAAAGGCTACACGCCCGATTGAATTACGAGGGCAAAGCTCGCTGCGGCAAGAAGTCGCGCGCGGCGGCGCAGGAAGTGTCTTTATTTCAAGGCTTTTTTCCCAAGCCTCGCGGGAGGCTTTTCTTTTCCTGCGCGCGCTCTCTGGAGACACGGCCCTGCCCTGCACGGCGTGTCTTTTCCGGATTATTTTCTCGATAAACGCATTGTCAAGACTGATTGGCTTTGACCTGGGCTTTTTTCTCGTATGAAATTATCTCTATAATATATAAAATGCGCCTGCTCACGAGTACGCGGTATATATCCGTTAACAATAGGCGGCAATCACAGTTGAACGAACCATTAAAAAGCCGTATTCTCTCGGTTGCCGGGAATTTGCGATTCCTCGTCGCGACGCAGGCACGTGCGCTCGCTCCAAAAATAATCACCGGCTCTTGTGTTGATGCTGTCTGGAGAAGTCGCACCGTCGACGACGAAGATTAAGTTCATGCGGGGCATGCGCGAAAAGTGAATATCCCCGTCGCGTGCTGCAATCCAATTCATGCGTATATTATACGTATATACATGTGTTTATATATATATATATACGGCTGGCTCTCGCAAACGAAATAATCCGATGCAGCATTTCTCATCGTGTTTATGTACAGCCGGAGAAACGGAGGAACAAAGCGAGGAAGGAGCAGACTTGGGAATAGATTGTCGTCGTGCTCCGGAGTTGGGTGTAATTGTAATGTAACGCTCGGGATGTGTGTATATATATATATAGTTTCACGGATCGATGATACCTCTGCATTATATACACCTATGATATTGTTGGTCCGCATTGAAGATTTATCAAGCCTGAATACGTTAAAGCGCTTAATTGATCGCTCATAATATACTCGATCACTGCGGAATATCTAAATGATGCAGGTGTTCGCGCGGTCTTGATGGCTATTAAATTGCGCTACTTTAACGGGAGAGTTAATACGGATTTATATCTTGTACATTACGAGAAATGTATAATTATATAGCTTTGCACATGCGCAGGTGTTGAAATCGATTGCTTCTTGTACATTCTATATATGTATATCCATTAATAATTTATATGTTCGAGAAGCGACTCTTGAAAGAAAAGCTATAGATACTTGAAAACTTATCTGAAATATACGGGAGAACTCGAGCCATTATCAGATAGCTGCTAATAACCCTCGACATACACACACACACACGCATACATGTACATATATATATATCCCTCGAATATGAATATTATAAGAAACGTCGTCAGTCGCCCGGGCTTATTCAAGCGGCGCCACGACGACGAATGAAAGGGGCGCGCGATGAGCAAAGAGAGCAAAAGTATACACGACAGATAGCTTCCCTGCGAATATTGCAAAAGACGAGAAGAGGGGGAGGGGAAAATGGTCGATAACGCCGGGGATGCTGTCGTTGCTGCAGAGAGCAAACCTCGGCTCTCTTCCGCATAATTAGCTGCCTTGAATATTCTCTCCGGCTCGATATAAACCAGTTGCCAGCTCGGAAACTGGTCGTCTATACTAGACGCCGCGCGCGACTACCGGTAAAAGGGCTCTATACACTGTGTGCGCCTCTCTTCTGGACCTTCTGTTATACCCGCGTCACCTTTTTTTTCACCCGTCTACGTCACCTCATCTCCGCACCAGACTAGAGTACACTCGCATACGCGGACACTGAACGTGCTTTATCTATCTCGGCTCCTATATATAGCAAAGATTTACGCGTGGATTATTAACTTCCATCCGATTTTCCAACCGCTCGTGTGTTTCTATACGCGACGATGCAGATTTACACCTTTGCATCGGAAGATTCACCCGTGATCAGCAGTAGCTACATACAATAGGCAATTGATTCCGAAAGAGCTGTTAAATTGCGTTTTCGCACGTATCAATTTAGCTGCGAGCCCATCAGTGTATGAAAAAAAAAAATAAACGCCGAGGGGTTTAAGCCGCCGGTTAACGAGTAACCATTAACGGCGTTCGCGCGCGCGATGCTTCCGCGATATAGACAAGCCTCGCGCAGAGGAAATAAATAATAAAATACACAGCTGCTCGAAAGTAATTTGCGGTAATGAAAAGTTTATTAGCGAGTGAGAGAGGCCTTTCCATTATGCTGCGCACCGCATCTCTGATGAAAATGATTGAAATGGAACGGAATTTTATTGTCGGCGGCCGCAGTGTACTGTTAAGTCTCGATATTACGGTGCATTATATATAGTGGTTTCATTAAACCATAGTCTATATAACAATAAGAGGCGTATATTAGCTCCTCTACGGTTTCTTCGGTGAATCGTCGGAATTAATAGACGCACGCGGCTTCGAAGATTGTTTGAACGAAATTTCTGCACCGACCTATACACACCAGCTGCATTCCAAAAATACGAGGGCCATTCAACCCAGCTGATTTACATACAACCACTCGAGTTTCCTTTGTCCCTGCACTGTATCTTCCTACGGCAAAAGCTACTTTTCTAACAAAAAAAAACACTACAATTTCCTCTTCTGCTGAAACAACTCACTGAACAGTGTCCGTCGCATTCGTTCCGCAGCGTCACGCGACTACCGCTCACTGCGGTATACACAGGAAGGATGTCCTGCCTGTATCGTGACTGCTGGTACACAGAGCTATATAGTCGACTAAATAAGCGTTTACACTCGTCGCATCAATCATATACACGAAGTGGATATATACCTATGATCCTTTTCTATCCTGTTTCGGGGGAATTCGATGCTTGGTGCATGTTTGAATTGCTCGCGGTTATAATAAGGAAAGTAAATATTGTGTCGTATGCGCGCGTTCGTTATACACTCTTTCGGCCGCCGATTAGATAGCTCGTCGCGTGCGCTTGCGCCGTTACGAGGATACCTTATTATACGATTATACAGTTATATTTTTCCTCAAAAGTATATGTATACATTACTCATCGCTGTTTATTCATTCGGTTTTCAACGTATAATTAGCACCCAAAAAATTAGCAAATTTTTAATCTTCCATTCGCTAATGGGTCCAAGTCACTCGATAACCCCTAATCCAACCAAATCCAATCGCCCCTCGTGCAAGCGTCCGATCGAGTGCACACCCCATCCGCAGCGATACACTCTCTGCGTAAAAAGGAAAAACGCGGTAGCTAAACTTCATCCTGCGAGTACACTAACGCATTCAGAGGTGTCGAGGGAATTGAAAATCATCGAACGCAGCGAGCATTAGTCGTTTCAAAGTACCCAATTAAAAGTCGTGCGCATATACGCAGACGCACGCGAGGAGGCCGGAAGTGCAGGCCGCTGCGTCGCATTGGTCATGCAGAGCGTATATATATATATATATATACGCATCGAGCAAAGCAACAGGGAAAAAACGGGACGCAGGACGCGGAACGCAAGAGAAAAGGGCAGTTGGTGAATGCACTTATATATATATATATACGTTGTTTTCTTTGTTGTGATATTTTTGCTGTGTTATGAGTCTTTTTTAGAGTAGCGCGATAACGATGTGTAATTTTGGCGCAGCGGCTTGCTATTCAAATTATACAATATATGACGCGCAAGCTCGATGTAGATAAAAACTTGATATCGCATTTATCACGCTCAAAAAGCGCGCAGTCCTCGAAAGTACACTCTCATCCAAGCAAATGTGCAATTCGAGTCCATTGTGTTACGAGCAAGCTCTCTTGCCTCGTCCATCATGGAGCGCGTACGGCTCATTGTATCCCCTGTTTTTCCCGAGTTTATATCACCAGACGAATTTCCAGTACAGCTTTTCTTTATTAAATACAGCTCGGCGTCGTCCTGCTCTTTTCGTCGTGACCCTCGTCGCGGCAGCATCGCCCCATCTCGATTTCGCCCAGTAGCCCAGTATCCGCGCCTTTGTGCTCATCTCCCTCTCGATTAAAATCTCGCTTCTATAATACTCCATCGTGCGTCAGGAACTGGTTCGTTGCACCCCTCGCGGCGATTCTATGCATGTGCTCTTACATACACGACCTCGTTGTATTATGTTCGATGTAGAGGAGAGGGTGACTCGTGTGCGCAAGGGATGAACGTCATGTGGGTCATTTTTATTTAAATTTTTTTTTCGACCGCAGACGTGCTTTCTAATGATTTTATTTTGGGGAGTTTGAAAAATTGAGTTTGTATCTATATATACATTAACGAGTGGTCTTCAATGGGTCACGTTTTCTTCTGTTTGTTCAATGTAGAATGGATGGAAAGTTTACATTCGTTTTGCAAAGCTAAATAAAGCTGGAGGTATAGTTGTGTACATTTTATATGAAAGCGTTTATGATAGGAAAAAGCCTTTTCCAAACAATGGGTATTAAATCGCATGTCACGCGACAGAAACTTCATTTTCAAATTAAATGCGGATTATACCCGTCGCTGAAGGTAGAAAATCCCCGTCTGAGTCTCGTTGTAGCTTTTCGATTAAGTATATCTGCGAAAAACGTCGGACAATATTATTAAAAAAAAAATTATTTGAAATGTAGAATTATTATACAGAAAACCACTCCAAATACAGAATAACATTAGTTAATGCGTCGACACAACGTAATACAATACACTAACCTACCCCCTGCACAGACTTCCAAATCTATAACTCAAAATTCCCAGGATCGATCCAAATATGTGTCCAAATATACACACAGCACAGGCCAATAACCCCAGTATCTCGCAAACACCATAGAACACGAGCGCGAGAGTCTATGTCGCACGAGAGAGCGAGCGAGAGAGAGAGAGAGAGAGAGAGAGAGAGAGAGAGAGAGAAAACCAAGAGGGTGGTATGGGGGTAGATCGAAGGGGACGCCGGCGCTGCTGCCGCACCCAGCGCAGGCGTCGCTCTCGAGAGCTGTGTGCAGTATTCCAGCTCGCGCTCTCTCTCTCTCTCTCTCTCGCGTCGGCGCTCTACAGACGGTGTTGCCAGGTGCTGCCGGACCACCGCTGCCGGCCGGCTCCAGTCCGTCCACGTCGTTTCGCGACGCTATACCTCTCGACGGTCGTCTTCTTACTATACCTTACATCTTACGCTCCAACTCGTTCCGAGCCAAAAGCTCAGCGCGCCACGCGACCTTGCCGCTGATCTTGCCCTAGCAAAGGTCGGCGTCCTGCCATCACTGTGGTAGCAATAGTAGTATTATACGTTATAAATATAGTTGCGGACTTTGTGATACTCCTTCTTCTCACCCTCGTTAACTCCAACACTTTGGGCAGCTCTCGAGGGCCTCGAGGGCTGGTTCCCTCCTTTCTTTCATCCGTCCTATACGCTGCTGCAGGCTTCATTTTAAAGCTGAAAGCTCGAAGGGGGGGACTCACGACCGCCCCGGCGCAGAGCTTTCAAGGCTACGAAGAGCGAGAGAAAGAGAGAGGGAGCGTGAGGGGGTGAGAATGCGAACGAAAGGTATGTAGCGCCGCTGGCTGGAAAAGTCGAGAAGTCGTCGAAACAAGTGCTGGAATCGAGCTTTTATTTAAATGCAAAGCGCGAGTGCTCGGAATAGTTTGAATCACCGCGAGAAAGTTGCTCGCTACTCGTTGTTTATTAGTGCGGAAAACACACTTTGAATTCCACTTGAGTATATTAGCGGTGAACGACTGCAGACACATGTACCCTAGCGTTTGCTCTGCTTTACCTTGTAGATTCACCAAGAGATGCAGCTGAGCCAAAAAGGAAGAATCGAAATGAGCCATCGGAAGATGATGAACTAAACGTTTACGTGCTTTTACACGCATATCCACACCGGCAGTAACGGTAATATACCCATCGACGAAAAATGGCGGACTACCGGAGCTCCTGCCGGCGCTGCAGGATCGCGAAATAAATATATATCTCGGCTCTCGGCCCGCCGCCACTACTGTTTTTCCGGAGGAGCTGCGCGAAAAGAGGGGAGCTTACTGCTAGATTTTCGCCAATCGATTCTCACTGTCGACAACTGCTGGATGCACTGACCGTGCAATTACGCACTGAGGAAGAGCAGAAAGATCCTGGGACGCGCCACGCTGACGAAGAGGAATTTCTTTTTGCGAACAGCGGAGACAGAGGTTGCTGACAATTTTTCACAGATTAACTCGAAGCGAGCTGCCGATGAGACGATCGCGCGAAGAAGCAGTGACCGGTGAATAAGGAGGTAGTCATTTTTGTGAAAAATCGCTCTTACGCTTCTTTGATATACTGCTGTTGTGTAATATGCTATTCACTCGTACATTTTATCGAGCGCCTCTCATTTTAACAAACAACGAAGGAAAATATTATCTTAGGCATTGTAAAAGAGTCTAATTTCGCTTTTGAGTAATTTTTTTTATACGTGAACTAAGGTTTTTCACGATAATGACTTCCTTCCCCAGTTTTTAGTGTTCACCCGCGAATGAAGTGCTATTTAGGATGATGGTGGAGCGCGTCGAGGGTCACCTCTTTATGTACCGCCGGCCGGTCTACAGGGTCTTCCAGTACCTCGAAACCGAGTAAGTATACATAATATACATCGCGCACCTGCGCTTTTGAATTCCAACGTACACCAGGCCTAAAAAAATGTTGTATCTACGGTATACATCAGACGGACCCGTACGTGAGACTCGCAACTCGTGAATTTATCAACGGATCGAATATGCAAATTCCGTAGCGCGTGTTTTGTCGATGTAGCGCGCCTGCCTCTGGGTTTCCATGGAGAAATGTCGTCCACCATGGCGCAGACCATCGGATTTCGATCGGTCTGCGGCATGTTGCTGCGTTATACCCACGTTGACAACTTTGCCATTTTGGGTTCAAAGTTCACTGTGGATAATGGAATAAAGCGAATTTTGACGAAATTCATTTATTGCATCGATGCAGTGATTTTGCGAATAATAGAGATGCGTTCTCATGAGAAAGAAACGGCTTACTCAATGTAACAAAGAAGTTTATACGAGTAAATATAAATTGCGTATCGTGATTGTGAATTTCATATCGATTGTCATTGGATGTATTCTTTTGTCATTTCGATACGAATCCATTTGATGCTGTCGATAACGTCGGAGTATTTCCATTCGACCCAACTTTGCGCATCGTCACACGTGTATGCAATCAATGCTACCTAAAATGTTTTTTTTTATACAATTGAACTAATCGATATAGATTGTAGGTTATACAACAGCTTATTTTTATCTTACCAAAGTATTATTCGATATTATCGGTGATCCCAACGGGGGACAGTGAACGTTCTTTTTCAATATCGGTTCTGATTTAAAATGTTCTGCTTTCGTAGTTGCATTGGTATCGTTTGGTTTTGGAATAGCATCAGTATAGCTTGGTTTTATTCCACTAGTTGCCTTTTTTTCATTGTTGCTAATATTAATATCATCATTTGTTAAATCACTGGATGAAACTGTTCCTACCGAGTCGGCTTTACTATCGACACCATCAACTTTGGTGTTTGTCTCTTTAGTATTGACATCGTCAACTTTAGCGTCTGTTTCTTTAGTCGTGTCATCGTCAATTTTGGTGTCTGTTTCTTTAGAATTGTCTTCTTCCGTGTTAATGTTCCTTTGAGTGTCTTTCAATTTCAAATTGCCCTTGCTTTTTAAATGTTCGTCCTCGGAATCATTATGTTCTTTAGGTATGATATACAACTCTTTTAAGGCTTGTTTTAATATTTTTTTGCCCATCAAATCAGATATTTTTTCATTTATTTTATCATCTGTCAATGGCGTATTCTTTTTAAGAATATTTTTGAAAAATGGAAAGGCATTTTCTGTGCGAGCAACATGCCGAGTCATTGATTCTAAAATTTTTGTTATGATATCGCTCATTGAGTTTTTCATAAAATTTGCCAACTTTTCTTTATTCTCTGTTGTAACATTATTCGCCGTGATTTCCTTTTTAATTGATTCCCAGTCTATAAAAATATCTGAAATAATAATAAACATTGTCAGCAAATAAATAATGCTTTAATGCGTAATTTATAAATAAGTTAGGACTTATAAAATTACCTGCATTTCCCAATGCTGCTGTCATATTGCTTCGATTGGGTTCATTTTTACTAGTATCAAGTTCTTTGGCTTTGGTTTTGTCTGCCACTTCCTTGGTGAAATATTGTGGGGGAGTTTTCTCGGGTTTTCTAACTTTTCTACCCAGCTGCTTTAGTGCTGGTCGCTTGGTAGTTCTGGAGTTTTTTCTATTCTTATGACTTTTTTTGAATGATCTCACCATAAACTCTTCATCATTTCCATTATCTTGATCATCATCTGTGTGTCTAGGTGATGGCAAGTGTTTCATTTGTAATTTTTGTATGATATGTTGATTCTGAAAATTTTAATTACTTCTTTAATAATAACTCGTTAAGTTGCCAAATCATGCGATATACAGAGCTATTAATTAATTACAATTGAATTCTCAATTACTGTTAGAAGCTTGCACCTATCTGGGCAGCACATATGTCCTACGTTGTCAAAAGCGTTAGAAGGTAATTTTGGAATGACCGCTGACTTGAGAGAAATTCTATGTAAAAAATAATTGTTAAACCAATATGAATCAAATAAAAAATTGAATCAGTAAAATGCAGGCTTACGAGCAAGAAAGCGTTAAAACAGCGACATTGTTGGTCGCATGTTGAATGGAATTAGGATCGGGTACGTAATGTGGATGTATCTCATAGTGCGCAATCTTGATAACGTAACTGCTCTCCTCTAATGCTCCAATCAGTACAGCAAGCTCTGCGTCAATGTGATGCCTGCATAGGAAAGAAATATCAGGTTACCGATATAGCGACTTCTGCATCCCGCTATTTTCGTAAAAAAGAAAATGACTTTGATTACTCACTCGTAGATTTGAGCTCGATTCATGCACGTGGCTGATGTTAAAACGTGCTTCTCGTTTAAAATAACTCCGCTGCACATGAAATACCTTGTTTTCCTGTGGACGTTTTGCGATATGTTATAGTTATACTTGGAAGTTTAACGGCTACGCGTTTAATAGAAACTTTATGCTAACGAATCCCAGGTTTGAGTTTAATAAGTAAAAATTCTTCTTTGCACTGCGGTGTACGGTGGAGATAAAATCTTAAACTCATAACCTTTATCTCTAAAAATAGAATCCTGAACGCAACGCAGTAGTCGATAATTTGTCATATAGAGCGCTTCTTTGATCCAAGAGCCTCTTGTTCAGTTATAAAGAAAGCGAAGCTATATAATAGAGGTACCGTTAAGCTTGCACGAATATACGCGACGATAAATAAAAGCATCATCTCCTCCATTAAGCATTTCCAGCTCATTAATCTTACGTGTCATATCCCCGCGACTTACGTAACTTTGTCGGCGACGTTACCGCACTCGGGTACATCCTGATCCCTCACAATAAAAGCGTGCATCTTTAGAAAGTCCTCGGTCCGATCGACGTCTCCATCAATCCAATGGGCTTCCGACCTTTTATTCCTCGACACTTGTCCACCTGGCCTCATCTCGCTATTCCACGTCTTCATGGCCTCTTTCCTCCTCGCCGCGAGGCTTCTCCTCTTCCATATAAAGTCATCGGGCGTGAAGAAGGTTACGCGTCCTCCAATTAAATGCTCGTCGCCGATATCGGCCGACTTGTAAACAGATGTAGGATCTGGCCAAGGCGAAGACGAGCGGAAATCACGTTCCCGGGCGGAAGCCCGCTGCTGCCCGTGGTTTGTTAGGCTCGCGGGCGCGGCTTCTGCTGCAGCAGACGATGACGACCTTGAACCCGTTTCCGACCCGGCACTCGTATCAGCGCAGTCGCCGAGCTGCCAGAGAAGCAGCAGCATTATTTTCACTCGCATGACGATGGGCTTTTAATAGTCGTCTGGTAAGAGTCAAAGACCCTGCTGCTCTTGCTGCGGGGAGTAGTAACCGTGCTGCATCGCTGCGAGCTGACGTACAGTGCACGACTTCTTCGACTCGGAAATTTGCCTTGCGCGCGGCTCCCCCTTCGGTATCGCCACGCTCAATTAAGATCGGCTAATCGGTCGATCGTTAAATCGAGCTCTGCGCTCGCTGAAACTTCGATTTGCCGAGTATACAAACGTTGGAGTTTGGCTTTCGAGTATGCGTTTTTTAGCGATTCTTTGCCGATCGCGCATGAGTAAGACTTAGAATTGTATGATTACGAGACGGTTTTCAGTAACATTGCTATTGTTGGTGATTCGTTCATTCGATCGTGCAATAATATCCGTGGTATTGGTAAATGAATGTGACGCAAATGTAGAAAGAAAAATGTATTTTCAGATTTTTTTAAAGCATAATTTACACATCGGTATTCAAATTTCTGCTGTTTTTATATAAATAGAAAAAACAATTTTTCGTAATCACGACTGACCGGTATTTCTCAAATAGCCTTCAATCGTTTACATTGCCCGCCTTTCTGCTCAGTTCCAAGAATTTTCTGTAAAGCGTAGCGTACTCCTCGGGTAAACCTGCTTCCTCGTATTTATCGTCACCGAAAAAATCTTCCAGGCTCGCCTTTTTGCCGTCTTTCAATTTACTGGCCAAATTTAAATTTATTCTCTCGGCATTGTCAGTATCAATAGCTTTAGCCTCGCGATAACTCGCATCGAGTTCGCTAAAATAATCGTTAAAATCCAAATTGCCGGGCCTCCGCTGAACGCTCGGCAGTTGCTCGATGTCCCACGGCATAGGGTTCGATTCGTTTGGCGCGGGCTCCGAGGTTGTCTCTAGGAACCACGACGGGGGTATCACCATTCCTGCCATATCGCGAGAGTCCGTCGATTCGTTGTCGTTTTTTTCCTTCCTCTCATTAGCATCCGCGACGTCGTGGAGGCCAGTCCTCAGTTTCTGATTATCATCTCCGGAGACGTCATTTCTCGAGCGTTTGTTCGAATACATGTCGTTAACCGCGTTGAGATAGGCCAGATTGAGAGATTGCGTGCCGTTGGCGGGCTTGGATTTGCTCTTGAACAAGGACGTTCTCAGGCCGTCGGTGCTGCTGTGCTGTTGCAGCTCACCGGCGGTATGATTCTTTCTGCACTTGGGTAACTCGACCCCGGGTATCCTTACGTCATCAGCGTGATTGCTTCCGGAAGGACCTTCCTTGCGGCACATACTTTTGTCCTTGCAGCTGTAATCGATGAAGAAATTGTAGATACACGTCTGGCAGCCTCCCACGGACATGCCCGACCTCGTCTGATTGCTGTGTTTCCAGTTGCCCAGCATCTCGTTTATCCAGTCGACATTGTCGTAGACATCGGTGTATCGCCACGTTCTTTCGGGCTGTCTGTCGTCGCACGACGTCGCTATTATGCTAGCCTGAAAGTATTTCGAGGCGAGAGATAACGATACGATACTCGGATATTATACACAGAATTTTTTTGAAATTCTAATCTTACTTGAATTTTCTCGCACATTATGGCAGATCCAGTTTGTGGACAGCCCTTCGTACCGTCACTCGCTCGGACCGATAATTTTTTCTCCACTTTGTGTTTCTCTGATACGGAGTTTTTTGAAAATCTGTTGCCACCCCTATCGCTATGTTCGCCTATGCCTGAAAATACGCGAGAGATATTTTCAAGCGTTCTTCGGATAAAGTTATTATAAATTTAAGAATTTGCATAACAGAAACCGTTTACATATATACCTACTTCTAACGATCTTCGAGTTGAGTTTCCTATTGTTCTCTGCACTTTCGTTATTAGTTTTTTCCGATATCTCAGCTACTCGACTTGCAGATTTATTCCAATTAGTATCAGAAACTTTTCTCGCCTCGTCTGTATTGAAAGAAACTTTGTCCGAAGTTTCTCTAATCTCATCGACAGTCCCAACCAATTCCCGCTTATCTCTTTCATCAGCTACGTTTTTCGCTTGAGTTTCGTACATTGCATGAGACATCTAAAGTAGTATTGCGCAATGAATCAGAAATAAATGAATGTTAGCTTTGAGACCTTACCGGACCAATTTTTTTGATAACAGCAACGAAGCAGCTGTCTTCGTCAACGTACTCGGCAAAGGGTTGAATCGGCAATTCTATCTCCTTCAAGTTGGGCTTTGAAATCCTGTGAAAATTACAACAACAAAAAACACGCGGTTGCTTTGAGTTACTTGCATTTTAAATTAACAGTACAGCGTACGCACATGACGCAAAACTAGACTCTATCACAGTATACAGCGCAGTTATAGGCCTGTCATGCGGCTGACAAGATAATTTGCATCTGATTGTCTCGGTTAGAATTGTTTTTAAAATTAACTCTGACGTATTGTTATTAATCCGCGGACAGCGCAATCATGTCACAGTTTTAGATTCATTTGATCTGCCAATATACTTTTACAGAAATAATTGCCATAGTAACGAACGTCACGCAATATATTCACTATTTTGCGATCTTCGTATACCTGCAAGCCAATTTGACTATGGCGACATTGTGCAGCGTGTGATGCTCTTCCCGAGGATCGACTTGGTAATCAGGATGAATGTTGTATTCCGCAATTCCGATGACCTGAGCCGTGTCCGAAAAGGGCGCAATCATCGCAGCCAATGGTGCCCTCACATTGTGTCTATATACGAACAAAGAAATCGCAATGAAATATCATTAGCTCTATTAAACCTGCAACTAAATCCAAGAAAAAAATCACGTCAGCGCATTCGCTACGGGAAAAAAATTGGCACATGGTATATACGTGGTATTAGTATAGCGAGAAATAGAATGGAACGGTGCGTTGCGTAATTTTCAATCAACCCACCTGATGTGCGTGGCTTCGTGAATGCAGGAAGCGGAAGTCAAGATGTAGCGGCTGCTCAGTATCGAGCCGGCGCACATAAGGTATCTCTTGTCCCTGTCGGCGTGTACATGCGCAAACAGACGAAAACTCGATGTTACGTCATTCTATGGATATTATATGTATAGGTTCGCGCGTGTATATAGTCGTCCACGGTCGAGCCTCTTTTTTTCGCGAACAATCGTCGTGGTGGACAATGAGATTTCGATGGAGCTTCGAAGTGCATAATGCGCGAGTTAATAATTACAGCGGTTGTCACACACGCGCACGAAGAAAAATGAGCGATTAGTTGATTTCTCACGATTATGTGGTGGCGAACGAATTAAAGCACCGACTGCTCGATTAACACCGGTGATCTCAGCGAGAAAAGAATAATCTATGTAGCAAAAAAACGATATTAAAAAAATCAGTTATCACGTGTCGCGCGTGCTCTATGATTAACTAGATCACAGTCGATATTTCCATCGACTCAACCTCAACGCTTAATCGTCTCCCAAAACCCCTCGCGCTACACAAAGCAATAATAATCCCACGAACGAAGCCTCCGCCGAAAAAAAGAGGCTAACTCGCGTGTGTCTCGCTCACGAATAACGAGCGTCGGCGTTCCTCGCTTTGCACTCAGCGGCGCCAGCCGGTACTTCCTCGTCCTTAACGATAATCGCCTGAACGTCGAGTATTTCCTCGCGAATCGGTCCGGCCTTGGTTATCCAAAATCTGCGTGCGCCGTCGCTCCTCTTCATCGGCAGGCCCGCCACGCGTCCGTACGTGAGCCAAATCGTCGCGGCAGCGCACAGTAGCACCATCATCATCATCATCATCATCTTTTCCGAAGGCCGAAGCTATTACACCGACTTGGACTCTTCTTCTATTTATTATTCTCGTTCGTCTTTGGCGCGGGCTGTGGTACGAGCGCGTTGAGCGGAGAGGAAGAAAGCGAGCGGACTGATCGGTTTTTGCTTTTTTCAGGCCTTTATCGGGAACGCGATCGAGCGGTGCGCGCACTGAAAAAGGCCTTTGATAGCGCCATTAGGCGGCCTTTGAGGAAGTGTTGGAGAGCCGATTGCGCACGCGTATACTTTTTACGTGCGTTCCGAGATCGTCGCTCGCCTGGGCTGTATTTTTAGGACTTTTTAATCGCGCGGCCAGCACGAGCTTTTTGAGAGATAGCCATTGTTCGAGGAGACGCTTTTCTCGCGCTCTGGTCTGCGTCAGTCTCAAGGCTGTAATATTGAATTCGGCTGCACGTGAATTTACGGGTCGTTCTATTTTTATCCCATATATAATAAGCCATAATACACGCAGCGATACATAATGAGCGTCGATAAAACTTCATGAATACTAATTGATTTCTCAAGCCTATATCGTATAGGCATATATACGCGCGTGTTTACGCAATATATACAATCGCGAAATATTAGCATGCTATCCTCGCAAGATCCTCCGATAAATGCAGATCCGAAGTGTAAATCATATCCTCTCTATATCGTGTTTACAATCGCGAGAACGCTCTCGTCTAATGTACTAGTATTATTGGCGATAATAGTGTATGAAAAAAGCGCGTCAGTGCACACCTGCACTATATATATATATATATATAATATACAAGCTCGAGGAATTCGCGAGCTCGATGTCATTATCAAACGAGCGGCGAGCACATTGCGCAACTTCCAATTTCCACACTCTCGCGGCGTCTCAATTTGCAGTCAGCGTGTACAGTATATATATACTACGCCGCGATGCGGTTTTGGCAGCGGTATAGCTCACTTTCGATCGAATTTACGCGCTCTGGAGATTCGCTGCGCGAACGCGCTCGACGTGATTAGTTACATGCAGCTGCGGAGATGAAGTTTCTGGTTGATTCCTATCTTTCCTCGACATTATACGCGCATGTTAGATACGTTTCGATTTCAACTATAGACATCACATGCCAAATTGTCTCGTTGAAAAAAAAATCAAGATACAACCGCGACCCTCAGTTGCTCGTACCGTATACCTGCACCACCGTCGTTTGTACACTCGCGTCCTACGCAATATATATATATATATATATATACATCGTCGAGAGCAAGTGCGGCGGCGGCGGCGGCGGGAAGCGCGGCTCTCCCGCGCGCGAGTGCGAGAATATAACAGTTGCAGGTTGTCTGCTGTCGAGCGCGCGCCAGCCGATCTCTCCTGCAGTCCTCGCACTGCCGCGCTGGTTTTTCGAAGCGTCGCGAGCTTTTCGGAGTCTTGTCGAGTGTCGCTTGTGCCTTCCTTTTGTGCTGCGAAAATCGCCGAAGTGTGTTGAATTTCTGGGGTGAGCAGTGGGGACTGTACATTGAATGTGCAGAGCGAGCGATGATGATGGAATATTCAGGGCAGTCGTTAAAAGAATGATTTACTGTAATTGATTACGAGGAAAGTCATTACGACGGTGATTACAGTGTTATACGCGGTTGCTATTATCTCATTTTGTTTCAAAGCAAAGCTCGAAACAATAGCATTTTTTCACACGCAGCAAATGTTTCCCGTATAACGAATGCGAATTTCTTATCTCCACAGGCTCGCGTCCATAAATCACATCGCATTAAGATAAAGATATAATATACAAAGTGTTGAATTGTCTTTTTTTACGCGCGCGCAATAAATAAACAGTTCGATTGTTCGGTCATATACATATAGACGCGCCGGGGGTATTATGCTTCTAACCGTTAATTATAATTTCAAATGAACAATAAAGAGTAATTATATTAAAAATCGCGCTCGGCTACTTAACATCGAGCTTTCGACTAAGCTCTAAAATGTATTCCGTAGTCGGCGCGTACTGAATTGCAATGCATTGAATTTCTTGGTTTGCATTCCGTTTAAAAAAAAATAGCGAAGAACGCTACTCGCACGTATCAAATCTGAGACGAACGGAAAAATAGCGAGTGAAAGAAACGAGGTACCCCGTGGCGTTGAGAACTCTGTTCCCAGAAATATACCCGTCATCCGAGAAAATTTCGAATTTACGCGCGAATCACGAAGCGACTCTTTCTTTCGCACACATCACCTCGGCGATTTGCATATACGGCGACGTTTACGCGCGGCCGATTTATGCGAGGATCTTCCCCGCGCGGAGTGTGAGAATATACGTCGCGCGCGCGCGTTTGTTTCGAGAATGTCAATGCAGTAGTGCTTTTTTTTCGGCGCGCAGTTTGAATTTCAATTTTTCAGAGGACTGATGCGAAAATTCAAATGACGCGTGCGCGCGCGCGCGAGTTATTTGTAGAAAAGTAGTGTCGCGACGTTTTTCAGGAGGAGCATAGGCTTGAATTTATTAACTCAGGCTGCAGCCGGTGCACCGGCACTTGTATGTACACATACCGAGGTTTACAGTGTATCGTAAATTTGGCCGGTAATATGGTGATTTAGTGCGCCGGCGCACGGCTAAATATAGCGGATTTGCTTTCGGACTGTCACTGCAAACTTTGTGATTGATTACTCGGTAGAGGTTGGCAGCTTTGCTTTTGATAATATACTAGCGAGTGTATGGACATTCATTACATGAAAATTTTAACAGCAAACAATTTACGTTGATATCTCGGTACAAGATGCATCGCTTTTTTACCGCGCTATAAAGAAGAAGCAGTCGATAGCACACATTTCAAGTATACAACAAACGTAAGCAGGAAAAAATTAGAGCAGCGCGATTTGATGAATTAATAACAGCAATAAACAATGGAGATAACGGAATGACTGTGCTTTTGAATAAGCAAGAAAACTCGATCGATAACAATTAATCATCGCAATATTCTCGGAAGCTCATCCCCCGAGAGTAGCCGATAAAACTTCTCCTCCTCTCCGAAATTCATATCGTCTTGGTATCGATATAATCTTCCTCTTGAGTACCGGGCACTTGTACGATGGATTATACATCCAAAAGAGTCGCGTCTCGCCGACGCCAAAAACTCGGAGCCGAATAACTTGAATAAAGCGCGCGAGAATAGCTTCGCGGCTAATTAAACCATCAAGAGAGACGTTCGTTGCTTCGAAGAAGAGGATGAGGTTATCAGGGGCTCGTTTGTTCTCGGAGGTGGTCTCGTTTCTTTAAAAAAGCCTGCGATACGCGACTCCCCGATATACGCATAATTTGACGTTCGACATAGAGCTCTCGATACATGGAAAATCGAATGCTTATATATCGCTCGCATTAACTCTTATTTAGCTACTCACTAGGAATCAAATCCATTAAAGTGCATTATATACGATATATCCGCTGCTCTGAGAATCTCGAACTGCAATACGCAACAGATTCCGTGAAAAGGCGCGCAATCATCGCTCCTCTTCATTCAATTATCCCCGCACAAAGGGTATCTCGCCGCCGCGCACGAACTCTGTCCGAAAACCCGTGAAAAAAAACTCAACAAAGACACACACACACACACACACACACACACACTCGCGCGCCTACAACATGCCATCGCTACCGCGCTCGTAAGAAAGCGAGGATCACACGACTGCATTCTCTGCCGAAGACAAAAAACGGGAAGAGACGCCGAGAGAAAGGAGGATGCTAGAGCTCGTGGAGCGCAAGGCCGGCGGAATTTCGTGGCCCAGGGCTACTCCGCCGAGTAATAAGGATAATAATAATTTCGGTAAGGAGCCGCAACTCGCGAGAAGAAAGCCCGCGGGGAAAAGAGGTGGAGCCGAGCAGAGGCAGCAGCTGTGGGTGAGAAGGAGCAGTAGAGGCCTGCTGTGCTCTCTCGGTGGCTGCGAAGACTATTACAGCCCCGACACGATCGGCACCTGGAAGTTTCATCGCGTATCGCGCGCCAGGTAATTTATATATCGACGAGCGCGTGTGTGATGGGATATTTGGAATATGTCAGGACTTGCAGGCGTATAACAAGTCATTGGTATGTATATAGGCCTTCCGAGAGTAATGACGTAACAGCGATGTCGCGCTGACGATAGGTGTGTGGTTATCAGTCCGTTTTTTTGCAGCCTATCCAAAATAGAGTATTTACGCACGATGAGTCAGCTTGAATGTGCAATTACTCTTCGAACTTTTCGAATAGTGTGGTATTCCCGCGATAAGAAGCAGAAAAGCTCTCGGTAGCTCGCGCGTCTATTTGTTAAGCGATTAGCAGAGATTATCAGAAAGAGAGAGAGAGAGAGAGAGAGAGAGAGAGAGAGAAGGAACGTGCCGATACAATAAGTATATCTCTCGTCGTGATGGAGAAAGTCTCACGGTGAAAGGGTATATATATGTGTATATATATATATATATATATATATATATATGTTAAGGCGTGGGCGTTCGCGCGCAGCACCTGCTTGTGTACACGTTAGATAGCGTCTCTAACTAGACGGATCGTGGCCGTGGTCACGTCTTTGTGCCGGGAAATTCTGCTTTCGACACGATCGGAGGTACTTATATATATACACACAGGATTTACTGCTGCATCACGAGCTCGTTAAATCGATGCGGGACCGCTAATTGCTCGCTAAGTGTAGACGTGTATAGCGGAGCTTTTTTAGGCAGATGTATATCGTGGATTGTTATTCGGGACTCTACATATATATAATGGCTCTTCTCTCTCTCTTTCTCTCTCTCTCTCTCTATTTCTCTTGGGGTAGTCCAATGTAATTAAACGAGATTATAGGTTTACACTGCATTTTCTTGTATACTTGTAATATTTCATTGAGTATAGGAACACGATGTTATACAGAAAGTTTGCATATGTGCGAGTCTGATCACTCACTGTTTTATAATGGCCAATTGTCGGAGAACATGTTTGATCCGCTCATCAAGGATCGGCCGTTATTATACTAGCAAGTGCGATTGATCGTAATTATTACACTTTGTGCAATGATTTTATAATCTATCGCGTTATGCGAACGCGAAAACTAAATTAAACTTCAGAATACGCGTGATGTGTAATTATTGTATTCTTGGAGTACGAAAAATATGAATAAAGCATGCGATAGTAACGTTATAATTCTCTGGTGGGTATATATTATAACGAGCAGTAGTAATTACAAGATTTCATCGATAAAAATCATATCGTAATTTAGTTCGGTATAACGTTACGTTTGCAACACTTGCGTCGACGCAGAGTGTAATTCCATTATATTTATGTATTGGAAATGAAGAAATGCACCATTAGAGCAGAAACAGCAAATCTTCTCTCCCGAAAGATAGGATTTCGCTGCAGGTGATACGCGTTTGTGAGCTGAAATTCAATTTTAAAAGTTAGGAAATATATCTACAGGCTCTGTGTATAATACAATTTCTTCTAAATATAGTGCTTTTTACGAAACACACAATCGGCACCACACAAAGCCCACCGCAATTTCCGGCAACATCAGCGCGTCTCACCTCCCGCACGTCAAGTATACCCTTTTTCAAAAGTCAAAGGAACCGTCGCAGCGTAACGAAATCTACAGCTGATACCCACCTCTATATGTACATGGAGTCGGTGTCGCACGCGTTCTCAAGATTTTCGCAGCGATGCGAAGATCGAATGTCGCGTGTGCGGATCGATTGCCGCCATCGACACTATATATACGAGGCGTCAGACGTCGCGATGCGAGGATATTCGTGTCATCAGCTGCTTCGACGAGATATTGAACGCGTCTGTCGCGACAAATGCCTCTGTCGCCTCTCTCGCTCTTAATTCGGCTGAAGTTGAGCTCGTTGTCTTTTTTCAGATTCAGCGATAGAGATTCAGCGTATTTCCATTTTTTGCAAATTATTCTTAATTAATAAAGCCAACGTCGCTCATTATCGCTTTTCAATTATTTCAAAAACAGTTTCCGCTCAATTTTCACTTGGCGTTATTATTGCGCACAAGCCCCGTTGAGGTCTCCATTTTCTTCTCGGAATAATATAAAGGCATTCAATTCGCATCCGCGCAAGAGAAAGAGATGTTCTATTTACTCGCGCGGCTGCAGCACAGCTTTGACGCCACGCAGCGGCTATAGCGCGCGAGTTACAAAGAAATCACACGTCGCCGACAGCTCTAGCATCCACAATTGCGCTACTTAGTCGTCTGCTGCTCAATTGTCAATGAGAAGCTCTTTTTTTTCCTTTGCAACCTTCGGAGTGACGAGTGCGCATTGTGTACGCGAACAGTTGGCGAACGCTTCTTTTTTATCGTATATTAGACGGGACGTGATTTTGCGAAACGAGAAAACATTTATATATATATATGCCATCCTTTTCTTACTCGATCACATCTCTGGCGCATGGGATAAAAACATATGAATTTTCTCAAGCGCGCGAGAGGTCAGCTCACGTGGCGCATGCAGTCAGCTGATCGACAGGCTCGACATTGTTTTCCCATGGCGAGTTGCGCAAGTTGCGCACGAGAGGAATCGCCGGGAACGCGATTATAATTGTCCCATTGCTCTGCGCACAACTTATACGCCGTATGTCGCTATATATTCAAGTGTGAAGGACGTTGCAGCGTTCGCAGAAGAATATGAGTATACGCTTTTGACGAAACCGCCGCGAGAGAGGCGAGAAGTTCGCGCGACGATATATTACATTATTTCACTCGCGCGAATGAGAGTCAATGGGCTGTGTTGGTATTGTTCCGGAGTTAGCACTATGTATAATATACACTGCATGCAGCAGCGAGTCATGAGACTTAAACTGCCTCGACGATTGTTCGAGACATTGACCTGAAAAGAGAGCGTTTATGAGTCGAACGGTTGTTTTGTAAATCTGTCGAAATGATCCAGTGTATAGTCTGGATATGTGTATATATATATGAGTGATTATATAAAATAAAATATGTGCAATATAAGCATGAAAGTAAATTTTTGACACTCGCGTCCCTGATTCCATTCCACAACAAAGTTCAACGTCGTAAAGAAAAAAAATAAGGAAAGCCCGCAGCGGGCGGATATACACGAGTGCGCAAAACCGCATAACGATATCGAGTGTGCGCGTCACGCTGCCGGTGTTGCATCTGCATCATTGCGGTGCAACGGCCTTAAAGGGTCCGCCTTTTTACGTGCGCATAATGCAATTTCATAAATGCAGCCGATGGGCGCCTTTTCCCCCCGGATATGCGGGTATTTTTTCCGCTGCGGAATATGATTTTTCTAAAGCTATATATATATTTATTATATAATTATATAATTATATAATTATACAAAAAAGGAATCTTTATTGAACTTCGTTCGTTTGGAAAATTTCATCTTGGTTGCTTAGCCGAAGAAAGCTCCTCGTGTAAAGCGAAAACCCCTTTCATGAAAGAAAAAGCGACGAGAAAGAAAAAAAAGTATAGGCACCCGCAGTGAAATTAAACCGTCAAACTCCAGCTTAATCAAACGAACTCACTCGGATCGATGCCCTTCGCTCGCTTACTTACGCTCTGTGTGTGTATATATATATATACACACACGTGTACGTATAATACATAAATAATAACCCACAGTCGTCGCGTAATTGCGCTTGCGCAGCAGGTGTGCGCGCGAGAGAAGCTTTTCTCGGTGAGGAGAGGCGTTCGCGTGTCTCGCTAATGACTCGCGAATGTGTGTACAAAGTGTCGCGTTACCTCTGCTCGCGTTTTCCACGACGACGCTCTCGTCGTGTGTATTTTCTGCAGCTTTTCGCGGAGAACACGCCGTTTGCGGCTTGAATTTCGCGGAAGAGCTTTGGGCTCATTTTCCGACGTCTCTTATAAGCTTCGTTTTTAATTTTCGCGCAATTTTCCTTCTTTTTCTTCTTATCAAGCTGGTTTATTTTCGTCCGATAATGTGGTTTGCGTCGCTCTTGCGGGTTATATATACCTTATACACAATTGCGCGTAGATGTACAAGCTCGTTAACCGTAAAGTGACTTCGCGAATACAGCAAAGGAATAACCGAGTGGTTAATTGCACTTGTTGTGTTTGTATGCGAGTGAGTAATATACAGGTTCGATAACCGACTAAAGTATACGTCCCCGATGTGTCATTGTTTGCCGAGCATTGGAACCAGCTTTGAATTATTCCGCACTAGCGGTCCTTATGGCTGATTTGCATAATTTTAGAATCAATTTCGAAGTCGTTAAGTATCTGAAATTGGCAATTAATTAGTCCTACGCGTATACATAGTATAGGTGTATGATTTTTCATTTACACCTGCCCATACATTGTTTTATTAGTCTTTAAGCTTCGAGCATTGATTTACGATGGCAGTGTAACTACACTTTTTTTACAAGCTCTCGAGTAACCTCTGTAAAAAGAGTGCTAAAAGTCATAATGCAGTAATAATTTTTTCTTCAACTTAGTGCAATCATCGATCAACACGATATTTTTTATTCAAATCGTGCTTTTACCATCAAATTCTCGGTAATATATAATTTGAACCGCAACTGATACGGCTCGCGCAAAAAAATTACCGAATCACTCGATAATATCTCCCTACGAAAAAAAAAAACTCCCACGCGTGCTATCCAAATCTACAGACTTAAGCAGCAGCAGAGTAAGAAGATTTGAGCTCACATACACATACTACCAGGCGTTAGATCATCGACTCTGACGTCAGGGCTCGCTTGCGCGCATTGTCATTCGCCGGCACGCGAAATTGCAGTAGTGCGCGACGAGTCATCGGCGTTGCTGCAGTGCTTTTTTTCGCCGCTGATATTCGAGGGCATTTCTCTTGGCGTTTCCTCGTTGAACAGAAGAGTATTACGGCGGACGTCGCGTCGGGTTGCTGTGCGTTATATATATATATATATATATATATATATATATATATATATATATATATATACGGGATGAATAATCGACGTCGCTGATGCGGAGAAATGCACTGTCCCTTCATTTTATAGTACGTCTGTTTGGATTTAATGCGCGCACAATTTTCACCCCTGGAATTTGTAAAAAAATTGCCCTTGTTTTAAATAATTCCCTTTGATGCAATTACTTCATATATAACTATATACTTATCAAGCAAATAAAAATGAAAGCGTTCGACTAAAAAATCACGTTTCTTCTTTTCAGCCATGAGGGGATGAGCTCTGGAGGCGATGGCAGCGGCGGCGGCGGCGGCGGTGGCCTCGGCGGGGTACAGGGCGGCAGGAACACACCTCCCCATGGATCGCCCACCCCCATGGACAAAGCGACCCTCAAGGTTCACCTTCCCAATGGTATATATATAACTGCATTTCGTTAAATCTGATACATCGGGATATCATAACCCCCCCCCCCCCCCCCACCTTTTGTGCCGAGAAACTATGTCAAATTCAGTATAGGATTTTATTAAAAAATAAGTTACGTATATATTTTGCTCGAGTTATTAGTCCATTCTTTTGTAAGCTCTGCAAAAGAAATGAATAAAAAGTAGACCGGAATTCGATCTTACATTTGTATACATAATGATAACTATTCAACTACAAATATATAGTACATGTATAATATACGAGCGAACGCTAATTTATCGGTTTTCAATTGCTCGCTTGGTACGAGCCGAGGAAAGTTTCAATAAGCGTGTACAAGTATACGCAACCTCGTAACTGTACTGCTGAATAATGAATCACGTACATACGTACTTATCCTCTTGATAATTCGATGTATACACTAGCATAAATATTAATAAAAATAGGCAAGCCTCTCCGATACGAGTCTTCGATTGAATAACGCGAAAAGTAAAGGCTATGCCAATTAATATTTATATCCATATATATATATATATATATATATATATATATATATATATGTATATATATATATATATATATATATAGTCTTGCGGTATCGTAACCTACCTCCCGCAACAACTGCACGAGCTAATTGCCATTAATGAATCGGTGTAATGAACGATGATCATGTTATCGCAGGCGGCTTCAACGTGGTCAAATTCGGCGACGCCATCGATGTCAAGGGGATCATATCGCTGGTCACCAGCAGACTGGCAGCTGGCACGAGGCACTACAGGAACCTCTACGCGATGAGGCTCCACCACCCGGGCTCCGGAGAGAGCTACTGGCTTCACCAGGACACGACCATGTATCAGGCATGTATTATTATTATTATATCCGTCGTTCTCGTAACTAAAGCCCATAACTATTTTATTGACTTTTTCAAAATTCCTTAAGGTGCAAGAGAAATACGAAAAGAAACATCCCCACAGCGAGTGGAGGTACGAACTGAGGGTGCGATATCTGCCCCAGAATTTAAACGATCTCTACGAGAAAGACAAAGTGACGTTTTACTACTACTACGATCAGGTAAGAATCGTGCTCGCATGTACAGACTCGAGGAAACGCGGCTTCGGTCTAACGAAACGCTCTCTTTCCCAGGTGAGAAACGATTACTTGACCGCGAATCACGCGACGCTGGACCAGGAGGTGGCCGTTCAGCTGTGCTGCTTGGAAATCCGATACTTCTTCAAAGACATGCCGCAGATAGCTCTCGACAAGAAGAGCAATCTGGAGTATTTGGAACGAGAGGTATATATATATAAAGAATGAAACTCGCGACGCGAAGACCGTTGGCAGATTCGCCATACATATGTGTGTGTGCATGTGTAACCGCTCGATTTTCACAGGTGGGCCTGCACAAATTCTTGCCGCGCTCGGTACTGAATGGCATGAAGCCGAAAGCTCTGCGCAAGCTCATACAGCAGCACTTTAAGAAGGTCGCCGCGCTCTCCGAGCTCGAATGCATGTACAAGTTTTTCGACCTTCTCCGTGCGCACTACAGGTTCGACCAGGAGAGGTTCATCTGCGCCTTGGGGGTAAGCCGATCGGATTTTTCCGCTCTTGAATACTGATAAAGAATGTGCTGAGCTTTTGCCTATTGTTTCCAGACGAGTTGGTCTATTCCTGTAGAACTAGTCATTGGCCCGGATCTCGGCATATCGTGTATGGCTCATCGTGGTGGATCGGTTGTAAGTATATGATCAAGTTTTTCTTAAACGGTGGAGTAACGATAGGCCAGTTGATTTCGTTTTATTCTTCGGAGAATTCGCTGATCTTATTAAAAAATAACTTAACTTTTACAGCCAACGAGGATGGCTGAATTCACGAAAATCCAGTCAATTCAGACGCTGGTTTCTGACTGCAAGGAGCACGCAAAGGCGTGCATCAAGCTCAGAGTAGCTGGTGCCTCTGAAACCCTCAGTATTATTTGTTCGAGTCTTGATCAGGCTGAAAGCCTTGCCGATTTGATTGATGGATACTGCAGATTGATGACAGGAAGCAGTACGTCCCTATGGAATAGAAAAGGTGATTACTCGATTATTTAACAAGGGGACAACTCTTTTCAGCAATAACTCGTTCTTTTGGTAACTCTGCGCAAGTTGCGTTGTTTAAAGTATGAGGTTTCATAACGTCGATTATGCGAGTCACATAGTATGGTTTTATGTGAAAATTGAACGTGTCTGTCAACTATGAATATTGAAACCTATTACTGCTTTTAACAAGGCTACTAGTGTACTTCACGGTAATACTAAACCTACTAAAAATGAACTCTAATATTTCATTTTTTCAAAATCTAATTATAATTTAACACTACTAAGTCTAATTATTTACGCTTTAAGCTGCTTCTTGGAAAAACTATCCCTGCCCTTGCAAAGGTTTGTATTCTTTTTACTCTGGATACTATACATAGACTTTTATGGAGATTCCAGAGCTAATTTGCTTTTTATCCTGTCGTAGATGCTCATCCACCAAAGTACAGGCAAGATGGTACTGAAAGTCCAGAAAAGAATGCTGGGAAGACTGGAACAATATTGTCCGAAGATTACGCAGAAATAGTTGACGAAGAGGGAGACTACTCTACACCAGCGAGTAAGTTTTATGATTTCATGTCACAATTAATACATCAATCGTTACATGAAAAAAATGAGTATATTTTAATTCACATCATTTTTTTTTATTTTCAGCTCGTGATTACGAAATAGTCAGGAATCAAGTTGAATTAGGAGAAATAATTGGGGAAGGACAATTTGGAAACGTTCACAAAGGCTCTTATAAGGGACGAGATGGTCAAACCATACCGGTAGCTGTTAAAACTTGCAAAGTTGATGCAGATCTCGCTACGTCAGAAAAATTTCTCGAAGAAGCTTGTAAGTATTATTTTCTATTCTTTGAATCCATTAGTAAGTCGTTAAAAAAATTGTTCTTGTATCGACTATTGACTTTAACAGAATGCAAACGTTACTTACATTTTGTTCATAAATTTTAACTTTGAAAATGTTTTTTGTAAGTTAAATGAGAAATATAGGACCCAAAGATTTTAAACTATGGTAATTTATGCATTCGATGTTATATATATATTTGTCATTATATTACAAACTCACACAATCACTGTATGCTATGGTAAATATAACTTTTATAACATTCTTAGATATTAATATTGATTTTATTAGTTACGACCTCGATTGTAATTTTTACTGCCGTTACTTCTCTGACCATTTCTGCCATTACGTCCACCTCGAGAAGTCTGTCGATTCGAAGATTGTTGTTCTTCTGACTATGCTGTACGCTCCTGTCTTCGAAATGCTGCGTTCAATACAGGGCAGTTATGGTCAAAATGTCCATTGACATTACAGTGATGACATTTTCCTCGGTATCCTCCATTTTGTAGTTCGCGTCTTTGTTGTTATTCTTTTCTCTGGGCTGTACGCTCTTGTCTTCGGAATTCCGCGTTTAATACAGGGCAGTTATGGTCAAAATGTCCAGAAACATTGCAGTGATGGCATTTACCTTGACCCCACTGGTAACTCATGTTAAAGCGATTGCTGTAAAAAATAATACGATTGCATCACTCGAAATAAACATAAATTTACATTAAAATTTGTTTATAATCAAACCCTAAATGAAATTCTTCTACGGTCTAAAATGTTTTCATTTAAAATTTATCGTATGCTTATAATGTGTATACATACCTTGCCAATAATAAATAGCGATGTTGACACTTCAAAAGCTCGAGCTGTTATGGCCCAGGCCGGCAGCCAGAGCAGGCATTATTAACGTAAGAGAGGGAAATTCCTTCAATGAGTTTATTCGAATCAGGGCCAAGAGTCGTAAAAATATGTGTTTAATTCATTTATTATATTTATGGTGTATCGTATTTCCTTTTTGCTTAAAGAGTTATCGGCTTCAAGCCATGTATGTACATTTACATACTCTAATTTATAAATTTATTCACTTAGATTTCGGTATTATATTTAGGAAAAATGTTGAGATGCTTGTGAAAAGTACAGCCTGCCGGACGAGGAGTCTTGTTGACAAAATCTAGAAAAATATGATAGGCTTATAGTATATGCTGTATATAAATACCGGAAATATAAGAAATATTACACTGTCTAAGTGTCATCGTATACTCCAACAATAATGAATACCTTTCCGTTATATTTCAGACATAATGCAACAGTTCGAGCATCCGCACATAATCCGTCTGATCGGCGTGTGCTCGGAGGCGCCGATCTGGTTGGTGATGGAGCTTGCGAAGCTCGGCGAGATGCGCGCATACCTCCAGTCCAACAAACACCGGCTCGACCTCGCGACCCTTCTCCTCTACACGTTCCAGCTGAGCACCGCCCTGTCCTACCTCGAGAGCAAGAAGTTCGTGCACCGGGACATCGCCGCGCGTAACGTCCTCGTCTCCGCGCACAACTGCGTCAAGCTCGCCGACTTCGGCCTCAGTCGTTGGGTCGAAGACCAAAGCTACTACACCGCCAGCAAGTGCAAGCTTCCGATCAAGTGGATGGCGCCCGAGAGCATCAATTTTCGCAGGTTTACTACTTCGTCCGACGTCTGGATGTTCGGTGAGTCTTTGTGCTCCTCACTTTTTTAGTTGCTGTGATTTTCGTGTTTATCGATTGACATTATTCGTGTTTCTTGCACAGGTGTCTGTATGTGGGAGATATTGATGTTCGGCGTAAAACCCTTCCAAGGGGTGAAGAATAACGAAGTCATCGGTAAATTGGAGAATGGAGAGAGATTAGCTTTGCCAAGTCATTGTCCTCCAAGGCTGTACTCGCTCATGTCACAGTGTTGGAGCTATGAACCAAGCAAAAGACCGACTTTCAAAGATATTCGAGAAAATTTACAGTGAGTCTCGTGTATTATCATTTTAAATGCAAGCATTTGGAGAGTCGTTACGATGTCGATTTTTCTTTTTCAGTGAAATTCTCATTGAAGAACGACATCAACAGCAGGAGAGTGCTCGCAGGGAAACCCGAAGAGTTCAGGCCATGTCATGGGGTAAGAATATCTCATCTGATCCTAGCATAGCAATTATCGCAGTGGACTGAATAACCGGGGGACAAATTTCAGTTGGAGGCGACGAAGTCCAGCCAGCTGGTACTAAATCGGCAGGCCTGAGTCGCCAAGGATCAAGCACGACTCCAGACCAGTCGGATCTGTCGGCCCCGGTATCCACGTACATTGTCGCCCAGAGTCCGGAGGTGCTCGCTCAGCTGATGAAGGAGAGCCAGGCACGAGGGGTATGTCCCTCGGTGTACACGACCCCCGCGACCCCCTTCAACTCGCTGGCCGTGCAGTTTCAGGACGAGGATAAGGTCCTGACCACGGCCATCGTATCCGATTTGCCCTTCGCCGAGGCACTCGTATCCAGCTCCGAGGCTCAAACTTCCCTCACTTCCGACCACTCGACTACCCTATCCGAGTCTAACCTCGATTCGATCGAGTCGTCCGACACCATCTCCTCTTTCCTGTCGAATCTCAGTATCTCTGAGTCGGTCCAGAGCCAGAGCCAGTCTCCCAACGTTACTCGCAAACAATCGCAGTCCAATCAGCAGGTCAAAGACCTGCAGCAGGGTGGTTTGGGTGGATTATATCCTGGTCAGAAAGCCACGGTCGGTAGCATCACGGGCGATCTGTACTCGCCTGTGCAGAAGTTTTCAACAGCCTCGTCATGTGCTGTACAGGCTCAAGAGATATATGGGCCCGTAGCGAACTTCAGCCAGAGTTCGGTTATCGTAGGCAATCTCAGTCAAAGCCCAAGTTTGGCAGGCAACTTTGCCGAAGCTTGCCCGCCTGAGCAGAGCTTCGGTCCGTCGAGCCTCGAGCTCAGTCAGTCTTCTTGTGCCAGCAGCAGCTCTGCTGCCGCCACCTCTTCTTCCTCCTCGTGCACAACGGCCGCCACCCCGGAAAACCTCTACGGGCCGGTATTAAAGTTCCGCGTACAGACAGCCGCGGTTTCCGAGCAAAGTGGTGGTTACATGCAGAACGCTCGGGGTGTCAGTTATATGAGTAGCGCTGCGGCGCCAGTCTATCAGTCTCAGGCTATGTACCCCCAGAACTACCAGCAACAGCAACAGATATACTCGAACGTCTCTCAGTACTCGCAGTTCTCGCAGGGCTATCAGCGACAAAACTCGATGCAAAACTCAGCTGCTCCAATCTACACGGTCCACGCGACCCCTACTTCTGTTGTGCAAGCGCAGAGGCTGCAACAACAGCAACAACAACAACAGCAGCAGCAGCAGTGCTCGAGCTATGTGTCTGCCCACCACTCAGTTGTGCAGACACATTATGCCGCACAGACGAGGCAGTCTGCTATGCCTCAGATGGGCAAGGTCTTCGTGGCCAATTCCACATCTGTGAGTTCAGGCTTACAGGGTTGTACTACTGAGGAGAACGGAAAGGATAGTAACGGGTTTGGCGAGGGGGTATTTGATGAAGCAGCTCAACAGCAGCAGGTTTGCAGTGGCTCTTCTCTGTTTGTCGGTTTGGAATGGCGATGTCGAGCTTCCGGAATGCGAACTGCGTAGTCACTGGTTGCTGTCGTTTTTATGTCGTTGATTTTATTTTGCTATCCTGGTTGGGGAACATTAGCTGAGTTGCTGCCTCTTTGGCGGCTGAAAAAAATGGGATTTTCGGACCAGGATACATGCAAGCATTGTATTGTATTGTAGATTTTTGCACTCTGACCGGGTTGCCGTTTTATCCCTTTTTGTTTTAGTTTTCTTAGCGGTGATTTTGTTTTCGCCTTCTGGCAGCACATTCCCTTTTCTCTTGAGTTTGGATTTGGTTCATCGTGTATTGTCTTTTTTTATAACACTTGAGTACCCAGGTTGTTGAATTTGCTTTGGGAGATTTTTTTTATGTTCCGTTCACGTACTTCTGATTTATTCACTTTTTAGTTTTATAAGGAGATTTGGAAACAGGTGTACTCGAATTTATTTTATACGAATTATTATTGTTTTTTTTTTCAATTATTTGCAGAATACAAATATTTAAGCTTTATATCAATTTAATTTTGTGTACATTAACATATTTTTGTTAAAATGATTGAACTTGTTTTGAAAAATAATAATTCAAATTTCCTTAAGCTTTTTAGATTTTTTAATTATGATTGTGTACTAACGATTGTTTTTTTTATAGTATACTAATAGAATTGTAAAGTTTCACATTTTTTTTCTTGTTCCAATATACATTCAGTCAAAGAAATGGCATGAAGATTAATAATAATATATGTAGCACTGCATAGTTCACATAAAACTTGCCAAAATTTTTTATATAATGTTTATACACCTGCATGCACAAGAAGATATTACTACTATTTGAAATTTGGTTGTTAAATGGTTTTGCAAGAAATGATGCATCCCTCTAATTTATATTAAAACTGTGTACATATATAATTCAATAATTTAATTCTACTTTAAGTCATTATGTACAGTTTATTCCAAATAACAATTTAGTTTTAATTAGATGTATTGTAATTTTAGTGGTTTATCTACATCTTCATACCTATTCTAGGTTCTATAGCTATTGTTCTTTTGATTACAGAGAAATGCACAATCTCAAATGTTTGAAAGTACAGGCGATTTTAATCCACGTGTCGAAGACGAGCAGCAATTTTTGGAGAAACGTTTGCTTGAGCAGCAACGCCAGTCCGAAGAGGACAGCCGATGGCTTGCAAGAGAAGAGGTAACATAATGTCATTACTTAATTGAAAGGTTCATTAAAATAGTCTTTACGATATTAACTCACCTGGCATTTTACTCTCAAGAAACGTCTCTCAATCGCAACGAGCGGTGACGAAAGTGCAAGCCCGCCTATTCCTCGGTCCGTTACACAGTCACCGAATCACGAACCTCACGCCACGAATACAGGATCTCTCGGCTCTGACAAAGGATCCGATAAAGTCATTGTAGTCAAGGTAAATGGTTTTTAGTATAAATATATCTTCTACGATCATCATTAAAAAGCTCTTGATTCATTTCGTATATTTGTTGCAGAAAATGGAACCGACACCCACAGCAGATCTCGACAGAACGAACGACCGAGTCTACGATTGCACAACCAGTGTCGTTCGAGCAGTGATGTCCTTGTCACAAGGTGTGCAGCAGAGTCAAGCTGGCCAGTATCTAGAGCTCGTTAGGCGAGTCGGCATTGAGCTGCGAGCCCTCCTCTCGTCAGTCGATGCTCTCGTCGAGATACTTCCCGTGACCGCCCACCGAGAAGTCGAGATGGCTCACAAAGTGCTGAGCAAGGATATGGGCGAGCTTGTCACTGCCATGAAACTGGCGCAAAACTATAGCGCCACAACCCTTGATGCTGAATATCGCAAGTGCGTGCTGTGACCTTTGTAATATATCGATATCTTTATGAAAAGTCGTTTTATAATGTGAATCGTTTTATAGGGGTATGCTATCAGCTGCTCATATCCTGGCGATGGATGCTAAGAATCTGCTGGACGTAATAGACTCGATTCGAATTCGATTCCCCTACGTGGATAGCCAGATTTGCCAGAGGCACAATGAGATGTCTAACTCCAGAAATTCTGGACAAGAGAGTCGTATGCGCTCAAGCCAGTCGGGTGAGCAGTTGCTTAGAAGAAGTCAATCCAGCGAGAGACCGCAGAATCCTGGTTTCAGGCAAAGTCAGAGCGGAGATCTTCTGCATAGAATGGGACAATCCATCGACCGAGGCTCTCAAGTAATTACGTTTTTACAAAATTCTCGATCTATCTAAAGCATGTTGCTGACTTAGAAATTTATTTAAAATCGTAGAGTAGCCAGCCGGATGGGAGCACGATGTCAAGCTTGGAGCGACGACATCATATGGTTAACAGCCTCGAACGCAATTCAACGACGAGGCGCCAAATGGCCACCAACAGTCTTGAGCGAAAACGACCGTCGCTCTCCTGCAATACCGGGAATTCGATGAATCTTCCACCTGTCGTCCCAGTCACCTGCAGCATCGTCCAGACAAAGACGCCAATCATTCACCAACATCAAACGTCTATGGCGACCGACATCAGCCAGTCTTCTGTCTTTAACAATAAACTGGGCAAAGAGGTCCAGTCAAATGACAGCTAACAATGAGGTTACCCCACTTGTCTATGAAAATCATCACGCTGAAATAATTGACGTGAAAAGTGACAGATCTGGCGATAAAATTCCATATTTCTAAGGTGTTGAAAAATGCATTAGACTAATGTTGGAACATGCAGGAACTTGCTAAATTTTTTAAATGGGATTCCAAATATTTACTGTGAAACTTTGTTTTTATACGTTTTTAATGTTTTCTTTCGTTATTCTAATGTATTTTCAAATACTCCGATTTTTGTGTTTGATTTCGTTAACAGCGTATGTTGTAAATATTAGAAACCGAGCGAAAAGTTACCCATCGCTTTTTCCACAAAGAGCGTATGCCTCTTAACGCTTGTATTTGTTCTCCAGTCATCTATATATTGATCACGATTTATTTCATTTGCCAGCCAGGCAAAAAATTATCTCTCTATCTAAAAGAAAAAGGAAAAAACGTACTTATACATAGGACAGTATTCACTAGCGATAGTTACATCGATAAAGATAATTTAAGTCACGGATACTATATCGAAATCGCGACTCCAAAGCTTTAGAATTACCGTTGCGATATTTGTTATATATAAATTATATACATAACGACATCAATTATAAGGTGACGTATGAATTATTTAGTTTGAACGTGTTTATTTTTTATAATCCTCTTTTTTATTTTCTATTCTCGACGCATACATAAAATTGTAATCACGAAAAACGTTGGTGTACCGATAGATGCAATATTCGCTATGTACGTATTTGATTGACTTTAAATCGCGGTCATTTGTTACCTCGCGTCACCTGTCATTGGTAGTCAGTTAAATATTATTATATGTACGAAGTTATATTGTATAAATCTGTATTTGTATATTTAAAAGAAAAGACGAGGTCTTTGCAGTTACGACAATGCGACCAGAATTTAGTTCTTCACATATTATAGAGTCGATAACTTTACGACGGATTGTTTTTTTTAACGATTTCGTAATTCGATAGTCTATCTCCTAATAATGTGTGCGCATGTGCACATAAATACGTATAGACGTATAGAAAAAATCATGAAATACGCGCTGTGCAAAATCGATTATATACATGATGTAAAGGGTGCGACAGAACGTTCTATTTCTACTTAAGTAATCAATTAGCAATTCGTACTGGCTTGGACGTTTATACGAGATGTTTTATATGAAGTATGAGGGAATTTTAAAAGCCAGAAACAGATACGAACACTCACATTTGGTGGTATGCATCAGTTCCTATCAAGGCACACATTTTACAAATTCTCATCCCTTTGCGACGGAATAGCATCATCCAATTAGCTCATATGCAATATTAAGGCGCTTTGTCATCGATGAATTATGCAAAGCAATATTTTTGCCGAGAACGAGAGACAACATTTATAAGAAAGAAAGAAAAATATAAACAAAGTATAACTCAACGCTTATCTGTATTAGTATACACAATAATGAGCACAATACACTGCATTGAAAGAAACTATCTAAAGTATAGCACTGATGATTAATTAACTTTTTAGCTATTAATTGACATATGCAACCATAGGTTTTACATGATTTCAAGTGTATACTGATTGTTCAAGTGAATGCATTTATAAAATTTACAGTTTAATACTCATTTTATTAATCGTGATATTGAAACTAAAAAATATTGTCATCTCGTTTAAAGGTATTTGTAAATTTGTGTAAATGTAATGATGTATGATTATGATAATTATTAATTACAGTATATCAGTAAATAAATTACACTTCTGATTTTAAACAAAACTTCTCAATTATTTAGACTCATGGAACCTAATAAAAAATAATTACCAAGATGATCGTTATTTAATTACAGAGAAACTTCAACTTAATAGTAACAGATATTCTCAATGTACACATGAGAAAATTTAATGTAATATCATGTTTTAATAATGAATTGCTAGATTGATTAATAAAAAGATATAAAATTGCTTTATTTCTAAAAATATATATTCCGTATGCAATAACCGTTTTATAATATTAACCTATATTTAAAATTATTATAACTTTCCACTATTTACCATGCTTGGAACTATAATATTTTACACCATTTACCGTAGATGGTCTTGCATATTTGGTCAAAATAGCATTTACATCTTGCTTTCTTGTAGTGAATTTTCTGTAATAAACATAATTTTATATTTATTCTTTTAATTTGTATTAATTTATAAAAACTAACGATAGATCAATGACTTACGAAATGTATGGAGTAATTTCTTTTACTGTCCATTTTTCCTTTACTCTAAAAAGTTCATTCAACCTTTTTTGAATATCATCAGGCAAATTTGACTCAGGATACAGAATAACTTCCTTTCTCATAGTTTGACTATTATTGACTACAATAGCTACACCATAAAGATATTCTTCTTTTGGTTGTATACTATCAGGACTACCAATTTTCCAGGCTTCCATAAAATCACTGTAGCTATTTGATGGACAAGCAGTCAATAATATTTGAGCCAAAAGTCTACTTGATTTTGCTTCATTATATTTGTACAATGGAATTCCATCTTTTTTTGTTTTTGTACTTGGTTCTGTATATTTCTTGAAAAGCAATTCAAATACTGGTTCTGGAATTATTTCACTCAAAGATTCATACGAAATTTCTTTATCGACTTCATCAATTTCCCATGAATTTTCTTCCATTAAATCCAACATAAGAGGTACAGCTTTAGCTTCAAACTCAAAAGAAATAAGGCGATAGTAGCCTGTAATATATTTCAAATGTATAATAATCAAATTTACAATATTAAAATATATCACATTGTTCAAAGAAGATACCATCTATTTGAGTTATCAAAAGTTCTGGAAGAGCATTTAATATTTCTTCATCGCTAGCTTGAACATGATCCTGAATTCTCTCCCAATCATAAAGAGTTGATTGGTCTATTAATTTTTCATACTCCATGCCTTTGAATGATGATGGTTCTAATAAATTCAGAAGTTTACTTAATTTTGGACTGATTTCCCGTACCTATACACAGTAATATTTGTTAAAATGATTCATTATGTTTACATTCAATTACTAATAAACTCATCTTATAATGAACATCTTATAAAATAAACTCATCGTAATAACTTACTTCAAGATATTTGCTATATACACCTTTTACTTCAACCTGCTCAGCTATATGTCCCTCCATGCCATCAACTTTTGTACCATCTCCACATTTCAAATTTGGCACTAACAGACATGTATTTGTCATTTCAGCCTCTTTGACTTCATATGTCCTACTCTTGCTGCATAATACTGCAGGTTCATCTTCTTCTCCCCGCAAAGTAAGGCTATATGAAATTGTTGAAAATGTCATACTTTTAGATATGATCAAATAGTATAATTTTTTATATTTTAGAAGAATGATACAAACACATAGTTACTTACGTATCTCCAATTTTCAAAGTGTCTAACAAATGTTGATCAAGTTCCAAAATTTTATACTCAGTAGTATCTTCATCTACTGGCACCGAAGTATAGAGACTTTGCACTATTGTATTTACTTCTGAGCTATCAATGTTGGCCAATTTAAATAATTCTTCTATTTCTTCTGGATTCAGTAGTTGTCTGCAAAAAAATTAATACAAAATTACACTAATTGAATTCTTTATTACACTTTTCATACTTCAAAGATAAAATGATTGTACTCACATTCCCGAATCACTTTCGATACTTGTGTTCAACAGAACTTCATTTTCACTATTATTATCCATAATAATTAAAAATATATAACAATGTAAAACGAAGTCTTAACAGGTTATTTATTAAGAAAGAAGTTTTACAAAATGCAACGTATTAGCAGTCGTTAATCCATAACTTTTACAAATTTTTGATTTGCCAGCATTTTGCAATCAAAATAAAAATGTTAAGAAATAAAAAGAAAATACAAAAAAAATAATTTACAACCAACGATCAAAGAACTATGCTGCGGTTTCGCGCGTTTACCTCACTTCGATTATCCGCACTTAAATTTGCAGAGGGAGCTCAGATAGGTATGGTCTGAAGTAAGGCGTAAGCACTGCACAATTTCAAATTTAGACACTTTGAATCTGAGAAATTTTTCTATCTTATTTACACCAGATAATTTTGCATATATAGTTATCTGATGTTTGTATGTTTATAGCCTTAACAAATATTATAGAAAAGTTAATACTAACCTCAAAACTAATTACGTCAACATTTCTTTGCATTATTATAATATACATTTAAACTTTTAAGCATAATATCATATTATTTAGTTTTATTAATGTAAGTATAAAAGCGAAGTAGTGTGTATATAGTATATATCTAATCTAAACTGTTGAAAATTTAACAATTAGATTAGATAATCGATATATCGAATCAATCGGTACAAACTTCATGACTGCACTCGTCAGTGAACAGTGACTGAAACTCCATTGCTGTTATTGCTGGTCATAAGTCATAAGTATTTATTTATCCTTGAAAATTAACATTATCATTGGAGTTAAAAGAAACTCAAATTTGTTGCAGTTCGTTGCGATAATTGTTCTTGTTTAGGTAAGAGTTATTTTTTTTGTTAATTTTTCGATATTCAAGAAATTAATAAGCGGTATCGTATTCTTTGAGTTAATGGTATAATGCTAAAAGCTATATATATCTACGTTTGCAAGTGTCATTGTTACTTTGGAACCAATATTTCTTCTAAGTAATCTAATATTTGCATTTTGAAAAGTCTTTAATACCCTTTTATCTTAAATATCTTGTTGGATATTTTAATAGAAACCTGCTTATTTGTAGATTAAAAATCAAAAATATTTTTCGAGGTTAAAATCGATTGACCTTATCGTTTATATCTAACGTTCGAATATAAAAGTTTTCTAATTTATTTTTGGTTTTCTAGGTTAAATAGAATATAAACAACACAAAATGTCTGGAGACGTGAACATGCAAGGAGATAGAGTATGTTTATTATACTTCACGAAGAAAACTATAGAAATGTAACATCTTTCGTATACCTTTGTTATATATATTATTGTTTAACAGGAGTCTGGACCAGTATATGGTGGGTGCGAAGGACCTGATGCTATGTATGTCAAATTGGTGAGCAGCGATGGTCATGAATTTATTGTTAAACGAGAGCATGCTTTAACTAGTGGTACTATAAAGGCTATGTTGAGTGGTCCTGGTCAATTTGCCGAAAACGAAGCTAACGAGGTTAACTTTAGAGAAATACCGTGAGTATTAGCAAATTCATAAAATATTAATTAATCAAGTTAATTGAAAAAAGTTTTTTCTTGCTTGAAAGTATAAAATTACAGAGAAAGTATATTACATTTACATATATTTGTAGATCACATGTTCTACAAAAGGTTTGTATGTACTTTACATACAAAGTTCGATACACTAACAGCAGCACAGAGATCCCAGAATTTCCTATTGCACCAGAAATTGCTCTGGAACTGTTGATGGCTGGAAATTTCTTGGATTGTTAAACTTCAATGAAAACTTATGTTGTTTGGAAGATTAGCAGAAAATGAAAGCATGCAAAGAAGCATTGTTTACTCAGGATATATCACTCGACTTTATATAAGAAGAATATATATCTCTTGATGATAAACCAATCTTTACCACAAAGTGAAACTCAGGTTTAATTAATTTCTCTGCAGATAAAATATGGGTGTTAATAGATACAAATCAATTCTTACCTTATTGATAGACTACTTTACGTAAAGATTTAGGTCGATAACCAAAAGAGATTCGAGTCTGTTCAATTGTAAGAACTAAAATTTTACAAGCAGTGAAATATAAAGCTGCAAACTGTCCATCTGCTAATAACAAAAACACTGTCACATATTATCAAATAATACGTATTACTAGATAATTGCAAACATTTCCACTATTTATGAGAACAAATTTACTTATAACAAATGATTGATTTTCAACATTTTGTTAGTAGCTTTCACTTACTTTTTTTTTATTAAAACAGTTTAGTTACAAAACTTTTTAAATTCTTAGTAGAGTGTTAATATTCTTATCTTCGACAAAAGAATTATTACAAGAATTGTAGGGAAAACTTCAAACCATGTATACATGAAGCCACTTTTGTATATGCACTATTTTGAAAATAGCTGTATCTTGTGCTATATTTGAAATCAACACTTCAATTTTCAACAAAACTTTATTATAATTTGTATTTTTTACATTTATGTAACAAGTTCCTTGTGTTAAAAATGTAAAAATTATTCAATTAACAATTTTTCAATTGAATACCTTAAACTGATGTTCTTTTATAAAGTTTATTGATTATGATAACTGAAACATTTGAATGGAATTAACGAAATTAAGTTTCTATGCATGTTAATAGTAGTATAAAGTTGTAGATTAAAACCTTTCTCTTCATGCTTGAAATAATTAATAAAACATTTTTAGGGGAACAAAATATAAGACAACAAAATAACTAATTATGCATCTATTTACAGACATAGTTACTATCAGTTTATGTAGTTTATGTTTGTTCAACATCCATATGCATTTTTTGTTGAAGTTTTTAATTAATTAGATAATTAGACAAAAAATGGTGACAGACATGTCATGCCTCATCTTTTTGTTCCCCTGATTAACTGATACTTGTGCATATACCATACAGTGTCTTGAAAATGCTATATAACAAAAACATAACATGTTAGAATTGTAAAACGAATGAAAGGTCTGAATTTTAGCATTATAAGAAATTTCTATTGTATTACCATAAATTAGCAAACAAATGTAGTCAGAAAGATTAGCAATGCAATTTGCATAAAAAGTATATAATTTTTAAATACATTTTTTGTACGCCTTGTTTTGTTTGAAGTATTAAATTATTGTTATTTGAATTATAGTCAAATAGACAGGGAAATATTGAGGATAATAATTCATACCGCATATGATTTAAACAACCAATAATAAATATTAATCTTTAAAAAATATGTATTCCTTTAACTTTCTCTCCTATTATTGAAAAAAGTAAGTGTATCGCAACAATTACAACATAATTACAACAAAAATCATTAAAATGCTTTTTTCATATGAATTTTAAAAAAGTTTTTACTTAAGGTATTTTAAACTATTAACTGCCAATAATAAGTGAAATTATAAACTTAATATACATTTAATAACATTTTTTCTGTTAAATAAATACATAATTATTCTACACAATGGAATCTGAAGCAGATGATCAATATGGAAATAATTTTTCTTAGTTTCATTGAAATCACAGGCACTGTTCAAAATAATACATTAGCCAGATCAGAAGCCCTTTTTCATGATATCGTAAACAATTTAATCCATTAATCAAAGTGTTCACTTTTTACCTTCTTTTTCAATATCTTTAAATTTGGCTTCTAGCCTATTTGAGTATGCTAAAAGTTTATAAGCTGCTTGCTCCAATTTTGTCACACTATCGTCTATTTGATTAATATTGTCCAAGACAGGCTGTAGCTTTTTGTACTTTTGGTTGAGTTGATCTAATGACTGTGACACATTAGATGATATTGTTTTTAGTTCGGCGTACTTTGCTATGGTTTCCTTGTTCATTCGCTCCAGCAGTCTGTAATCTGCATGAGTAGCAGTGAGCTCTTCTTGTAAATATTCACTGGTTTTTTGAAACATTGTATTCGCAAGGCGACTGAGATTAGGATCGTGTGGATCAAGGGCTTCAAAACTACTTGTACTCGTGGATAGAGTAGTTCCTCGTTTCGGTGACTCGCACCTCAAGTTTGAGTCTGCATCTGCAGAAGTTTGATCTCCTTGCAGTTCTTCCTTGCTCGTTTCACTTGCCATTGCCATTTTACTGTCCTGCCAGATAATGTTGTTTTGAATAAATTAAAAATATGAGGTTATCAATTCTTCTTCATAAACAATAATTATACACTTACAATAAACAGTTAGTACGTTCCAAACTTTAGAATATTCCAAAAGTATTCAGATAATAATCAATATAAAGCTCAAAAGATGCTATTATACATACATATATACAGCGATTACCGACAGATGACGATATATACATATACTTACAAATACAAAGAATCCGCGGCCATATGATCGAAGCATAAAGAATAGAACAATCAGCTGATGCGTCTACGGCTGATTTCACAGTCGCAACATGCCAAATGGTTTTTTCGCCCAATAAGACATTACTTTCCGCGTCACCTAACTTCAAAAGCTTTTTCTATTGGTCGAAGTTTTCCCGCAATTCTCTGAAAGTAGTCTCAGATAGATGGCGCCAATTTCAAAAATGGTTGTTCACAATTCACTGCACGACCTGGGCCCAGCCCGGTCCATGGTATACTTGAATAATCAACACTTGATTGTTGTTGCAAATATCTCAATAAATGACTGCATCGATTCTCTACCATTTATCGCTTCAATTAAGCATTCGTTCGATGAAATAAAAAATATGTCAAGCCAATAAAATTTATGCAACGCCGATCAAGTGCGCAGTAACGTCGTATACATATATATCGTGTCGATTCCACTGATGGGTTGATGGAAGTGGTTTCGGATCATTGAACCATAAAAGGCTGTAAAGGCGCCTACCTTATCTCCAGGCCGCGTTCATTCACTTAATTTTTAATTATATTCCGAGAAGTGGCAATAAAGAGCATTTGTTCTACTTTACCCGCGAGATCGCATTGAAAAATCATTCGCTGGTCAGCGAAAAGTAGAGTAACTTTAACTCGATTTTATTCAACCGTCTCCATGAGCGGCTATTTAAAGTCGATCGACGAACGAGCTTAAATCCAGAAATTGGAATTTGATTAAAAACGCGGGATAAACAGTTTCTTGCTGGTGTGACGCTCTTTTTTTTTAGGAAACAGACGGAATCGTCGATAACAGATTGCATGATGCGGCAATTATGCAAATAGTGTTTATCTCTTTAGAGAGGCTTTAATGTGCAGGAGACTCGCTTTATTAAGTAAATCGTTTGTTTTTCAACCGGATCGTTTATTATATATACTTAATAAGAAGAAAAAGCGAACAGACGTTTTTGCCATACGGTTTTCGTTATTCCAAAAATACTAATAGTATACTGTTTCTCCTACAATTATAAAATGGATGGACAATTATAAAGGATTTTTGAGATGTTAATCAAAGGCTCTGTCCCCGCGCCAGTCGCCGCATCATCTTAATCCATACATTCGTTACTATAATACGCCTGTCTTACAGGTTTCTTCAGTTTCTACATCATATTGAGAAAATATCGAGTAGAAAAAAACCTAAATCAGCAACCAAATGAACGATGATGCCGATTCCGGTTTCCACGTGCGCATTACATCTGAAAAAAAAATCGCGCGCAAGGCGTAATCGGCTTGTGCAACAATATCTGCCTCAACCATATTATATACACACATAGAACCGAGTTCGCGTTAATGACTAATAAAGTTCGCTTTCTTTGTCCGTAACGCTTGGCGGAGCGCTATATACACAGGCCCGAGTTTTTGCGGGTTTATGGGAGAAAGCCCGCGGTGCGATTGCACCGAACAGCTGCTGATGCTGCGGATATAATACGAGAGCGAAACAGATGGACGACTGCGTACGAGGGAGTTGAGCTTGTTTTGCAAGCTGTATAATTCGGCTGGTTGAGAATTGACCTTTGGTCAGTGTGTCGTATTATCTATGTGCTTTTGATTTTTGCGAGGTCATGCGGTATGTCGAAATTGCGTTCAGTCGTGGAATGTAGGCTACTGGAGAGACAAATTAATATTTTAAAAGCAAGAATGGCGAATAAAGCGACGAAGCGATAGTGTCAGCTCTCGAGAGGACATTGACACCCGCGCACTACTCGACACACTCGGACGCTCCACTGATGCGGTTGTTTTATATGCGACAGATGCAGATATTATAGTTTTAAGGGACAGTGTTTTTGCCAAATCAAGCGGGTGATTGCGTATAGATAAAAATTGTTCGTGCTTTATATATATATATATATATTGTACACTTGGAATATTTTTTGTTCTTCATAGTTGTATATTATAAAGTAATATATAAACGTTGCATAAATCACACGGGAAACGAAGAAAATGTAACGAAATTCTCATAAGTTTAAAAATCGCAACGAGATGTACTGCTCGAACGTATGCATTTTTCTCTAATACCGCGGACCATTAACTTCTCTAACACTAACTTTTTATATAACAAATATACACTAGACAAACGTCAAACGCTTTCAATAGATACATCTCACCTACTAGAATAAACATATAAGATTATATATTATCGTATAATTAGCCCAGCACATCTCCAATCAAAGCTTCTTCTTTATCACGAGCGTGAAAAACGAAAACATCACAATCAAACAGCCTAAACGACCCACGCATCTATCATTTCATTTAAATTAATTACCAGTTGTCATGCGTCAACGGTCAGAGGGTAAATTCACAAACAGTCCGAAGCATATAGTACTGTACGCCTTAAATTTCATTCCACCGAGTAGAAAACACAATGAGCGATATATATAACGCGTTGCACACAATATATGTGTATATATATATATACACACACGCTATTTTCGCGGCTTTTATCGGCACGAATAGCGTGACACGGGAGTACACTGCGCTATAAGTAATTATTGTTTTCGTTTCGACGTTTATTTAAAATACATTATACGTGCCATGTGGGAAAGGCGAATTAGTTAATCGTGTGGTTTTCGCTGTTTACGCTCTCGACGCCCGAGAGCGCGCGGATTATATTCGACTCGCGTACTTATATACGTATATTTATATTTTCGAAGCAAAGAATATAGCAACGGCTCACATATACAGTATATAGACACGACGAAGCGAAGAATATTTCGCAAAGAGAAAACTTATCGAACGCGTTATTATATCGCCGCTGCTGTATATACATATATATAGTTTATACTCGAACAGGCTTCGACTGGGGAAAAAAAAACCCGCTTGTATATATATCTAGCAATTATACTTTTGCTCTGTTCGCTTTTTCTTAAGCGTATTATATACATACCGCGTGTGCCCGAAGCTTTGCAGGAAACTGGACTTTTTGTTGCGGAATAATATCGACTTGGTATTCCTCGCGGTGGGCGCGGGAAATGCATGCATTTTAAAATCTCGATTTTATAATACAACCGCAGCGGGTATATATATGTAAGTAGCGAACTTGTTAATAAAATTTTCACGCGTTTATAAATGTTAAAATTAAATAAATATACGCGTTGTAAAATTATTTCTATATGGTTATTATGTTGCGCGAAGAAGACGACGATGTTTTTGAGTTTATGAAAAATTATACAGCAGCTAGCGCGTGAAAATTTTCACGAGTCAAAACTTTATTCCTCTGCATAAACGTCTTGAGCAAAACTGCGTTATAAAAATCATCCGCTCGAACAATGCAGATCGCGCGAGGATGAAAATTGACAACAACAGTCGCGAGCGCGCTTTCTATGCCGTAAAAACTTTTTTCATCACTTTCGCGCGCGAGAATACGCCCTCTGGAATTACATCTACTGTACAACACTATGCCGTCAATGGTGTCTCAAACAAAACGCAATTATATCCGAAGCGAAAACTCTGTGTATATATATATATACACACACAACAGTCATCGGCATATCAGCTGCATATATACGCGCGTATGTACATAATGTATCCGACGCATAAACTGCGCGGTGTATACTCTCACGCTTGTGGTTACCGCTATAATGATTGATGAAAGGCACACCGGCCGTTTACAACTCCTGCGAGGTCACTCCTGTGCGCCTTCCTTTTCATTCTTTCACTTTGGCTTCTAGGACGTGCGCTTATTAGAGAGATGCATGCGTTATGCTATACAGGTACAGATGAACACGTTCGTCCCAGGTAACTCGAGCATTAGTCGATGTGCGTCTTTTTTGAGATTTCTAAAGCGATTATGGGAAAAGGTGTGTGGAAAGCCGATGGAAAAGAAAGCTCTCTATCGTATGGACGTTTATGCGCTGCTGGATTTCGTCCTTTCACTTTTGTTTGAATTTATTATTTATTGTAATAAGAGCCGCGAGGATAGTTTTGCGAAACGCCTCTGCGCGATGACATTGATACTATGTAAATTTCGCGATTATCTTGCGTGCATACAACAGTTTACCGAGATTTGCGATGATATTACGGGCTGAAATGTAAAGAGAGTATACGTAAAATGGGAAGGAACAAAGGGCGAGAGCTATCGGCATCTTGCGAAAATCGTTTTGTTATTTTCGCATAGTATAGGTACATATTTACATTGTTATAAATCCCTCGTCCAACATCACTATACTGTACCGCGGGTCATTGGAGGACATCCTCGAACGAGTTTATCAAACAAACGCGTATGTATAGGATAAACGCGTATAGCAAACGTGCGAAAAGTGCGAAGAATCGGAAGAAAAAAAATGACTTGCAATAATAATAATATAATAATCGAACAAAATAGGCCCATAGAAAACACATGCTTTTCAGCAGAAAATGGCATAACTGGTTTGAACGCGCGCGCGCTTTCCAAGTGCGCGTGCACTCAGAACGTCCGCGAGGTCATTCATACCGAGCTCGTGCGGAAGGATGCTGCGTGTGTGTCATGCTCACGCTCAGCTAGAATCTAGGAAGATTTTTTCCCAGCTCTCCGATTATTTTCCTTAATCGTCATCCGTCGAGTAATTTTATCGGTTGGATCGATTTTTTTTCTACTGCGAATCCGCAGCAATCCGATACGTGTAGTTAGTATATATACCGGACCGCCCGTGTGGCGAATCTAATCTACGTATATATGAAATTCAAAATTTTAGGTAAAAAAGGCTCGATGCAAACTGACTCATGCAATTCACGAGCGTTCATTCAGGCACGATCTCTCACATGTGTGTCTCACTCGATTCGATTTTCGAGATTCAAAGAAAAAAGGTGTAAGGGTAAAAATATCAAGCTTTCTGCGTACTCCATTGCACGAGCAAACTTGCAGCTATCACAATTCCCTACCGATATATCAAGCTGCATACAACCGGTCTTGAAAATAGACGCTCTCATTATACCGATTACGCAATTAATTCAAACACCGCGCGAGGACAACGACTGCCAGGAGTCGCGACATTTCGAGAATTCCGAGAGAGAGAGAGAAGAGGCTGGCACAGCTCCGCGACGAGTTATCGCGCAGTGCTGCGGAGAGGATGATGAATCGCCGCGCCGCAGCCGAACTTTATTTTTGGGAGAAGAGTCGAGTGCGCGCATCGCTTGTTTTATCGAGAAGTTTATAGGGGTTTCGAGATGGGAGACTTTTTCGTGTTTGTGTGCGTTAAGGGATGTGTTTATTTGGATGTTGGGTGATCGGTAATTTTAGATTTTTGTGAATTGATGCACGTTGCGCAATGCTTGGGCCTGTGATTGATACGGGTTTGAAGATTTTTTTATTTATCGTATAGAAGTAAGATTGGTATATGTGACAGTTATTGGTTAGACAGTATACGGAATCTTCCTCGTGTGATAATAATTTCTTATTTCAATGCCGATTTAATCCAAATGCGAATAATAAAGTTGGAAAGGTACATACCGATTCATAGGCTAATTCGGAGATTCGTCTTGACGTAAAAATGCACTCATCGATGAAACCCGTTGTTAATTACAGCCTCGTCTATATTAAAGAAATATGCGTCACGAATCTTGCAATAATTCCGAAAACAGTATAAATGCAATGACTGGCAATTCGAAGCAATTTACATATACTGATAATAATATACGCGATATTGTGTACCCACAAAATCCCGGTACATCTGCACTCATAGCGGTCAGGCTTGTATATATATACTTTCTCCTCATCAACCCATACGATTCTTTCCTCCAAACTATAATATTCAAACTTTCTATATGAATAATATATTGTTCAAATGTACAATATTTTCATACATTCAACATGCGTTTTTTGAAAAAAATGGGCAGGTTCACCTTCATCCCTTCCAAGTTCGGTACTGTATATACATATATAGGGTCGCCAAGTGAAAGGGAGGCTGTCAGGCAAACGCGCATTTTCTAAGAACATGCGCAGTTTGGAGCTTCGACCATGTAGCTGATGGTGAAGCTCGTTTAATCAGCAGCGCCTCGCAAAAAGTGACATCATAATTTAAGGTTAACGCGCCTCTCTCGCAGTAGTCGTGTCTACGTATATATATATGTATTGCACTATACTCGCAGTGTGCTCGCGAGCAAAGTGCGGCTGCACCCATACGTATATGTGCATTGTGTTTCCGGCGGAAGCGCGTTCCCGATGACGAGCAGTTTTTTTAGCGCGATGGAAAATACCGCGATCGGATTCGTTTTCACGCGATGAAGCCCTGTTGTTTGTCGTTGCTTGATATGTAGTAAGTGATGAAGTGCTTTTTTTTGGGAGAGAGCGAAAGAACCAATTTGAGTAATAATGTACGATATACGGACGTTATCGGGGGTGTATCTAGATCGGCTATACATAACAAAAGCCGAAAATAGCAATAGCAGCCGAGTGGATTTATTATTACGTATACAGAGATCGACTGTGTAATCAACGTTATCTTGACTTTTTTTTCTTTCGATAACGATGATATATAGTATTGGGGCACAAGGAAATCCGCATGTGTATACATTATTTTAGAAAAACACTTTGAATTATTGACACAATCATTAAACAAGTAAAGAGATTATAAAAAATTGCGCGCTCGCGATGAGGCATCGTCACATATATACGCGCGCACTGCACAATACATAATAACAATAAGTCGATCGTCTCGAACAATTAGTCAAGTCCAACTGCGCACGAAACGGGAATTACTTTCACATAAAAATCTTATTACGCCAGCCTTTGTTCTCAAGCGCGGGTTTCTTTAAAAACTCGCGCGGCGGTATGCAGCGGCCAATTAAAAGTGCATTATGCGATGTATATAAATATATTTATTATGGAGGCCGCGACGAAAAAAAGGCGAATCGAGAGCAAAGCGGTGTTGGGGAAAAATGACTGATTCCCCTGTAATTGACCCTAATTCTCTCGTGCTCCATTATTTCCTTGCCCAGACGTTTCCACAAAGCGCTGTATATATAAGACCATACAGCTGAGCAGCATGACTGAAACAGCGCTCGGAAAAAATTCAACAACGACTCGCGTGCCGCATTATCCCGTCGGCGAACTTTTCCAATCTGAAAAGTCGACCGCGCGTATGCCATTTTCGCCTATAAAAACTACGAGGGCGAACTGGGCTAACGGAGGCTCAAAGGCTTTTGTTGGCGAAAAAACAGACAATGCAAAAACTCTGTTCATGCAATATATACATACTCACTACTCGAGGAGGAAAAACACGACAAAATGAGGAATCAAAACATGCGATGCCGCCTAAAGATTTATCAGCCGTAATATACGGTTTTCCCGAAGCCGCACAGATTCCTCCTCGATCCTTGCCCTCTCTCGAAAGGAGGCATATACGCATACACATGCGCCGTTGACATCGGATTATCCCATCCCCGCAGTTGGAGTCGTCCTGATGTGTTCTTTGTCTCCTCCCGAGTGCACGTGCACCGAGATCTCCCTGCCTAAGAGATTCCTTCGCATATATATATATATATGTGTGTGTACAGGATCGTTCGAGTTTTTTTCTTAAGCGTTATCCCAGGATTAGAAGGATCGGTTGGGTTATTACTTATATCTCTTTTTACCGGATGATGCTGTATTTCGACGCGCAGTTTATATATTGTATAAAGAAGCGCATGCGATGCGATATTGTTTGCGCTGCGTATACAGACTCGCGCGAAAGAGTTATCGTCGCCGTTGCGTGTTTTTCGCGCGATAAATTTTCACGCTCGCGAAAACTGCGCGTATATATATGCACATATCTTATCGCGCAAGCTCGAAACTTTTCGCAGTTGCGGTGTATTACTGTTTTGTTTTTCAATGTATATACGATATCGCGACGATTGACGAACTCATTATACCCGAATCTGACCCAGAAAGTCTCGAGCTGTCGGGCCGCAAACAAAGAGGAGGTATAGTTTTCAACGAAATTTTAGATTCTTCCGTACGAGAATCGGTGACTCATAAGCAAGCAGTACAGTATACTATACAGTGATGCACCGTGTACCGGCACTTGCAATACCTTCCTTTGACGCAATTGGTCCGAATAAGTTCGCGTTAGGCTTCATATGTACATGGCTTTGTTTGGCCGCATTTCTATATCATCTACTGTTTCACTTATCTTCCAATTGAATAAACCCGCGTATATGTATATATATATACGAAATACGCTTTCTGCTTTCCTTGGCGGAACCGGCAATTATACAGAATAAATATAGAGGTAAATATTGTCGGATATATGCAGGTAAATATTCAATCGCGATCGAGTTCACATTATTCTATTCTCGATGAATTCCCTCGAGGTTCATTACCATGCGGTACATACATTCTAGAGGCTTTGTTCGAGTAGGCGGCGTACCTATATATACCTATAATACAGATCAGTTCTTTCATAATTCATGAACTTCATTGCTCATACAAACAATCGATTTATGTATACGTAAGTAATTGATTTCTTCCAAATGCAGCCAATTGCGACTCAATGGAGCCCTTGTTCGCGCACACCCCTCTCATTCAGTGTCACCCAAAACTCGGCTCATCTATTCGACGCTTATATATAGGTACATATATATATATTATCATTTACAACGTGCTATATATATATAAGTTCGACGTCTTTTTCTTTCTGGCTAGCTCTCAGTGCACGGCTTTTCCCCAGCTGTTGTATACATAACTATAGTATACACCCGCCTCGGATGCCCTCTCAGATGCACTTGGCTCAATAGCCGTGTGTCCGCGAGTGCGCGTGCACTCGGCCAGTGCACGCGAACCCGCGAGACTCGGTGCTAGAGTATCGACCCGGTGGTATACACGTTGCTCTGCTGGCTCTGTACCATCTCTCTCTCTCTCTCTCTCTCTCTCTCTCTCTCTCTCTCTCTCTCTCTCTCTCTCTCTCTCTCTCTCTCTCTCTCTCTCTATCGTTCTGTCCGTTGCCTCCTACTCTTCCTTTCTTGCCAAGCTGCTAGTTATATCCAAGTCGGAGTCGTGCAGCTAGAGACGAGAATCGGGTGGCGGCCTTTGTGCCTATAATATATAGGTATACCAGTAGCGCGCAGCGGCGAGTGCATGCGCGGTGAACGCAACAGTGCGGCAGGTAGAGTTGGGGGTGCCCCGAGTTTTGCGAGTAGATTTATTTATTTTTTTTTGGAGATTATTATACCTATAGGTTTTAGAATTGAATTGGAAATTGAGATGGAACTTGTAGAGTTTTGGGATGTGATGGATTTTGAGATTGTATAGGAAGTGGGACAAGTCTTTGTTTGGAAGCGTGTATAGGGTTGAAAATCGTAGTTGGACATAGCGAAGGGGATGTAATCGTTTTTTAGGGAGTCGGAGAGTTTCAACTAGTCGTTCTATAACTCGGTATAGAAGGGTTGTAAAATGCCGAGTCAAAAACAACGAGGTGTGTATAATAACTCTCCGGCCCAACTGTAAACGAACTGACAGATGGGAGATCGAGTTCGCAGAATTTTTATTTCCGGATGTACAAAGTTTGCTTGATCGAGACGTTACTCGATATTACGAAACTAGGTTGCTCCGAAAAAGGCGAAGGATTTATTTTTCCGGGGTCGGGTCTTATATGAATACTTTTTTGTACAAGCAACGTATTTTTGCCCGCGAATATATGATTTTAAAAGAGAGAAAAATATTCGAAGCCACATTTCCCTCTGTAATCAAATGTGCACATAACTGACATGTTTATCACTGGCTTTTTGCGCGGATATCCTGATTACCTGAAAATTATAGAATCATCTTTCAGAAAGCAACGTCACCCGCCAGCTTGATGCGGATTACACGAAAAAAATATACTTATAAAAGTTACATCGTTGCATACGTAAATTGTGACTAGCTTATTGAAACCCATCGGATTTTCCGGATGCGTGGAAAACGTTCTCTACGCTATACATATATATATATATTTGAAAATCGCGCACACACGATACCGATTTCTCCGCTCGCTCTGCCTCGCTATACAGAAAAAATCGTTCTCGCACTGCAGGCAACGAATTGCAAAACACTCTCCCGTATAGCGCAATGTTCGTCGCGTCATTATAGTCTCTGGATCACGCTGATTACAGGCCTGCCCGCGCTTTTCCAAGAATTTCCATCACAGTCGGCATTCATCTCGCTGCAGCGCGCACTCCTTTCTCTGTTACATATATATATATATATATATATATATCCTACGGTTCTCTCCCGCTCGCGTATATATACAAGACAATGAGCGAGTGGTGTTTAAGGAGCGAATTCGCACTTGAAAGTATACCTGCTCCTCGGAGAAAGCTGTGCGAGTATCTCTCTCTCTCTCCGGTGGCTTTTCTATGGGTGGAAAACGCGAGTTTGCGGAGATCGCGTTTTGGAGGCTGGATTGTATGTATATATACCGGTATATAGAGCCTTGAACTTGATCCGATTCGTCGCGCGCTGCTGCACGTGCGCTCGCGGTATTCGCGCTTTCTGGATTTGCTGTTATACTTTGAATTATGCTTTTCGAGGAAGGAATCGAAATTTATTTATCATGAGTTTTATACGGCTGGGGTACATTACTGTTCACGTGTGACTTGCGAGAACTCAACTTCCTCGCGACGAAATTATTGCGTTGATCAGACTGCACGTGGCTGTAGTGTTCTTACATCTTTCGATTTTCCTTTCTCGTCGATTATCTTCTTCAACTTTTAACGCACTTTACTCGCGGTGTAGATTTATATCGTAATCGCGTTAGCTTCTTTTATAATTTTCGTCGTTATGGCGAAATCCGCGACTTTTTAACATCGCCACGGCCATTATACGCTTGCCGCTAAAAGCTTTTGCGCGCAAAGATGTAATGCATACGAAGTGCGCAATTAACCAATACTTTGTACGAAAAAGAAAAAAATCGCAAAACTTGAACTAAAGCACGCCAGGATTATCTATACACGTTGTTAGTATACATAAGTGCGTTTTTTTTAACGCCAAGACAGTTTTTGCCGCTGAACCATTCCAGCTAAAAGACTTGCGTCTTCGATCGTGCAACGAGTAATGTCACATGTCCACTGTCATATATAATATATATGCTCGCGAGCGTTGTAACGAACGAATTGCGCATCAAAGGAAGCTATCAAGACGTAAAACTTATCTCGTGATTTTTTTCTTTTTTAGCCAATCACTTTGCATGATTATACGTATATAGGTATATATTATATACAATGTAGTCGCACGTGCGGCAAAGAGAACTTTGAAGCGCGCAAGTTGGTGCGCAGCTCTTTGAAGTCGGATTAATGCAGATTTTTTTTATACATAGTAGGTATTCATTATACTTACATAACATCAGACTACGACGCGATTGTATTGCCAATTGCATCGTGTACTCGAAAATAATTTCGAATGTCTTCATGAAACTGGCTGCGTTACGATCAAGATAGATACTTACTGACGTAGACGACAACCTTTCATACCTTAAGCATCGCACTATCGAACGTTACAGTATAGAATCAAATAAAAACTACGTGCAATAAAATAAAGGCTCGATCGTCACGACGGCATCTATGACGCTCGTCGATTCATCCGTCCTCGGATTGTTCTCCAGGAAGCAGGAAGTCGGAAACTTTTGTAAGGAATGATTGCGCGCGCGGGTGGCACCAGGCAATCTTTCTCTTTACTTTATATTATCGATCTTTGACAATCACTGCTTCGATTCAATCGAGCGATGCTTATCGTAACATGCATGTAATAATGCTTCTCACCGATACAGGCCGTATTATCTATACGACTTCCTTAATATATTTTCAAGATTGCCTCAATTGCCGCAGATAAGCATCGAGTGTTTATCAAAACATAACAATATACAGTAATACGTCATATGTATACACGAGCTAAATCCTAAATCCCTCCACAGCATAACACAGTATAGAAACCGCAGTCAGTCATACAGCTCCTTTGTCCCGCGCGAGAGGCAGCACAGCTGTTCTCTCTCCTCTTAAATACTGCGACGTGCCCCGCAAAGTCGCTACGCTCCTGGAACGTGCGCGCGGAGAAACTCGCGAGACTCGGGCGCCCGCGGAACACGCAGAGCTCGCGCAGTCGGCACGGTTTAGTTCGACGGGCGCGCAGCTGATTTTGACGGGAGTAGCGCCCGCCCCTCTCTCTCGCTCATTCACTCCTTCTATATATATATATATTTCTCTCTCCCGCTCGGTCTTTTCCCCCCCGCGCGTGTGCAGGCTCGAGCTGTATATACATATAAACGCAGTAGCGGCGGCTGTAGCGGACAGTATACGCGAGATTGAGGCAGCGTTGATCGCTGCGCGCAGCTCCGTTTTTACTACTTACAGTGCATTGCGCGCGCGCGCGCGTACGCACACACACACACACACACACACACACACACACACACACACAGCTAACTCTATAATATTACAATACTGCCAGCAGGCAACTGCGAACGCGTCGTCGACTCTTGGTTTTTCGGCGACTCGACTGTCATACTTAAGAGTAGAGATACATAAGAGGACGTGTAACCTAGTAAAAGAGGGTTGCGCGAGTGTCAGCGGAAAATCGAAGCGGCCCGTGCATGTCCGAGGAGTGCAGAAGCAGTAAAAGTAGTAATAGCTGCTGTTCGTAGCGTGCGTTCTACTGTGTATAACGTGATATACATGTACACAGTGCAGCGGATCGTGGCGAGTATACGGTCACAGTAGTGCCGAGTGTGCAGTGCTGAGAAACTCCAGCGGGGCATGCAGAGCAAGGATCGACGAGCCTACCCGGACTTTGCTGCTACTGCTGCTGACTCGACTGCCATTGCCTGGTGAGTCTCTCCTCCTCTCCTTTACTTCTATTCTCGGGAACGTGGAAGATTCCGACGGGTTATAAGTATACTATGTATAGTCAGTGAGGGAGACTCGGCTCTCGGTGATCAGTATAAACATAGCTCTTCGCGTCAACCCTTTTTTTCCCCGAACACCCGGGGAACCATGAAACGACGAGATAAGAGAGCCCTCTCGGGCTTTCGATCGATCGTATTTTCTCGACCTCCTCTAACTCGATCGACGACGCGCTGCATATGCGCGTGTATACGCATGCACGAGCTGTCAACATCGCATGGAAATTATTGTCTCTTATCTTGCGCGACGCTCAAAACAAAGGCGCTATCGCATCAGGACTCGCCCGAGCGGCTCTTTAACCGAAAGCAGCTGTTCTCCGACTAAGCATATAGGAATATATATATATATACACTGGACTTTAACTCGAGTCGTCCTTTTATGTTGAAAAACTCTCCTCTTTCCTGTCGAATCCGGTTCTCCGTATATAAGTACACGCATATACGATCAAGCGAATCAAGAAGAGCCCCGGAGCTCGCTCCGAGGAAGAAAGAACGTCGAGAGTGGGAGAGAGAGAGAGAACAGAGGAAAAAGGCTGCGCCAGGATTATTATACGCAAGCTGCTGCGTGAGTCACGCTGGAATGGATGCGCATTGTTCGCTGCATGGAGAGAGGGCCTTGTGAAACCGTGGAAAGCGAGGGAGTGTGCTTTCGTTGTCATGTATACAGGGTTAGAATCTCTCGCGAGAGCTTTGTTTTTTTTTTTTTTTTTTTTTTTTTTTGCCGATGACGAGCGCGTCAAGTTCATTGCGGACTGATACTCCGCGCGAGCTTTTTATACATGCGCGCACGTGCTTTCTTTGTGATAAGGCTTTCATGACCGACATTCGGCGTTATCTCGCGCGGATGAAGTGGAACGTAAACAGTACATCCGTAGGTAACCATTAATTACGACGTATATTGTCATGATTAATTTGTTTCCTTTTTTCGATTCAACAAATAATATACACATTAATTAATAATTCCTCACGCGAAGCTTCTAACATCCGAGTATATATATATATATATATATATACTACAAATGCGCTCATCAAGCATTTACAAGGGCTCTGCGCGGTTAAATTTATATGTATATATATGTATATCGAGCCGGTAAAAATAGTCCCCCCTTGTACGTACCCGCAAGCGCGCACTCCCTCCGGTTTTCTCGCGGTTCTCTCTACATACATAATCTATACCGAATGCGGGCCATCGAGTGCAAGCAGCGCGAAAAAAAGGAGCGTCGTCGCGCAAGATTGGCAACCGGCCAGTGTATAGCGCAGCTCGGTCGTCGCCAATCAGTCTACTTTTCTCTCTGCGATGGCTTTAATCTTCGGGACGATTTTTCTCGGAAATCGTTACGCGCGTATAAGTCATGCGCACGAGGCGCTTTACGCGTCATCGAGTCCTTTGAGAATTCGAAAGGGAAGTACAGAGCGGCGTGTGTTTTACTCCGAGAAATTTTCTATAAGTGAAACTTCAAAAATGCACTGCTCGCCGACTCGATTCAAGACAAAGTCAAAATGCATCGCTGGTTCTCCCGCTGGGCTCTACGGATTGAATTATTTATATATACAGACGCCTTTCGGAGTGTATATTCCGTTCGCAGTCTATAATTGCTCGAGCTATTAACTCTCGCAACTTTTTTCATTCAGCACTTTGCCCAACGTGATAATGTTTTAGCTATTATATCGATCTATATACACGCATCGTCGCGTTAAAGTTTTTAGAGTCGGTAACAAACGCGACGCTCGCATTACTTATGCAAGTGATCCACTTTCGTTAAACTTGCACAGCCGTGCATGCATAATCGGTGAGGGAAGAAAAGCACGATATAACCGGGTCACACTACTGGACACACTATATATCGGCGCTATGATGTAATGTGGCCATTCACGATTGACAGATGTAGATATCCCGCTGCGCTTTTCGCCCACGCGTGTGCTTTGTCACGTGCGTGTTGCAGCTCGAGTGTCAGAGATCAACTTCTGCGAGAATTACGTGTCGTTAATATAGATATTCCAGACATCTTGTTTCGGCCAATTAATGTATGTTGTTAACATTAACGAGCTGAAGTTACATATTTGCGCGACGATGGTTTGTTATATTTGTGGATCGAAATCTTGTGCTTTCCAAGTCAACTCGGAATAATCCTCTCCAGATTGTGCTTTGGTTGATGGAAATATCATCGGCATTGCTTTCTTTGTCCGATGCGTCTGTCGTCTCTTTCTTAATATTTAATAGATGACTAAAGCCCAGAGATTATACGATAAGGTATATATATGCATACGCGATTGAAAATGCGAAATCATAATATATAGCTTTGGTACATATGGTGACACACACGCATCGAAAAGCTTATAGCTTTTCGAACTTGAAAATTAAGGCGACAGCTCATCGCTTTGTTTCGTTATGTTAGTCACATACAGCTGATGTCCGAGAGCTGGATATAGCGATGAAAGATAGCCGTGGGTATCCATCGCGATTAATTGCAAACTGAACGGTCGTGCGCGTGTGCGTTTTTTTTAATTATATTTCCTTCATCCTCCAGTACTGGTATTGATTTTTAATCCAAAGAACAATAAAATCGCGAGTATCATAAATGTTGTTTTCGAAGACGAGTATGTTACCCACTGATTATACATATCTCGGGCATGCCGCAATTACTTTTTATTTCTCGTTATAAAATGTTTACTGCCGCCCCTTTTAGAACCTTATAAATATAGCTGGAAAAAATATACCTGCTAGATCGCGTAGTCTCTTGCGTTTGCATATATACGCACACGCCGCACATCTGCTTCAGTTTAATCTGTGTAACATATACATCCCCCTTTTTGCATATAGACCATCCTTTCATCTCCGTTTTTTTTTCTTATTCTAGCAAAACAACTTCCGAGAGCGAGGAGAACACTCAAAAATATTGTCTTCTCTGCTCAAGGCTAATTTGGTCCCCGGAAATACTCCTTGTTATTATTTGCTGTTTCTCTTTGAATTGCAATTATGTGTATTTTCTTTCGGCAGAGTCTCTGAAAAAGTCTTTTGTCATATGTGCTTTCGAGTAAAATGAAATTTTCAAACGACGATCGCAAGGTATTTTTGCGGAAGTTTTTCTTCGAATGCTCCAATCAGAGTTCTCGATTCGCAGAAAATGTAACCAATCAGGCTGCTCCATTTGAAAAATGTTCCTCCAGAATATCTTACCGCTGTGAGTGTACTTACGCGTCCAGCAGACACTTTCCACCAGAAAAAGACTTGCAAGATCGCGATACTAGCTTTCGGAGCAGCAAAGTCGATCGATCGCGGTGTTGCGATATACTAATGTGCGCTTCTTCTTGCTCTCTAGCTTATTCTCTCCCTTTATATATATACACAGAGGTATGTATAATGTCGGCTGTAAGTAAAGTTCACAGAGATACACATCGAAGCAGTCTAAGCGGCTGCGCACTATATCGTGCCATTGTAAAAATAGCTCAGGGTCGACATGGGAAAGCTTCTTTATTTACTGTGTATACTTATACATGTATGTGTGTCCGTTATTGCTGTAAATAAGAAATGTCCAGTACCTGTGTAAGCCTGGCTATATACTGATGAGAGAAATTAATTGAGTTATACATCGAGATTCATTGATTGTGTTTGACGAAAAATTGTTTTATTATAAGCTAAGCGATTCGGTTATAATCGCACTTTCTATACGATATACTTTCAATCCGGTCCGCCGGTACGTGCGATCCCATATGAATTACGCCTCATAATATAAATAGCAGTTTCATTTTATACGGCCAATAAACATTAAAAAATTAAGGTACTTTTCGTATACATATCATGCCGGAGCGAAGGAGAGATATGTATATACACAAGCTACTCTCGCGGTTAATCAGAAAAATAAACAGCGGAAAGGAGCCGAGCGCAAAATCTGCGTGAGTCAGACTAAGCCGGTGTGAAAACGTGACCGAAGAGAAAATATTCCGCGTGGACTGCGTTAAGTCGAGCCTGAATCCATACGACTCGAATAAATTATGGGCTCCAGTCAACGTAACGTATAATTAATTTTCAAATATTTTTCAGCAATCTGCGGCGCTAGAGGATGGCCGATCTGAAGAATCTGGCACTCGGCGCCGGCGCAGGCTCGAGGTACAATGGCGACGAGCAGGTCCAATTCATACCGGGCGGAAGTCACCAGGTGACCATACGCTCGCCACCGCCTTCGCTTCACCTCGACAATCTCAACAATGCGGTGCTCGGGTAATTAACGCGCGCCTTCTTTTTATCGATTTTATCCTTTTAATCTTTTTTTACGTCTGTGTATACTGTAGTGTGTACATGAGTTTTTTTTGGAGGCTCGTTTGCGGTTGTATATATGGTACACGAGAATCGATTTTTTTTTCATGGCGAGGCTCGATCAGGGCAGTTTATATACTCATATTCATGAGCTACGTGTATAGGGATGGAAAGTGCCATCGAGAGGCGTCCTACGCATATATTTGCGAGGGTATATATATCGATGATGGAAAAACGTCGCAGGATCAAGAGGAAAAAAGTCGTCTCGCGGAAATTTCTTGCGCGAGTAAGCGGAGTATCGATTGGTAATACAACACTTTCGTACGCGTAATTATTCATATCTACTTTCTGGGTATAATGAGAACGAAGTGTCGCAAGATATTTTCATTGTTCCACGAGATATCACGCGCGTTTAAGATTTTTTGCTGCCGAATATCGAACAAAGTCGGTGTCTATCGCAATCTTCATAACTTCATACATGAATTGCTAAACAAAAACTATAGTCTGCCGTAGATAATCAGGACCCTTGACCTTACAATATTATCTCTCTCTCTCTCTCTCTCTCTCTCTCTCTCTCTCTCTCTCTCTCTCTCTCTCTCTCTCTCTCTCTCTCTCTCTCTCCTGCTTTGTCGTCAATACTCAATTTCGAAATATGCACTTCATACTCAATCCGACGACTTGCATTATTGCTCGAGTCAATTAAAATACACTATTCTTCGCTCCATCCTCATTGATGCTCTTGATTAACCGTCTCGCACGCTATGCCATAATATATATCGGGTTAAATATTACTCGCGCACGCGATCGATGGATTCGGTCGAATATAATTTCGTCAATTTTAACACTTCGCTCACGACGATATATCTCTTAATAATCTGACTGCACGATTCGACCGGACTGTAATATAGCCAATCACGTTCAGGACCCAAAGTAACCGTCGATTATAACCATAAGTTCATATTAATTAAACGGGCGTTCATCTTAAATAATTTATATATCGACACTCGGGTAATCTCGCGTGTATCTAGGCCAGTGCATAATTTCGATAATGGATTACGATTGGATGTAATTGAAGGAATAGGACGCCCAAGGTCGGTTTATTTATCATTTCGATGCAATATATCTAAAGTGCGAAAAAAAGTCGGGAGATCGATTTATCGTCGGGAACAATTAACAATATACATATGCGTACTCATCTTTCAGCACACGTGAGTCGTGCTGCGAAATCGCGCTTGTCGATAATTTAGTGTTTTTTTGCAAGATCGAGTAAATGTGACGCGCGGCTTGATTATTTTTGAGGATCACGAGCTCTTTTTGTCGCGTGATGATTTCTTGTTGTGACCTCGTTTATTATGACTGGAAAATAAGTAGAAATTTCGGATAAATATAAATATTCTTAGCAATATTTAACAACCGACTATACGATTACTTCAGGCACTGTATAAAACCTTACTGGCGCATAAATAGACTTGTAGAAGCTACAAGAGTGCCAATCGACGTGAAACGGTTTGTTACATAAAAATTCATCGGCAGTTGTACGATTCTCAAAACTTTTTTCGACTCAATATAAGTCTCACTCGAATACGCGCGCAGGAAATCAATGAATCTGCAACACTCCCGAATTTACCTTTTCGGATATATTTGGCTACTGCGCCCACATGCTTCTATATACGACGGTCGCATAGGTGTTACTCTGTTTATCGAGCGATCGCCGCTTGCTCTTTGACCCGAATTCCAGCTCCATTCAGCCTCTCTCGAGCGCTAGCGGAGCAGTTTTTCTGACGATGATCGTCGTCTCGGAGGATTAATTCGCGAAATAATTTTGTAGATCCGCGTATTTTTTTAACTGTATAGCTGTAGATAGTCCAAGGAGAGAAGGTCGACCTCTGATAGTAATATACCGTTCGATATGTTACTGATCGCGTAGATTGTTTCTGACGCGCTGAATTTTGAAATTTCTAATATAGTTTTTTATCCGAAATTAAAGTATTTTTATATACGTGTGAGCATCGTAACCACGCGCGAAGACGTTGCTATGAAGGTCTCGATATCGCTGAATTGGAACATTAGCGGACCGATCGATTCTCCAAAATACGCGCGAACAAAAAGAAAAAAATCGCGTGCGATACAGTTTCGAGAGATCTTTGTGCGCATAACACAGTAGAGCGGAAACTTGACTCGAGTACAAATTGATCATCGCTTCCGGACGACCTTCACCGCGACGACGACGACGACGACGACGACGCCTAAAAGTCGGAATTACTTCACACGTCAGGTGCACATCCTACGAATTTTTCCCTTTTTCGGGTAGATATGCAGCTCACTTGTTGAAGTGTTCCTTGACACTTGTGAATTCATCAATTCGAGTGAGATATTAGTCAAGTTTCTTGTATGCATATACGTGTCGGAGGTTTGAGGACTAAACTCCTGTGTAATATGTATGTTGTAGTATCGATTTTGCATTAAATGTCCGAGTCGCGCTGTTTCAATTTATTATTTAACGCGGAGTCATAACTTACTTCTCTGCGCGATGTGCATATATATTTTACGCCCAAGGTGCATTTCGAATGATTTACACCGGATCAAGAATTCATATGCATATTTGCACTGCGATTCTAAATTACATACGAAAAGATTTTGAAATGTTTAATTAGTTCGAGTTGATAATATGCGAGAGTACAGGTGAAAGAAAATGTCGTTTTCCAAGTACACATATTTGGACGCTCGCCAAATGTCGCGGTCATTGACAGGCTACGGTGTCAAACATGGATAATATCTTGGCGGCGACTATCCTACAGCAGACTTTCTCAAGGATTCCTCAAGTAATTTTCCCGGCAAACTGTATATTTCTATCCGGGCTAATTTCGTCCGCACCACCGTCCTAAAAGTCGAATTGAATTTCTGCACAAAGTATACACAACTCATACATATATATATATATATATATATACCTTATCAATTATGCAACGCGTCACCTGCTACACTAATGCATAGAGACGCGTTATCTCGTCAGCATCGACGACCTTTCCCTTGAACTCACCGGCGCGAGATTAAATTTTTTTCTCACTGCATATACAGTACACTAATTTCCCCCCGCGGCAAATACGTCCTTAATTAAATATCCGTCCTCCATGAACACACACACACACACACACACACACACACGCTGGTTATGTCCAATCAAAGAAGAGCATCTTGCATGTGTCTGTAGAATCGATCGAGAAAGAGAAAAAAAATAATCGTCCGAGGCTCGTTAATCCCCCGGACGAGATTACGCGCCAATCAAACACGTGCGTTGGGACCGCCCGTGATCGTCTTTGCGCGTGATTTCGGTGACGCGTGTGTAGCGTATATTGCATTATTGCGCTTTTGACCGACAAAGTCTGGGCATCGCTGCGGCTGCGGGAATAGCGATGAGGCTCGTTTTCATAAAATCGAGAGTAGATAGACTAGCTTGATAAGACGCAGAATGCGCGCAAATCTGTATCCTTCAATAATTAGCCGTAACCTTATACTATGCATGCGTTATTAAAATTTTATTTGCGCCGAGTGTGCCGCAATAAAAAGCGCCAAGCCCTCACCTCACCAGCAGGTTTTAATATCGCGCGAAGAATTACCCATTCGCTAGCGTGACTCGACAAACTTTCGAATCGTGATATCATCGATCCTATAGCTGCTTTATGTCCACGTGTTTCCTGCTCGAGAACGTTCTTGCGACGCGTGACATATCCACTCTCCAAACGCAAAAATATCTCGTGTATGCGAAAACAAATTCATCAAATCCCAACGGACCACTTTTTTCCGATCGCTCGACAGCCAGACGAAAATCTTTCCAGCCGGCAATTGCGACGACACTGCGCGCGCGCGCGCGTTCCGATATGTCGCTTAGTCACGCCGGATTTCGCCGGGTGAATTTTTCAGCGCGAATTAATATGCGGGGGACAATAATTCCATTAGCGTCAATTGATCCTGCCGATCAGCTCGTCGGATGTGTATAGGCGCGTGTTTTTCGAGGAATAAAAATGATTTTAAATATACAGCTTATACAGCTCGACGCCTATTAATAGATCGAGATATTGTTCGCGGGGTACTTACAAGCTTAAAAGCTCTCTATTTTCGTACAGCTGCAGTGGTAGCGGTTATATAATCGAAGCGGCTTCGCAACTATATAACTCGTGCATAGTGAGCGATCGTGCTCTGAAAATTAAACCTTCCTCTCCGCGCATTCGATTAAACCGCGGGGGTGCAATTAACAACGTATTTCTGTAAAAATGAAATACCGATAATCCCCGTATACCTATATATACGTATATATGATCGTTGGCCACGGCTCAAGTTCGCGAAACCAGACGAGCCTCTTGTGCAGTCATCGCAGACGCCGCTGGTGCACTTGACCGTACGCGATATTACATATATATACACGACGGTCGGGTTGGTTTGATGCGGAAATTTTTTATCGGCTACTCGTCAGCATTTGTACATACTCCCGCATGCGCAGCACGAAGCGTTTGGGGGATGGATGAGAAATTCCGATGTGCGCATTTAATATCGTTATTTTTTTTCTTCAATTTCAGCGGTTCGCAGAACAATCTTCAGTGCGCGTGCAACGGCGCAGCGGCGAACGGCACAGCCGGTTCGCACTGCAGCAGTGGAGTGCTTGCGCGAAAGGTGCCGAATCACAGTGGCGCCAGCCCAGGTCAACCCTTCAAGAAACCCGGCGTCTCGCTGACCCACCTGCCCAAACGACCGCCCGTCGAAATTGAGTTTAAAGATCTTGCCTACAGTGTTTCCGAGGGCAGACAAAGAGGTGAACGATATAGTTATTGTCATTGTGGTTTAAGGGTGTATCACGGGTACGAGGAATTCAAAACGTTCATTTCTGGATGGCTTTCGTTTTGAGCTCGAAGCTCCACACGTCTACTTCGCTCGTTTCCCTTTTTAGCCTGCATAAAACAAGAGACAAAACGATCCGAACGAAGCCGAAGACAAAAAGCGAAACCTATCGAGATTCTCGCAAGTGCGATTTTTTTTAGATTCTCTCGTATATGCCGTTGCACCGGCGGACGCCGCGCTCGCGAGTGAACGACCCCGCGCGCACTGCACGTATATATAAGTATACTTACCCGCGCGGCTCAGCGAGAAATCGATAGAAATGTACGTACATGTCGGTGCACGCGGCCGGGTTGCTAGGACGCCTGGGCGCGCTTCGGTGCAACTGCACCTGGAATTTGGATCTTGACTTCCGGGCTCCGATGAATGGAGCCTGGGATGATGTAACTCTGTATCGAAGGAATGCTCGTTGTTTTGGAGAAAAGAGGCTGTTCTCATTATCACGTAATGAGACTTGTTTCGCGCTTTTGTTGGGGTGACCTGAAAATCCGATAGTCGATTGGTTTATTTACTTTTTTACGTTGATCGATATTCCTTGAACTTTATTGCCGGCGAGAGAGCGTCCATATGTATGTATTCTTTTTAAGTTGTGTACTCGCATTGTGAATAAGGAACCATCGCGCGGAAAACTATCGGAATACACATAGGCATAGCATCTCCCGGTGAAAAATTTCATCTTGAATAAAACTTGTTCAATGAGAAGCACGCAACGAGCGGGTAATTACAACTTGGCAGAATAAACAGTTATTAACCGAGTCGAGCGGAAACACGAGCGTCTTATTGTAACTCGCTTTGCGAAGAACACGCACGCACACGCACACATGCGATATATAATAAAAGCGTATGGTCACGGTTAATAGCTGTTTGCCAACCGAAATTACCGCGTTCGAGCAAGTTTCCATATCGTATACTATCGGGCGGTCTGTGACATGGCCTAATTAAAAAATATATCATCGCCGGCTGACCTAGACAAGGGCAAATCGCATTTGTAGGAATACACTGCGGCGAATCGATACGCGGATACATACATATAGATATAAATTTATGATTACCTCTCCTCTTGTCTTTCTTCCAGGCTACAAGACTATACTGAAATGCGTGCAGGGAAAATTCAGATCCGGAGAGCTGACTGCCATAATGGGCCCTTCCGGCGCGGGGAAGAGCACGCTCATGAACGTTCTCGCTGGATACAAGTAATTATGCTTCACTTTTCGCTCTATATACACGGCTATACCGTCGAATGCAACTCGAGTTATTATTTCTCCGATGGCTGATATTATTTTGCGCGAGTAATTTGCCCATAAACTTGCCCAACGAGCAGCTTTCTCGGAGTAGCTCTACACAACTATATTGCTCCGGTCTCGCCGAATTGATATATCACGGGTAACTTTGCACTATATAGGGCAAATTTTGCATACGTATGACTCTAGACCTCAAGTTTATTCTTCGGAGACAAAAACTTTGACTAGGCTAGATTCGAATTCCGCGCGGGCATGTCAACTCTATAAAGTCAATAGGATCGACGCGTATGTGACTATGATAAAATTTCACGCGTAGGTGCGATATACGTGTACAGGGAAAACCGCAATGCGACACTTGCTCGTCTTTAAGAAAATTCGATGCTGCAGTAATCACGCTGTGGAGATAAAATTTTTATCGTGAATTATACATTGTTTCACAATTGCTTTTTAACGAGAGGACTGTGTAAAATATATACAACTTCTTCCAAGTTCTCTCATTAAATTTTCATTCGCTGCATTCTATATACATATATTGCGCAAATGAATTCATACAAAAATTCCATGCTTTACTTCGTACTGCAGTTCTAAGCGTAAAAAACCGCACACCCGATTAAAAATATTCAAAGAACCGCGTCGATTATTTGTTCTCATCCCTCTCATAATTCCCATTGACAACCGATTCGCAAACACACATGATATTCCAAAATCGCACGTCTTCGCCTCGAGAGTTCAACGGCTGTATCGCTGCGATTTTTATGAATTATTGAACATAGGCTGCGGCCTGATTCAGTTTTCGCGGTGGTTGCGTACCTGTGCTGGGCTATAAACGTTCGTTATTATAATTCAAGATCGATAGCCCAAGCTGAAGTACAATTGATCGATTACATATCGAAATCCTCATTTCAGAACGTCGAATCTCAGCGGTTCGGTATTGATAAACGGAAAGGATCGTAATCTTCGGAGGTTTCGAAAGATGTCCTGCTACATTATGCAGGACGATCGACTTCTGCCACATCTGACCGTCTACGAGGCAATGACGGTCTCGGCGAACCTCAAGCTCGGCAAGGACATAAGCGCAGACGCGAAAAAAATTGTGGTGAGCAGAGTACGCGTAGTGTGCGTTAAGGATGAAAAAGAAAATCGAAAATTAATCTCGACGTTCCTTTCGCAGATTGAAGAAATCATTGAAACGCTCGGCCTAAGCGACGCGAGTAATACGCAAGCCCACTGTCTCAGCGGCGGCCAAAGGAAGAGACTGTCGATTGCATTGGAGATGGTGAACAATCCGCCGGTGATGTTCTTCGACGAGCCTACTTCCGGCCTCGACAGCTCTTCCTGCTTCCAATGCCTCAACTTGCTCAAGTCGTTAAGCAGAGGAGGTTCGTCGCGTCTTTCTTCCTCGTATTACCACTACACAATAGAATATTTTTCTCCGAAACGTATACTTTACTCGCTGCAATTTCAGGGAGAACAATCATCTGTACAATCCATCAACCAAGCGCGAGACTGTTCGAGATGTTCGATAACCTGTATATTTTAGCGGAAGGCCAGTGCATCTATCAAGGCAACGTGGGCGGACTCGTGCCCTTCCTCTCCTCGATGTGCCTCGACTGCCCCAGCTACCACAATCCTGCCGACTACGGTACGCGATAAACCAAGCCATTACGCTTTGTTCTTTGTTTTTCAGTCGAAGCCTAATAATCGATCTCGCACTTTTTCCTTCTCTCGATCGCGATCAGTGATGGAAGTGGCATGCGGAGAACACGGCGAGTGCGTGCACAAGCTCGTCTGCGCGGTGAACAACGGCAAGTGCAACAACTACCAGCAACACCAGGCAGCCCTCCAAGCAGCCCAGACACTCTCGAACGACATCGTGAAGCAGTCGCCGCCCCAGGAGCACGAGGCTGCCGGCAAAAATGGCGAAATGGCGAATCTCATGCCGAACGGTGTAGCCAAACCAGCTGCCACCGGCAACGCGACGACGAACGGCAGCAGTAACGGCAACGGCAACGCCACCGTCCTCAACATGCCCGTCTCCTGCACGACCTCGTTACTCGACAGCGTCGAGAGCATCGAGCAGAAGGTCGGATTTCCTACCAATGGTTGGATACAGTTCTGGATTCTGCTGAAGAGGACGTTTCTGTCCCAGATTCGAGATATGGTCGGTTGAAGCTGAAAGGATTCACGTTCAGCTGGTATACTCATACGGAATGATCTCTTTGTTACAGACGTTAACGAGGCTAAGGCTGATTTCACATATTATAGTTGGTTTTCTTATCGGTGCCATTTACTACGACATTGGCAACGACGCCTCCAAGGCAATGAGCAACGCCGGTTGCGTCTTTTTTACCGTCATGTTCATCATGTTCACCGCCATGATGCCCACGATTCTCACGTGTAAGTTTCAATCTTAACTTCAATCGACCATTTGAGTATGTGGCTGTTTTACGTTACTCTCTCTCTCTCTCTCTGTATACACAGTCCCTGTGGAAATGGCCGTGTTCGTGAGGGAGCACCTGAACTACTGGTACTCTCTCAAGGCTTTCTACCTGGCGAGATCCTTGGCTGACATACCATTTCAAGTGAGTTATTGAATTTCGTTTCTCACGATCGAATAATTAAAGGCCAACGACGATCGATTAACGATGACTATCCCTCTTGTGTTTGCAGATCGTCTACTCGGTGGCTTACGTCATAATAGTTTACTTCATGACGTCGCAGCCGCTGGAAATGGAAAGGTTTCTCATGTACCTCAACATTTGCATTTTGACATCACTGGTCGCCCAGTCAATTGGTCTGCTGATAGGCGCAGCGATGAGCGTCGAGGTGAGATTGATTCTCTTGTTTCTATACCAATGCCGACCAACATACATCGGCAGAAGACTTTGAGAATTGTAACGACTAATAAAAATGTATTTTCTACGTCGTCCAGAGCGGCGTGTTCATAGGTCCGGTGACGTCGGTGCCGATAATCCTGTTCTCCGGCTTCTTCGTCAATTTCAACGCGATGCCGACTTATCTGAGCTACCTACCGTACGCCTCGTACGTACGCTACGGCTTCGAGGGCGCAATGATCAGCGTCTATGGCTACAATCGTAAGTCGCTCAAGTGCAGCGAAGACTTTTGCATGTACAAGTCACCGCGCAAGTTCCTCACCGACATGTCGATGGACAAGGCCGTCTACTGGATCGACGCGGTCGCCCTCATCTGTTTTCTCATAGTTCTACGCGCCGTTGCCTACTTCGTGCTCAGGCTCAAGCTGCGCTCACTGCGCTAAAGCGCGACAACAAATTAGTATATGATTTCGCCAGCCGCGTATTTTTAGCCTCCGCACACCGACTTATACATATAGACAATAATGATGTCGGAGGTAAGAGAAGAAGAAGAAGAAGAAGAAGAAGAAGAGAGAGAACAGACTCTCTATTATTATATGACGCGCGAGACAGTGCCGGATCGGTTGTACAGAGGGCTGTATATTTTTCCCTGATGCAGTACTGCCGAACGTTCTTTCGCGCGTATATGTATAGTGCCAACGACTTGTTCGTGTCGCGTCGTTATTATTTTTTTTTAACTCTACAATAGTGATATCATGATTGATCATATTATCCTTGTTCAATAATAGTATTACAATACGTAGAAGAAACATGAATGAAGAATCGTTGTTGGCATTATGCGAGCGCGTGCTGTGTCGTTCAGAATCATCGCTACATAACGTAATTTATCGATAATCGAATAAATCCGAGATGAGTTTCGCGCTGTCTCGGCTGCCGAATATCTTTTTTTACTTATAATAATATAGAGACGAAAGAAAATTGTACTAAAACGAAATATTATGATCTCGATGAGACGAACGATTCGACCTCCACAGTCGTTCTCGTTCGCACGCTATATAATAGGATGAAAGTGTATCAAAACGACGGGATAACCATACCAACAGGACGATTCATGAATTACACACACATACACACGCGCGCGCGGACTCGCGTGCGTTATACACCGATAGTTTTTACGCTAGTTTCCAACTCGCTTCGTTGACGTATGTACAAGCGTAGTCTATAAACAGACGCGCTGTTTTTATATAGATAATAGAACACACCCGGAGAAGGGTCGTTATAACGAGAGAGCGAGAGAAACGAAACAGAAAAGAAAAAAAACATTGTGTTAACATACGTCGGCTCGAAAGTATCGTAGCGTCAAGTTGCCTTAGTTTTTGTGGTACTATCGCTATGTATAATATACGCACGCGTGCGCAGCATCGTACGTGCGCGTGCCTTTAGCGATACGTTGTATGTATTTGAAGTATACTTTATTGTTTTTTATACCGTAGTTAAGGGGACAATTATTACATTATTGCTATATGCTATACGTGTATGATTTTCAGTATACACATTACTACGTTATTATATGAATCTTATATAAAACAAAATATACGCACGTCGAGTCGGCGTCTCATTGCCGAACGAACGTACGTATGTTAGAGATATGATAGACGATAAGTGAAGACAATTTTTGTGATAATGACAAGGCGCTTCTTCGTCCTGTTCAGCATATGTAAACGGTTGGATTTTTGCGCGCGCGAGTAATTCATTTCTGTTGCGACGTGTGCGTACGAGATGATTTAATATATAATACGTTATATACCATATAGACTGTGCAATGCAATATATACACAAAGACGTATAGGTGCTGATGAGAATATTCCGTTGAATTTTTACCAAGAGGCGCGTAGCGTTCACGCGAATTTTGTTGAGCGAGGACTGATATATATTCCGTGTAATATATACTTTTAAGAGAGCGAGCGATAAACGGTCGTAAATGTGTGCTGTTTGATTTTTCGTTTTATCCTGCACAGGACGAAGAAAAATTGTACTTTGCCATCATCAAAATTTTGTATATCGGTGCAGCGCCGTTGCATATTACGTAAGAATGGGTATTTTATTGTATTTTTTTATCCCGGCTCGTTATGTAGACTTTGTGTAAATCGTGGGGTTTTGTCACTCTTTTCCATATGTATACGTACGTATATTAATTGCGCACTTCACTGACGCGAAAGGCGAGCCACAATGTCGTCAATCTTGTTTTTATTTTCTACTCACGCCAAGCTGTCACACTTTAGTTGATTATTATTATTATTATTATTATTATTATTATTATTATTATTATTATTATTGAGAGAGTAATGGTATTATGTTTACTCGAATAAATTATATTGAAATTATCTTTTACTGCACCTTAATATATGATTTACCATTTAATTAACGAGCTTTCTGCACACTTTTTATTTCCCCGACTTGAAAATCAAAATCCTCTTTATTATTTTTTCCAGCCTGCTTTTCTAATTCAGCTAATTCCCATAGCTGTAATTTTATTTTTAAATATAGGCACTAGATAATAGCGTGGCTACTGTGACTAGAGAGAAAGAAGACAAATAATTTACCAAACGCTGCTGTTATATTATACTCAAAACCTGTGTACTGAACCAAAACGTAAAGTTATAATAGCTTTGTATATTGTGCGAACCGGTCGTCAGACATACGCAGTAAACCAATCGACAATTGGAATTGTAAAAGAAAAACTCTATTCGTATGTGTGCATCATCAGCGATAGTCAAGCGACCTTTTCAAAATTATTTTTTTTTTATTCTATAAATTATTATTATTATTTTTAACATACAAGACACATTGTTGTAAATTTGAAAAATTTGTCCAAGTCCAGGCATCTCACATTATACAAGTTTATAATATAGTATATAGCTGAAACGATTTTCCAACTAGCCAGATGAAACGCGCGCGACTTTATAGATTCGCGTGTAATAAATAATAGCAAGACTCTCTCATATACGTCCTCGTCTACTCGTCTATAGATAAAGTGTTATACGTAAATAACTGAAGAAACAAATGAAACAATCGGGGCGAATCATCCGTACATAATAATATATAGGACTGCGGGAGAAATATTGAGAAAAAGCAAAGAGACAGCAAGTGTCTATAAAACTTCGAATCCAACGATTTAGCCTCGACGCTGCCATTGAGCCAATCACTTTAGATACTTACAGTCTGCCGAGAGACGCCCGAACTTTTTCGTAAACCGACATCTTCGAATATAATAGGTAATCAATCATTTTTAGGATAAGTACATACCGCTACAGAATTTAGCTATACACATATAACGAATAAATGTACCTGTTTACCAAGTTTCGTTTTCGAAATACTTCTGTACGCGCGATAAATTATGCGACCACATCCGACGCGAAATATAACGCAAAAACGCAAAAATGCTTATAATAACTTATGAGAGCGACTCGCGAGAAATGGCGATCTCGGAAAGCGAATAGACAAAGTTTCTCTATCCTCCGTTTATACATACCAAATGTGATCGTACTATTAAGAGGAACGACAAAATCGACGACGGACAAAGAGATATCTGCAAAAAAGAGGCTTCTGAACAAAAATACATACACAAAAGCTCATATATATATACTCTCGAGACCAATCACTGGCTGCCTGAGCATTTGGCTTCGCTCCTTACATAGACGCGAATAATAATTTTACGTAGACAGTCACGTACCCTCTTATATATATTATGTATATTATACACGTATATGATGTACGTTTTCCAAGTGAGAGGGAAAAAAATTAAAATAACACTGTACAACGGGCTGCGCGCAGTTTGCAGCCGCGAAACAACAAATAATAGTTGAATAATAATCCAAGAAGACACATGAAACATATAAACGAAGGGGATATCGCAGCCGAATAATCTAGCGAAGAGCTTGCAATCGATTTTATGCCAGACGCTCGTTTATTGTGGAAACAGAGGCGGCCGGAGAAAGAAATTGTTGAGAGAGGAGAGCGCTTGCGGCAACGAAAATAAGCTGGTGAAAATTAATGGCGCTAAGAACAAAGACTTTTGCGAAAATTGAAAAAGCGTAAATATATTCACAGCAAATTCTTCGCCGATTTTGTTAAATTTTTGCGCGCGATGACTTTCGACTGCATACTTACTCGGTTTTTCAATGTTCTCAAGTTTATCGGCTTTTCTGAAACGTTATCGTTGTTTTGCCTTCGCCACGAAGCTGACATTTTCGAGGGCAGGCTCTTTTATTATTGACAGTTCTTGAGGATGATTGACTACGTTATTATTTTTAACGTTGCGAGAATTGAATTGAATAAAGTTATTGAGAAATTTCGAATGTATATTGTTATAACGTACGATTTTAATTGTTGTATAAATATTATACAACGTTGTTGCGTTAATATTATGACACAGAATATAGATATGATTTAGAGTTGGTAAAATATTTGGCAGTAAAAGATATATAAATTATTAATACGATGTAGCCGTAAAACATTGAGAGTGTATCAAAGCGCTCGATTCAAGTATTTCGCGACTTGAAGCTTTAAGCGGGAATCACTGCAAGAGGAAATTGTGTAAATAAATTTGTTTGTACAAAAAAGTATAAAAATATTTAAAAAATGCATATATACAAAATTGTCGAGAGATTCTATTTTAAAGAGTTATGAATCACGCCCACTGTGAATATCAAATAAGTTTTATCGAAATTGAAAATTTTATGAATTTAGTTACGTGAGTATATAATAATCTATGAAAATAGACCACACTCGACACCTATATATTATGGCGCAGAGACGTCTATGAAATTACGAAGCGTCGTGTAATAAATGAAGAAGTTGTAAGAGCTAACGCCAAGAAAAATGTTCCCTCTCGATCTCACCCACGCATTACTTCAATCAGCACACACACACGCGCACACACACACACACACACACAGAAAGTCGAATCTATATACATAAGGTCAATTATACGGACAGCTTTGTGAACTGATCGACGAATAAATACGAGAATAACCAAAACGAACTGAAATCGCATTCAGCCTATATACAACACAATCACGGGAACATTTTATTTCTAGATCGACAAATTTTTAACTCGACGAGATCAAAGAGTGTAAGTAATGAGACAAAGGAGAACGGTATTAGTAATCGCACGTATGGGATGTCTACCATGCGGCGACATGCAGCTCTGTAAATGTATAAAATATAAAATAGGCGTTTTAACGAGTATAGTATAGCTATATATCTGAAAATCACACTAAATAATACGAAATAAAACTAATGAAGAAAAAAAATGATCATAGCGATTATTATAAACATTTATGAACTAATAACAATGCTAATAATAATACTATTAATGAATATCGATGATGAAGCTAACTGTAAATGTCGTGATTGTCCGCTGATTGCGCGCTTGTAATTACGTACATGCATTACATACATCAGTATATAATATACACGATAGTTTATACATATATACTGTTATAAGATTAAAAAAAAAACAATTCTCGTGTTCGGGTATGTATAGTTATACACACACACACACACACACACACACACACACCCAGAGGCGTGGACCTGCGTTTCAACAAAATAAAACGATAAGAAAATCATCAAGATATAAAAAATGAATAAACCTCGTTTTATATGGCGAATTTATAATAAATCGAGATGCGTAATATATCTCTCATTCACATTCTGGCAAGATAACGCAGGCATCGAAGAAAGAAAGACGGCGCGTTGCAATAACGTCGAAGCGGGCAGACAATTTTCTTCTTTTTTTTTTTATTTGTGAGTGACAAGCAATCGAGAGAGCGAATACAAGGTTCACAAAACAGGCCATCATGACATACACCACTTTTTCAAGTAATGTAATTTTGTATGAAATCGATACTAAACGACAAAAAATATACGGCGAAGCTGGCGTACGCATGCGGATGATAAGGGCTGTGAAGGGTGACGAATGGATTTGCGGCTGTATGATAAATCGTATATATTCAGAAATTCAGATTCGCTGGAGAGTACGCGATGTATATGTATAATGTGTATACGTGTTACACGACACGAGTTTAAGGACAACATGTGCGAGGAAATATCCCACGTTTGTATATGGAACTACGAAAGCACAAACGAATAAACGATTGTAAACGACACTTGCTTCTGTGTTTTCATTACCTTTGCATATCTGTGGCATTTGATTAGGTATCGAAAGTAGCGATTTGATCGTATAGCGCTAATCCTTTTTCTCCTCAGTCCTATAATTTTATAGTGAAACCAAATTTGACGTGAAACAGTTCACTTTGATGAGTCTTCCTAGATTAGGGAGTGGTTTGTTTTTTTCATTTATCGAATACAAATGAATCTTCTTTGCTCGCACAATTTATTTTCATCGTTTAAAATATGATGGATACAAGTTATGTATATTACATTGGGAAAATATGTCTTAATATTATTAGGCGCTGATAATGTTTATAGATCCTAAGGACACTGAACGAAAAATCCAGTCCCGACGAAAAATAATTTGTTCAAAAACGTAAGCACACGCGATTTCGCGTAACATCGACTTAAAAAAAATGTGCAATTAAAATCGTTACTATTTGTAATCTGATAACTATTGCAACTGGATTCTTCGTCGTAGGCAAATAGCGCAAAACGCTCTAGTTCAACTTCAATAATAACGCGCAGCCTAAATTAAAACTTTAGGCCCGCTGATTGCCATTGGTGACACGTAAACTACGTACGTCGGCGCTTCTCTCACGTATTCGCAAGACTATACAAGAATCCTCGAATGCTGACTAGCAAAAATTCTCAGTTTTTTTTTTCATATCTTTAAAAGATCACAGGTAAAATGGAAATAATCGTCATCCCGCTTGCTGTACAGCTGCCCTGAGTAGGCCGCGTGTGCTGAGGTATTATGTATTCGATATACACAAGAGCGCTTGATTCTTATAATACGCATTTTTCCATTCGAGCTTACTAATTTTATTCGCAACGTCGACAATCTTTGCCTTGTTATCTTTCAGCACCATTTTGTCTCCTTTTATTTAATTTGTTTATCGTTAATCTCAATCACATGCAATTGCTTGAATTCAAATGAAACGACGAGTTTCTCAGTGCGTCTCTGCGAAACTTATTGTACCTTGATATGAACGTATTTAGTACTGAGCTGGCGATTCTTACCGTCTCTACTCTCATTAATGACGAAATGCAGGGTAATTAATTGTTTGATCAACCACATCGCTAGTAAAATTAAATGAACACTGAGTTATAAATAATGTTTACAGATCGACTGATTCTCGCAAAGGCAGTTCTGGAGATCTCTCTTCATCTCTCTCTACGCAAAGAGTAGGTTCCGAGGAGACAGAATAAATAAGAGAAATGCATCGTTACACAGTAAGATAGCGTTATTGTATAATATATACGTCGACGATAGGCGGCCGTTTTATAAAAACGGCATCTCCATTGAAGCCTCAACGAAGTATTCGATCAAATATAATTTTTCGTAGTAGACCTTAAAAAATTATCTCTCTATCCTCGATTAAGCATTTGATAGAACTTGCAGATTCAAATGTATGCGTGCTTAACTTAATACACCTCCTTCGACATCTCCTACGGGTACAAAAAGTTTTTTTAACTTTCTTTTTAGCAGCGTGAGATTCTCGTGCATTATTCTGTTGTGCTGCGAGCAAATGATAAATACAATAGTTAATATTTATAGTGTTTCATTGTTAATAAATACAAAAAATATCTGATTCGACGGCGAAACGAAAACAGTACATAATATTAATTTACCACAATAATAAATAAGCTATCTCAACGAAGAATTAAAAGAAGTCCTATCATGCAACGAGTAAGTACGCGATTCGGATCGCATTCTCGCTCTTCGTTATAACAGTTAAAAGAGAAAAAACAAAATGCAGACAAATTTCAGCGTTCGTAACGGCGCTATACAATATCCAGACAATAGTCGGTGCTCATCGATCACATACGATTTATACAAAATATCCTTAAACGTGAAAAATTACCACAGGCTCTCTCTCTCGCCTTTTTATTAGACACACATTCGTAGGCATATATTCTCGTACATGTATATTACGTATATATATTATGTACGCCTTCAGGCCCTTCTCGCGGCGTAATAACGTCATCGAAACCTTTCAAGAGTTTGACACCTTTCATTTAAATTATTGCACTCCATTGCGAGGTACTCGTGAAAAATACTATTAAACGCCTTTTGGGGTGCGCGCGCGCGCGCGATTTCTAGATCAAGATAAACATTAAGCCAATTCTACTGCTTTATGTATCGCAAATTATCCTAGTAGAAGTCGATTTGCCGCATTCTCTCGCTCGAGAAGCGCTTCTCCGGCTTTCAAGATTAAAACTTGGAAGCATCAGAGTTCTTTAACGTTTAAGTATTTATTAACTAAGTATACGACAATTTATTTTACTTTTATTGATCGTCACTTATTTTTCTTCAATTCTTTCGTTACTTTTATGTTTAAGCGTGTTCGTTGTAAAAAGATTATAATGATATTTTATCCTCACAATGTTATCTCTAGTTATGTATGATATTACAGACCGACAATATCATCGATGTCTTGAGAGCTTCGTGCGCAAAATAAGTTCATTGCTATACATTAGGGATTTAAAATTACAAAACAGAGGCGTGCTATACAAGAAATTAAACGTACGTTGTACATACATTGGCCAAGTCGCGAGCTTATACATGCACGTGCAAACGACGTATTTAATATCACAGAATGCGATAAATCAATGAATCGGTACGGTATAAGAAGCAGCGTAGTACACATGGTGCAGTTGTGCGGCAGCGTTCGCTAATCGACGCGCTAAATGATCGCTTCTTTCGTGTCAAACATTATACTACTCGGGCTTGGCAAAACTAATGAATGATCTTTAATACTGATTGCCAGATAACTTAATTTTTTGTACATTATTATAGTCAAAAATATAAAAGTTTCAAGAGGAAAAATATATTATTTTTAATATAGAGAGCCCAAAATAATGAAGTTTTTAAATATCGTTAATTAGAATTGCCAACCGATGATATGTGAATAAAAATCTAGACGGAATGAAGTGGATGGAGGCGATTTTTCTTTCCGAAATCTCGACGTGGCTTTATTGGTACCTGCCAATTCAGCTATCAGTTGTGCGTGATTTTATGAACCGCGTTGCAAAGAAAAGTACAACGATTCTTCTTTCTAAGTTGAAAAAGCGCGAAAAAGCAGTGTGCGGTGCGCTATGTATCGGTAAAAAGCAATTTATATTACAGTTTAGATCCTTGAATTCACGTGTTAAAATGCGATAAAAGACCTTGCTTGTTTTCTTACTCTACTTGGGCTTGTTCGACATCGACGAGGTCGATTAATTTACCTGAGCAAGTATAATTGTTCTCTAGATTATAATTAGTTTTTGTAACTTGGAGTAAAATGATTTCATTACGCAGTTTTGAAATGTATTAGGGATTGTTTCCTAAACGTTACTTAATCAAATGTTTAGAAGTGACCTTTATATAGAGTAGAACATTTTTTAATGTTCTACTATCTTATATAACTTGATATTAATAAGATTAATTTTACATGTATCAAGTTCAAGCGGAAGAAGATTGCACTTAAGAAGGTTGTTAAATGCTCTAACGAATGCAATAAATTTAACTGGTATATCGCGACTAAAAAGTCGTCGAAGAAATTTAAATCTTGTAAAAAAATTGAAAACAATCAACAATTCCTAATTAGAAGTATGATCTTTTCCTGTTTCTCGAGTACCCCACTAAATTTGTAATAAATAAGTTAAAGCAAGCACCGCTTAATTAGATTAAAATTAAAAATTTGTCTATGAACATATTAGAACATTTTAAAAACACTAACAACTACAAATCAGAAAAAAGTACGAAAAATTTTCCCCCTTAAAAACTCATAACCAAGTAAATTTTTGTCTAACAAAAATTCGCAAGTCGTATAATAAGAATTCAAAAGATTAAATTTTCGACAGAGCTCTTAGCCCGCTAATGCTTAAAACACTTAGCGCAACATTGTACTTCGATACACACAGCGTGAAGAAGTTTATTGAACAACAAAGACTAATCCGGCGCAGTGCGCTTATTAAGTTAATAAGTTAAAATTTCTTATGATTTGGCCAAAATCGACGAATTCAGAAGTTAACTATGACTTGAAAGTGCTCGAACTATGTTCTAGGTGCCTTTCTCTGTCTATTGTTTGACTGGTTGCATTTGCATTGTTCCGTGATATTTGCGTTGTTGTGTACCCTCGAGGTGATATGTGGCAGCAAGCTTAGAAGATTCGACCCACGAAGACTGCTGACAAAACCGCTACGCCCCAGAAACGTGTGGGCACAGTTGTAGAGGTTGGTTTGTAGTAACAATACACTGTCGAGGTCTTCCTCACTGGAAAAGTAACTGATTAACAATCTATAATTATAATCTCGGTACAAAATTCTAAGTAGTTTACCTAGCAGCTAAAAGAAATTTTTGGAAAAGTCTGTTCGGCACAGTTCTTGGTCTATCGACCGTATCTGCGTAGAGGTCGGTTTCTCTATTGTAAAGTGATAGAAAATCGGACAATTGCTTGGCTGTTATTGCGGCTCTATCCTTATCTCCCAATTTACTACTTGGCAACTGAAAATGAATTTTTGTCGTTTTAATGCTTGAAGAACTAAAGATCGCATAAGAGGTAGAAAATTCACTGACGGTGAACAAAAATGGTGTCCTTAAATTACTAGCCGATTGTTGGAGAAACTTGGTCACGAGATCGCAACAAACCGGATCAGGATTTTGCGACGATATTTTGCGAAGTATGTGACCTAAATACAAACCGAAGGCTTTCCTGGCTTCTCCATGACTAAAAACGAATACGTTCTTTTAATTATTGATCGATGACCTGATAAGAATGCATTCAAGGAGCATGTAACAACCTCAATTTATTTCCTTCGTGCATCATCTGCATGACTTGAGCTTTGTATTTGTGCGTATCGATATCCAAATTTTCCTTGCTGTCGTTCCGATCTAAACTCTGTTTGTGACCCTTGACCAGTGCTCTCTCGTATCTCTCGAACCTGAAAACCCGATGGAACATCTTACATGTTGTACACAGGGATAAAAGTTATGCACTCGAAGACGTTACCTAACGAAAAATTCTATTACCTCGACAATCGATCCAGCTTGACTTCAGGAATTATGAAACCCGGAGTGCGACTAGCCGCAGGAAACAGTTGCTCGTGCAGCATCAAGTTGTGATTGGTACTCGAGCTCTGCTGAATTCTACCAGGACCGAGAGGATCCGTCACGACTGGAATGCCCGTTGATGGATCTGTGCGTATATACCGAGAAGAAGTAAAATATAAGTGTGACGATAAAATTCGCCCCTATAGGGCAAAGTCTTGCGGTATAACAAGGTTTCAGTATGGTTATTTTTAAATTTCCAGCATGTTTAAAAAAGATAGAGACATTTTGAGTCGGGAATTTGTTGTGTATTTGAAGTCTGTTGTAATTTTATCATGTCAAAAATAAAAAAAATTATCATCTCATCGCGTGTCAAAAATTACTTTTCGTGATTCACGACATGATAAATTTACTACCTTTTTAAATTCAGAATAATAGTAAAACAAGTTTATTAAAACGTTGAGTTTAAGTGGCGCCAATTTTTTTTCCAGGATGCATAACAAAGCAAGCAACGCGTTTTACAAATTTTGATGTTGAATCTAAGTAACTTTGGGTAACCATACTGCAAGACTCTCTCCTACGTAAATAACTTAGCATATAGAATAAAATTTACCTAAATACTGAGAATACAGCTCCCACGACTTGGGAGTAGGAAATATGAGTACGAATCCGCCTCGGCGCTCGAATTGCGCCCTGGCGGATGATAATATGCGCTGCTGCTCGGAGCTGAGGCCGGACTTATTAGTACTGGTTTTAGTGGCAGTCTTCTTCTTCTGATTGAGCGTCTCCGCCGAGTGGACTCTTCGACACTGGAATACAAAGTCGTTCGCTCGTTAACATTTTAATCGATGTTTTATCTTTACGGAAGAAACAACAATATCTCCAAATAAATATGCCACTTGTATTTCCTCCAAATCGTAACTTTTATACGCTTCTCTAGAATCACATTAAAATTTAATCGTCCGGTATATTCTTGCGATTCAATTTCCTCCGTCGTATCGCACGGCTTATTTCCGTTCCCCCATTCAATTACAGATCAAACCTCAACCGACTATAAAAAAAATATTGCAAAACATCGTAAAATCCTCTGTGACAACACTGTATCCTCCCGAAAAAAGGCCATTTGCATATATTTAGCAAAAAAAGCCAAGTCGTAAACAAAATTTCAGATCCTCCGAAAAGTCGCGACTAACGTATACAACCCAAAAATGAGAATAAACCATGCAGAACACATGAATCACGGCTGATTCACTGGCAGCGAGCGCGTACCGTTAAACCTTCTAATACGTACGCGGATGGCGCGCCTTTTATAGCCGCGCGCGAAAAGAAGACTCTGTATACTCACGCTGGTCATTCGCTTGGCGGGATTGACAGATCTGTGAGGGTGCGAGCTCTTGGGCCGGAGAATGGGATCGACGGCTGGGACGCCCACGAGAGTCAACAAGTCGGCTATGAGGGCGGACTTCAATCTGACGTCCAGAGGAGAGTCGCAACCGAGCGACGGCGTCAAATTCACCTCCAGCAGCCACGGCTTCAACGTGTCGTCGATCAGGATGTCGAAGCCGAAGAGTTCTGTGGAAAATCAGCAGCCTTGTACTCTTTACATTCGAATAATCTGAGGAATCGAGTGGAAGCATCGAAAGAGAGAAAGCGACTTTTCGCGTCCATTATACGAGGAGAAAAAGACGCGTTACCAAAGCAGGTGTCGGGATGTTTAACGAACTGCTTGATGCCGCTTATTATTCCGGATGCGGTGGCGAGGATCGATTTTATAATGATGTCTTCGATACGTTGCATGAGTAACTCGGTGTCCTGGCCGATCGATCGGAGATGCCTGAGCAAAGCCGACAGGGTCCACTTGTGGCCGACGTCTTCCGCGTCGGGATCTTCGCTTCTAAATAATGAATCATTCATTAATACACCTTATATCTCTCTTTTCGCGCTTTCTGCTTTTACGCGCAATCCTTTAGCGTCTGTTTTCTACCGAATACTGTCATTCGCCTCTTTTTTCCACGCACTTTGAATAACAATAAACAAAGAAGCAATGCCGCTTTTCACCATACACACCTCAGAAGGAGAACAAAAAAAACACGCGCTCACATACCGCCTGAATGCCTCTAAAAATAAGGCACGACACCAAAGAGATGCAAATGCTCACTTGACGTAGTCCACGTGGAACTTGTTGATGCTGTAGTTGCACAGATGCATACACGGGTTCCAGACGTACTGATTGTCCCCGTCGTACTTGACGGTCGCGAACCGCACCAGACCCTCCTCGTACAGATAGATCAACAGTGGATCGTAGTTCGTCACGGCTACGTAGAGGCGTAAGTCGCACTTGTGGCCGTCCACCAGCAGAGGGTTGTTGATGTACTGGGCGACGATGACCGACTCGTCCGTCAGGATTTTCTCCGGCTGTGAATTTTTTTTTTTTTTTTATCGGAATGTGCATTTATCGAAAGGAAGTATACGCGCTGGAAAGTAATGTTGCCTGCGGAGAATTCAATTTTTGCATACCCGAGGAAAACCGACGATGTGAAAGCACCGGTATGGATTTTCACGCGCAACACGTCATCGGCGCATATATACAATGTAATTTCGAATAAACTGCGCAGGCCGATAAATTACCGAGGAAGCGAATTCGGCGTCGTTAATTTTCTCATTACTGCTAGAGCCGTAATTAAGCGCTTAATTCTTATTCAATATCTCTTGCGGGCAGTAAGCGAAAAAACCTTCAATTAGAAATAATGCACAGTTGAAAAAGCAATAAAGATAAACGCGTTGCACACCGACTGTGTATGTTTGTTTGTACGCGGCGCACATAACACAATTCATTTTTTCTTTCCGGAAGCAGTGGAGAAAAAAAACACGGTACATATTATATTCCGAATGAACTATATATACGAAAGTGTTAAAATTTGCTAAAACTACGAGGTCACCCGAACGATCGGGTAAATCTTTCCAGCGATGCGCGCGATAAAAAAACTCCATACGGCAGAAAAAAAAATTCACGCGCACTCACACTGTTGACGATGTAAATGCCTCGTCCGCGCGAGCTGGCCTTGGGTTTGACTATCCAGGGTCCGCGGTACCTGAAGTGCGCCGTCTGCAGCTCTCGTGACTCGTTCGGCAGCAAGAAGGTCTGCGGTATGAAGTCGAGATTGCGCACACCCTTACTGCGCTGCATCGCCTCGATGTTCTTGTACAGCCGGTCCTTGCGCGTTATCTCGTACGATCTGCGGACCGGACGACGGGTTTATATACATTTGCCGCGCTCGAGGTGTCGTGAGATGGAATCGTTGATTTTTCTCTCTTGCGCCGCGATGCGTCTCTTAATGGTTACACGCTTGCCGAGAATATGTGCGAATTGGAACGAGCGACGTTAATTTGCTTTGCGCGTCGGGCGAATCGTTTGAAATGTATTCTGTATATATGGAAAATTGGTTTGATACAAGTACGCGGAAATAATACGTTCGAATATACGCCGACCCACAGCGGAAATGCAGGCATATATATGTATATATATTGCGCGCGTAATAGAATTTTATGAATTTAATATACGAATTCCAATGTTTTTGAAACATTTTAACGGGTATTACTGAAATTCGTATACGCGGACGGCACGTTACATTCCTCTCTCTGTGTGTGTGTATATGGGCTGTATATATATATACACGAAATTGAAAATAACGGAGAACCCGTCGAAATAATACCTCGATTCTCTTTTACGATCAGTCTTGTTTCTCTTGTCACTTATTCAACGTCGTGATAAAAGAAGCGAGCCAAAAGTAATTCATTTTTTAACGCCGCCCATAAAGTTAACTCTTAAACAAAGTAAAGTATTCCAAGCGAATGCGTGTTTATCCTTTTTGGCGGCAGCTGCCGTATTCTCGCGAGCAAGTGCGTGACTCAAAAAATAGCCCGGATTCTTGGACCTCGGCCAGGAGATTAATTATAGCGTAATTCAATAAAAGCAAAATTTCGCGAGCAAACGCTTATATATATATATATGTGTGTGTGTGTGTGTGTGTGTGTATATACCTCGGAAAATGGTTCACTTTTTGATAAGGCAGCAGATTACGGAGAACATCGGGCTTTGGATGATTGCCCATCCACAGAATGTTGAACGTATTCTCGTTCATGGAAACCTGGAAAATATCAAAGAAGATCGGCGAATTTTAATAAAAATCTCAAAATAGCGCGTTTATTGTCACACTCAGTTACGAGAAAAAGCTTTGATCGACGATCAATCGCCGTGCAAAAATGCACGTATATCCGCGCGGGTTTTCACGGCGTAAATCATGGTATTTTTTTCGCATACATATATCTCTCTCTCTCTATATATATATATATACATATATATATATATGACGACGACGCAGCCTTGTATAGTCGGTGGCTTTTTAGAGACTAAATATACGCACGACGGCGCATAAATGTTTTCATTAGTCGCTCGACACTCTCACGGACAGGCGAATCTCCGTATGAAAAGCGGCTTTTTCGAGCGATTATGCGACGCCGACTGTATGCGCACATTATACGCACTGAGCGCCGTTAGTTCAACAATTTCATAAACATCGCGCCGGTTGTGTCACGCTTAGCCTTGTATCGGTTTGCCCGACAGATCCACGCTTCGATTGCGCAAGAAAAAAGGGTCGAACAAAGGATCTTCTTGTAACGCACATCTCATCGGCTTATCAGGTGTACATGCGTACTTCCTGCATTCGAAAGGGTCAGCGGAGTCTCCTCGCGATCTCGACCGTGCACACTTGCGTCAGAGCGAGGAGAAAAAAAAATACATCCGCCGTGCAGCGATTGAAAAATCCGCGCGCGTCGTCCTACATCCAAGGGCGCGAACGTTCACTTTTTCCAAGTCGGCTAATCGCGCGCGTCATCGTATTATAACGGCGCTCGTTTGTATTATTTCCGCAGTACGCGCGAACCAGTCTGGGGAAAACGCGAGCTCGAGCCGTATATATATATACTCTATAGCATACTCGAAGGCTGCTATATAGGTACCTCGTCGTCGCGCATTCTAACGTCTTTCGGAATAGCCATTGTGTCGTGCGCGCGCGAGTATTCATAAGTATAGGAGGTGTGTATATACGCGCATATATACACGTAAGAGCTGCCGATGAGCCGAGAGGCCTTTCGCTGCTCCGCTTCCGTTGTGCTTTTAGCGGGCACTCTCTCTTTCTTAATTGCATGCGTTTTGCTTTTTACTTTCTTTGCTTGCGTAGGTCGCCGTTGTTGCGTTACGTACGACGAGTTTGCTCTCCTTTTTTTCGGTGTCGAGCGGTCGATCTTGTTCCGGTATATACATGTACGCATATAGTACTGTATTTATATACATTGATCGTATGTATACAATTGAATCGCGTGCCATCCTGCTTTTGGGAAAAGTGAACTCGCAAATTGTGAAATAACCGCAGCGCCGACCCTGGGTAGGGATTTACGACGGCGATTATTGAACGAGGTTTTTGAACTGGGAGCTACTTAAATTGTGTAAAAAATCGTTAATTATACACGGCACGTGTGTACGCATATAATAAGATTGATAATAACTATACGCTACTTCGGTACGCTTTTTCGCTCTGTCGGAGATAAAAGCTTCCAAGCTCTCGCCGGCCTTCGTTATATATACGAAAATTGGATAATCAATATTTTATTGAGGAAGGCAGAGATCTGTAATTGCGCTTACGGTTGTTACTTGTGCGGTAATGTTTTGTTGCTCGCTTATCGACGCGTTCCGCTACTTAGTTTTCGAAAGAGGGAAATAAAATGTTGAGCGTTTCCGCGTGATATATGCATATATACGCATTGGTTTCTTGAACTGCGATAGTATGTAAGAGGCTTGCGCGGTTATATTATTATTGATGGAGATGAGGATCGAGCTGATGATTTTCCGAGCAATTGTGCCAAATTCACGAGGAAATGCGTCCCCAGCCTTGGCGAGAAACACTATTTCAAGCGGCTTTGATCTACTTTATTCGCGGAATAAATTGAATTTCAACCTCCTTAAACTTTGTGAAATAACTAAGCCGAGAGGGAGAGAGAGATAGATCTTCGCTATTTCGGAGTTTCGAGTATATATATATATATATATATATATATAGAGTTCGTGGGAAATTCGACCGTAACCGTATCGCGACCAGAAGAAAATGATTGTTTGAACCGAGAAATAATCTATATGTATAGTTCCATGTAAAATAGAAACTATACGTGCGTATTACGTAGAGTCATTGGCGATGATTAATGGATAACGGAAGTTCGCGCGGAGAGCTACGTGTATAATATACGTCTTATTGGGTCGTTTCGCTTGATCTATTGCTCCTTGCATCATTACACTTCGATCTAAAGACGCGATACCGAACATCGCTTATAGATATATATACATATCGAAAAAATACGCGACTCGTTATTGCATAGATTATAATCACAGACAAAATAAGAAGACCTATATATCTCGATAGATTATCAGGCCAGACTCATCGATTCATCACGACGACGGGGCCGTCCGCAATAAATTTGCAATTCTCGCTCACGTGCCATAGCGTATATATACATGATCACGCAGCCGCACGATACACATATCCGAGCTTAATAATCCGCAATTGACGTTTTATGAGGCGACGACCAGCCGTGTATATCTATAAGCGAGGCCGATTGACAGAGTCGTCTACTATATACTGGCGTAATAATTTTCGCGCCTGTAATTAGGGTACTTGAGCGCGATTACTTTTTGATTGCCGTAAGTATACGTGATTTAAACGCTGCTGCAGAGCGCGTGACGTCTTTTGCCATCAACAGCTATAATATATCGGCTTCTATAATAGTCCTGATGGGCTTGTTATATATCGATGCTCTGAATATGTTCCATGAATCTCGCAGTAAGATTCGAGCGTCGAAACTAGCGATTTCTCACCGAATCGGAACCCACCCACGCACACATAGCAAAGAGAGCCGGATCTCAAACAAACAGTCTGACGGCGAACAACGCTGCAGGTATAAACATAAACCCGCGGCGTCATTACAATAACAGTAGACAATGGGCGCAGCATATATATATGTATGCGAAGATATTTGCATTGGGTTATATGCCGAGTATATATATATATATAGGTGTACGCACGCGCGCGCGCTTTCGAGGAATATCAATAGCTGGCCGAGTGAAAGATACACATCCGAGCATGAGCGGAGACTGGACCGCATAAGAAAGTGCTCATTACACCCAATGCGTCATAATATATATGCTATGTATATTTACCTAGTATAATCCCATTCTAGGTGTATCACTTATGCAGGAGAAAACAAAGACACGAGCTCATTGACTTTTCATTTCGCGCGTGACTCGATTTCTCGATATAGGTCCACTATATATGCTCGCGTCATTTGACGCGGAATCTCGATCGGTTTGATGGATTTCCGCGTTTTTGTTTCGTTCATCGTCACAGCCGACGCTCTAGACGAGTGCGGAAACTACGGGAGAAGCGGGTTCATCGGTATTTACGCTCCGGAGAGTTTCAAGGACCTGTACATGTGCGCGGATCACGTTTTTTCTTTGCGCAGATTCTTATAATGGTGTGTCACGTTTTACGTAAGCTTTTGTGCGAGCGACGTGACACGTCGGGATGAAAAAGAAAAATTGAGATCGAGGTGTCATTGTTTCGAGTTGATTTTCGAAATTTTACTTCGATGTCGAAAGTCAATTGTCCGCATAGTGCCCGTCGAGAGGAAAAGTCGTCGCTGGTCGTATACATAAATGGAACGAGTTGATGTATAAAAAAAAAGGAAATTACAACAAATTACGAGGAATTCAACAATCTCGGCGGCCGGTGAAATTAAAAACGTATACGCGCTTTAACGATTTTCAGGATGAAATACTGCTCGAGAGTAAAAGAGTATATACTCACGATAGACCTATTACAACAAACGAATTATGTCTCACTCGCTCACGCACACGGACGGAAAGAGCAATTTCTTTTTTTATTTACGATCGTGATTTGCATAGTTATAGAGCAGTAAATACGCGTGAGCAATATACGATCTGTCAATTGTGCCGTACGTGTCAAGGAATATCGAGAGTCTATATGCCGCGCGTATGAAAAAACGCATAAAATCGATACGGGGCTTTTTACGCTTGTACTTACATACTCTGCAAAGTAGTAGTATAATGTTTTCACCGATGACGTTGGACTCAAGTTCAAACCGCCGCGTAGTTGCGTTCGTTGTTGAAGTGAAAATTCTTCGCAACTATTTAGAATTGTAATAGCGTTCCGACTTTTAACCACATTCGCGCTTTGTACACCGGGAATAATTGTGCAGGAATATATGTAAATGATTACTTGTAAAAACGACGATCCTATCGAATCGAGTCGCGCGTGTAAACTTATAATTCAGTCATACGCTTCGGCTATCGCTATTATTACCATTAGAATACGTACACACTGCTTCTTTCTCAAAAGATCGTGTTATTTTATAAACATTCTCCTTTGCGAGTCTGCATATAGCGATGCGAGCCGGTCTTCTCTTTTGCAATCCTAATCGCAAATATAATACACAAAGAACATGCTCCCGCAGCCGTATGCGCTCATTTATGCAACGCCACTCATTCGCGGACGCTATTTTTAATTTATCACCGCGATAGCGTGTGTTTACGTTATAACGCTCGGACGCGACAAAAAATGACCTGTCGCGCATCATCCTGTATCTCCGAGCGTCCACTTCAAACTGCGCACCTCGCTCCGACTAAAATAATAACCTTCCGTTATTGTAAACACGCGGAATCGTGTGTACTTATATATCGCACACGCAGCCTATTTATCCTACTGTGTGCCGATTAACCATCGACATTCAGAGTTGCTCATTATACTATAGGTTGATGATATATACAAAGTTTAAAAGACTCGAGTGAGTCATAATTAGCGCGTATATTATAATATGTGTATGTATATATTTGATAATGGAACAGAATATACGGCCTATACGTGTGTGTTCGCACGACGAGAGCACCAAATGAGTTTGTTGTTTTTTTTTCGGGAAAATCATTATGGAGATCGTATCTGGACCCTCGTCTTTTTTCCGCTAAAATAAGGAGTAGTGCGCGATGCTAAAATTAGCTCGAGAGATACATGTGTATATATATATATATGAAACTTCATAAGGACTGGGTAAACAAGCTCGTGTGTGCGTGACGATGTTTCGCGACTTTTTTCCTCCTCTGATGCTGATCTGTCTTTTTCGATGAAAAAATAAAATCGGTGTAAAGTAGTTTTGATATTATTATTATGCGAAAAACGTACGCGACTCGCACAAACGTATCTCTTGCTTCTTTGCGCGCATCACGTATATATGCTGATCTTCTTCTTTTTTCTTTTATTGCTTTTCGCGCCGAAACGTAAACAGAATACGCACCATGTCTCGCAATTTATGGAAATCAAGAGAAGTGATTTTTTGCGGCCAGATGGTCTGGAGAACAATAGAGACAACGATGATATCTCGTCGCGGGTCAAAATATTCAAAAAGACTTTTTCAGACGTCAAATTCATGTGATAATGAGGCGCGAATAAAGCTCAAGCTTGCGAAAAATATACGTTCGACTCTCATCGCGCCTCTTTAGAATCTCTACGCACGTTCTTCAATTAGCGGACTTGCATTTTGAAGGCAGCGCAGCTGTGCACAGGCGATTATCTGCTGGATCGTAATTTTCGCGCTCTGCCTTTATGTATATATGCATCGTCTTGTAAAATCGATTATTAATATGATAATTCGTGCAGGATGATTAATGATACATACCTATAGATATAATTAATGGACAATGTCGGGAGTGAATGGTCAGTGAATTTTGAAGCAAAGCTCGTAGAATGTATACCAGTACCTCTTCCCAGACGTATCCGGCTGAAACCAGATTTCTGCTGGGTAGTGTACGTATATATAGGTATATGTAAACATATACGGTCGAGATTATTTTACAAGCTTCTCAGTTCGAAACTATTGAGAGTTTCTCGATATCGGTAAATAGAAAAACGATATATATGTAGCGAGCTAATGCAATATGCTACATGGAAGACAAACCGCAATCAGATTTCCGATAATTAGACCAACGAACTGTAGACTTCCATTGGAAAAGATAAAGCTTGAGAGAGAGAAAGAGAGAGCACACATCTTCTGAAAGAATCATCTTCCAGCCATCCAATCAAAACTCTCTATCAGTCGGCAGATCGCAACCCCGAGGTACGAGCTGAAACCGCAGCACCTGCAGCACCCGATATATACTCGGTGGTCTAGTCGCTTATCTCCGTGGGGGGAAATTGTCGCCATATCCGGGAGAAGAGCAGCGCGGCGCAATGCGGAAACCCAACATATATACATATAGTACACCTGGTCGCTATACAGCGACAAGAATCGGCAGCGAGGCTTTCCAGCGGCGAGAGTATAATAAGTGTACAGCCGGTCTCTTGATTTTTCAGTCACGGATCTCCTAAGGTCATCCACTCCCACCTTCGTATATAAAACGGGCCACCTGCGCGCGACCGAGAGGAATCGAGCCTGTATATACATATATAGATAGACGACACGATGCTGCAAAATTCTGCATCTTATTGTTGCTCTCGATAAATTACATATCCGATACGATGGTACATAGCGATATTTTAAATGAGAGCACGTCATCGAGCAGCGGCTAATTCCGCAAGGTTTTAAATATACAGCTCGGAGACGAGGCATGAGCAAGTTATATATATATATATATATATATATATATATGCGGGGAAGAGAGAGAGAGAGAGAGAGAGAGAGCGTTCGGAAGTTCTTTGTTTGGAATCGTGTATATGTATACAAAAGCTGGGCGGTTTCTTTTTTCTTATTGCGCTCGAGCGACGTCGTCGTTCTTTTGTCTTTGCCTCCCGACGGAGGCCTTTTTTTCTCCTGGCTCTTCGAGTAATGAACGCGAGAAGCCTGAAACTGTATTAATGCACAATGTGCGCATACGCTGCAGAGACTAGTAAGTGAGTAAGTGGTGTATCTCATAAGTGGCCGTGTGCCTCAATGATTCTGATATGCCATTTGGTGGTTGATATTTTTTTTTTTTTTAGAATAATCGTGTGGATTGCTTATTAGATAATTACGTGCTGCTATAGATGATGATGAGTATACACATATAGTGTGTGCAGCTCAACGTGAAGGACACGTTTTATTTTGTTTGCTTACCAACTTGGAAAGAAGCTTGTACTTTTTTAGTCTAGGAAATACCTAGAAAGAAAGAATTTTGGCGGTAGATAATAGTTCATCAGTATAGACATTTCAAACATACATATTTACATTGAGAGCGTTTACTCATATATGATAGTACATGAAAACTGAAAGTGTTCGATGCGGGATTTTCGGTGAGAACTTATGTATTCGGAAATCCTTGAAGAAAGTCGAAAGGCAGATTGAGGATTGGATAACGTAGGAAGTTTCTGTGCAATCAGTAGAACGAGTCCGACACGCGGTAAGACCTATGTATAAGCGTATATATTATAGCTAATCAAGCATCCCCGTATGTTCAAACTCATTACTCAATCATCTCTGAAAACGCGTTTTTTCTTTCCCGAAAACAGCAGAAATTCCAATTCTCACTGCAGGCACGCAACGCGTCGCGACGAATATGTCGAGGTTACGCAATGATTCTCGAGCGCAAAAGCGAAGCTTATAGATTATATACATTTTATTCTCGCGCGCGAACAAAAGTAAAACTAGCTCGAACAGAGAAAAAAAAATTTTTTTTTTCTCAAGCTCTCAAGTGGATTGGTCAATTTGCTAAAGCAGCGTCGGAGCTTAAATGAAGCCGTTCCCTCTTATACACGAGTTCGCTATACGTATATTTATATACATATATGTACATACTTTTTGCGCGCTTTTCCGAGATGGCTTATTCGTTTTCAACTCGTTATGCTAATTTTAGACAGCCGCTTCGCCAAAACGAGCCGATACAAGCTGAGTCGTCCATAAATTTGTAATCAACGGCTGTAAATATATACCGAAAATCGCCGCAGCTTAAATAGATAAAACCACTTCGCGCGCGCACACGCGTTTCTTATGTGCGTACAATATATATATACGTATATGCTTTAACGTTCGAAAAGAAAACATCGGAGACACTCCCAGATCGTCATCTTTATTCTCGAATTATAACCGCGAAGCAATAAACGATCGTTGCACCTTAAAAACACGCTATTCTACACACACACACGCACACACACATACACACATACATATATATATATATACACTCTAAAATCTCGCTTGTACACGCCCACGTGGAGAGTTCGTCGACGCCGTGTGATTGTGCGTGTGTATACGTGCAGTCGCACACGTATACCGCTGAAAACGGGTTTCGGAAAAAGCCTCGTCTAGTCTGGTCTAGCCTACGCTCGTCTATACATACACATGCTATATATACAGCTGGCGAGAAGACAGGTTGCTGCTCTCGCGGAAGCGCGAAAATGCATCCGGTAAAATGCGTCGGCGCCGCGCGCGAGAGAGTTTGAAATTTCATATTTATCGCCGCGTTGGCTTTTCGAAATTCTTGTATATATATATATACGCTCTATGATTATTTACGGGAAATTTTTTAGGCTTTCTCGAGGATTTGTTGTTTGGAAATTTTTCAACCGACGCGTGTGTATATGTATACATATATAGGAGAGCCTCGTAAGTTTTAAAGCAACGCCTATATGTCGTTACGTAAAATATATCTCGCAGGTGAGCGCTACCGTACGTAATAAAATGTAATAAAATTTTATGTAACTAAAAAGTGCGGTCGAACGGTAGTTTGCAATTTTCCGCGCGACAATAAAAATCCGTCGCAGGTCTCCTCTATATATACCGCACTCGCACGTAACATCCCGCGCACAACGTCCTGACGTTCAAAGCTGTACAAACTCGAAACACGAAAAAAGCGTATACAGAAGTCACGAGGAAGCTAAACTTTTCTCCTAAAGTCTCCCGCGGGTTAAAGCGTTCGACCAAGAGACACGTCCGTATAGGAGAATATATGTGTATCCTCTGCACTCGATGTGCGTTTGCAAACGGTGCAAACGGTGTCGTTCCACATATCTCACAGACACATTCTTATACATAGAAAAAGTCAGCATCGCTACACGCAAGACTCGATATTTCTGGAATCGCTGGAATTATCGACAATTGAGATTCATTTCGTAGTATGAATTTTTGCAAACTGGTCGCCTTGCGTTTTTCGCGTTTTTTTCTGCTACTTCTTATTCTCTACGGCTCGTATAGAAGAAGATGCGAACGTTAGCGGCATCGAGCAATTATTTGACGAGCAAAAAACGACGCTGGCGTTTTACGTTACAGTTGATTAATCGTCGTTTGTCATTGACACTATACATACATATACGTATATAGCTGCGCGTGTGAGAACGGATTGTCGTTATAATATGCAAAACGAACGCGTGTTATGCAATATGATGTGTCGTGTGCGGTTTGAGGAAGGCCAACTTTGATAGAAGTAGCTTCAATCTGATTTTAAAAATTTTATATTGCTCATAACGTGTGCGAGTCGCGCGTATAGAGCATAATGTAATAGTTGTGGAATGCTTTGAATGAAAGAGGAATGCGTTTCGAGAAGAATTTCGAACGTTTCTATACTGACGCGAGTTTCGACCCTCGCTTACTTTCAATTTCGTGCTCGTTTACAGTATGACGTCTTCGACTCGTGGCAGACGGAATTTTCACTGAAAACAGTGTAATAATACAACGCTAATTCCTCACTGTCTCCAGACAGCCCTGCAATCGTTCCATAACGACCGTTTGAGCGCAGCAACGCGTGAAAGTCCGCATCGATCTATCGTGTCGCCTCCCGAGCCACCGCAGAGGAGAATCCCAATCGACTGCATCCTCGAATCCTCTCGGTTTCTCTCAGCTGCAGATATATACCCGTGTTTACAGAGAGAGAGAGAGAGAGAGAGAGAGAGAGAGAGAGAGAGAGAGAGAGAGAGAGAGAGAGAAAGAGAGAGAGTGAGATTGTCGCGAAATTGCCTTCCTTTCTACGTTTTTTTTCCTCTCCTGCGAGAAAAAGCGCATTAATCTCCCGCCATTACATATATATATATAAGCGCGGTGCGACGTCGATATATATATGTAAGATTTTATAATAGCAGCGAAATGGAGCTTTTGTCGCGTATAATACATGTAATTAGGGCGAGCAAATTGCTGTTTCCGAGAATTTTTGACTTAACCGCGCGGTCGTGTCCCGCATCATTATATTATATATATATATATATTTCTCACATGTGCATCGGTCGCTGCAATCGATATAATATATATACGTCAATGTATATGCTACGATTTTTTCTCGCGAGCGATTATCGACGCGTCATCCTGATGGATATGATGAAACTCGAGCCTCCGCAAGAAGATAGATAGATCGAGAGAAAAAGCTGCAATTAACGTCCGTTAAAAGGATTACCTTGGACTTTCGATGAATAAAGATTGTTTTTTCAAATCAGTTCTCGAGTAATCGACGAGAAATCTGCAGAGCGAGAGCTTTGCCACGCGAGGATATGTCGCTGTATATATGATCAATCGATTTGCCGTACATACACGCGCCTCTGGCGACTTATTACGCGAGCGATTACGGCACGTAATCGCTGCACGCAAGAGAGCAAAAAACAGTGTATACATGTGTAATGAATTAGAGGAATAAACGAGCTTACGCGGAGACGAGCGTTTTAGAATGATAAAAGGATGCGTGGATTGCGCGCGCGGTTTTTTTTTATACATTACTATGAGCCGTCGAATTTTCCATATCCTGTGTGTAACGAGAATCTCGCAGTGTACTGTGAGAAACGCTATATGTGTATGCATACAGTCGTTCCATTTCACGAGGGAATACGCGGGCGAGCAAAAGCTGCACACATATATACATATGAGAATATCTTTTTAAAATCGGTATAGTCGGCTACTTCTCGTTCAAAGGAATCAGCATATTACAAAGCACTTTTGTCGTGTTCCAGTGGATCGATGTACGTTGTATATGACATAACGTAGAAAAAAAAATCCGACAAAAAGGTGTGCACCAGTTTAGCAATTTCCTCGCCTCTCTGACTGTCGATTTCAAAAAGATTTTCTCATATAGCTTGAATGGCAAATTCGCAATTTGTCCGATTCCATCGAGCGCGAAGCGAAGATAGAGCGAGAAACAGAAAGGCGGATTGAATAGCTCGCGTGGAGATGAAGGATTGTCTTTTTATTTGGCTTTTTAAATGAAAAAAATCTGATTGTTAGTTGTAATACGTAATACGTATAACTGTTTTAAATTATAACCATCTTCCTATAAAAAGTCCTTCAATTTGAGCTTTGATATAATTTAAAAATTATATTATTATCTTATCAATAATACACAATGGAATCGTGGATAATCAAGTCCTCCCAGCCGTGATCCCCCCTCCCTCCACCATAAAACAATCCAAGATCCACGCTAATAAACGCTCGCGAACAAAACCCATTGTCTCGACGTCAATTAAATCGAACCAACCAAAAATCTCCCCTTCCAAAAAACGAAGAAGAACGAGAGAGAATCGCCATAGAGAGACAGCACGCGAGTATACGCGCGGCCCGATGACGCAGAAAATAAAAGAGCGTGAGCTACTCGCGTGTGTATCGCATTGCGAATCAAGGATAACGAGAGAGTGAGAGAGAGGCAAGCAAGCGCAGTGAGCGGAGAAAGAGAGACCTCGAGGGAATCGCGATTGACGAGAGAAGAGGAGGAATCGATGCGGGGAGACGCGACTCCTTTCTTTGCCGTTGACTCACACACACACACACAGACACACAGAGCGCCTCGCATTATTTTAGAGCGTAGGCGCGTGCTCGAGATTTCCAGGGGAGATTCGCAAAATTGTGCGCTATATAATATCGCCCGCGCGAGATCGTTGACCTCCGATGTATACAGCCTGACTTTTTCAAGTTTGTCGTCAATTTTTTTTAGAGTTTTCAGGGCTGCGCTGGAAAGTTGCAGCGAGTTTCGTCGGCGTGCGGTAGTATTTTGCGCGGTGGGCTTTGTTTCCAAGGATTTTCCGATTATTTTATTGCACGCGTCTCTCTCGTTAGTTACAACGCGGCCACTTTATAGTGTTTACAAAAATAAACAACTCGAATTCCAGCAACGAAGAATAAATTCAATAACCGCCCCAGTCCACGCTGTGGTTTCCCAAGCCGCACCAAGATTAATCGAATCCGCGAAATTTCCTCGGTCGAATCGAGAGACGAGCGCAAATATTTTTTAAGCTCTATATCTCACATCGTACTATATATACAAACACGCCGAATAATCCCCTCCGGATAAATGTGTTTTGATCGAAATCGAGCATATATTTTTGCTTCGCGCAATCAACGGGCGATGCGCAAATATATATATATATATATACATATATATATATCAGCTCTTTCCCGCTTATTGGCATTCCGCGAACGTTGCAGCTCATCAGCATGAGCCCATTCTTCGCGTTATTTAATCTCCGATTTTCCCCGGCGCGCTCGGCGCGACGGAGAAACTACTTCACGCACGTGCAATTACATGTATACTATCTTGCGTACGCGGAGAGTCGTAACCTTTTTTACAGCGCGATTATTCAAAATCGACTGTTCATATGTACGGTCGTTTAAATCACATATATATACAGCCGACATTGATTATCGCGGGGTCGAGTATACGTCGTCGTCGGATGGAGAAATTGAGGAACAAGCTATACAGCGACGACCTTATCTCGGGAATTCCACTTGTGCGCGCGATAGTCGCTAAGATAATCACGACTTACAGCGTGGGAATACCGCGAGCGGTGTGTCGGAACACTGCAGCAAACAATGCAGGCATATGCGCCGGAGCGAGAGATACACAAGTGTTTTGCATGACGAAGCTTTGTAAGAATCGATAATCCTCGGAGTTTAGAGATTATTCTCCGGTTATTATTGTTTATCAACGTCAGGTTCGTCTGGTTTTCCTATATACGCGCGCATTGGAATTTAGGATAACCGAGCGGGTGTTTCATACATACGCGCGCTTATTTTTAGAAATTCACGAGGGAATCACCGCCAAAGAAGCTCGTTTTTCACTTCGTCAGTCACGTAACCGAAGCCAAAACCGATTTAAAAAAAAAACAAGCTCAAAGGTCCTCCCCTCGTTAAAACACCTCCATCAAAGGACCATCTGATCAGCCGAAAACATCTCAGAGTATAGGTATATTAACTCTGCGCGAAAAAATATCGCCAGCGCTGCAAATCCCATTATAGCACGGTCAAAAATCAAAGCACGCTATATGTCTATGCACAAACTCGACGACAGAGAGAGAGAGAGGGAGAGAGAGAGAGCGCATCCATAATTAGCCATTATCGACTATATACGCGACGCCGTGCGTTTTTAACACCGATCGAAAATATACACGAGTGAGAGTCGGGGTCGACGATCCGCTCACCTCGACTGCGGTATATATACGTGGACATCGAATGCATACGTCGGCAATAATATTTCAGCGTCGTTGAATAAATGAAATCGTATATTTTGAGAAGTCGTCGCGAATATTGCCTTATTTCGTCTCGAGAATTTTCTTCGTTCGACGTGTAACAAATCCGAAATCTCGGAATCGATAGTGCGCGTATACGCATCATATATATATATATGTCATCCTCGTACGTCACGAAACAGCTTAGAAAATCAACTCACACCCATAGCAGCTCTGTCGTCGTGTGATTACCAGCGCGGGTATATACGCGGACTAGACAAAGCGAGAAAGAAAAAGGTTCAGCGGTGCCGGAACACTTCCTTATGTTCCCGCGCGCGCAATGTATCATCGATAAGACGCGTATATGTATATACAAGTGGGGGGTATAAAAGTTTGTGCGTAGTTTGCCGCATAACACCGACGCGAGTCTGTGTGTGTGCGCGCGTGGAATGAATGAATTTTTATAGCGTTTTTGTCGTGCATTATATACGAGCACGTGGATTATAGCACCGAGTGCGACGGGAGTCACGCGAACCCGAGAGAACGTGAGTTGACGTGTAAACAGTATCATTCCAGTCTGCGCTTTATGCTAATATACATAGGCGAGATTGTCGCTTCGTGTGCGAATGACGAGAGTAAGAAAAACAAATTTTTTTCACTGATCATCGTGCCCGCTGGTACCGAGAGCGTCCGTTCTAATTCGGAATCGGCTTATGACAAAGCGCATCGTACGCCGTCATCTCGAAATCTCATTGTCTCGGCGTTAAACAAGTGTAAGTAAAGAAGCATCCTCCTGACACAATTATAGTCTCCGCGGCGTTGCTCTCGCGACCAATTAAAAACTCGTCCCACATTCCGCGGACAGCCCGATGCAAAGAGAAAATAGAAAATCGAGCGCGGCTGCTCTGTATATATACGTATATACACAGAAGGAAAATAAAGGAAAAAGCAAAAGTGCGCGTGCGAAGTGAGGTTAATTACATTCATATAATATATACGAGAGGACTGCAGACATCAGCCGAGAGAAAGAAGACTGACTGAGTGACACCGGGATGAAGTGAAGGAGAACTGCGTCGCCTTGAGTTTTTGCTGCACCCTCGCGAAAATTGGATTAAGGAGCTGCGTCTTCCTCGCGCACTACAAAGGTCGGACGCGAGGAGATATTAAAAGAAAATAAAGAATAATCATTTCGCAGTAATCGCCCACGTGTATATAGATATATACCGGCTTTGACGCGAGAGAAAGAGATATATGCGCACCGGCACACATCAGATTATCGTCCGCTATAACACTGCATCATCGCGCAGCGAAGTACCGGCGCTCTCCAACCGGCTACTCGCCCGCGAGAAAGAAAGAGAAGGCTGCACACAACTCTCCTCTCTCGCGCACACCATATAATACTGGGCTCTCTCTCTCTCTCTATGTATATATATACGATTCTATACTCACACACACACATAAATACACATGCGCGCACACAGACACGTGCTCGCGGGATGACGAGGTCGCGCGAGAGCGCGCACGAGACTAGTACTATACACACTACTATATACCACCACCACCTCCTCCTACGAAGACGACGGCGACGACGACGCTTGCGCGCAGCAGCACAGCCGCGAGAGAGCTGCTCGACAGTCAGTCTAGCACGAGCCGCTGCTCAGGAGAGACGCGGACGCGGTGCGCTCGCTCCCTCGATTTCTCTCGTGCACGAGTGTGTTAAGTATCCGCGCAACACTGTATTCATATCTACTCCGTTCTCTCCGTGTGTTTGTGTATATCGTCAAAAAAAAAAACCACGTTGCACACCAGGTTGACAACGATCCGACGCCGCAGTGTCACACCACTGTTTACACACGAGGAGGACAGGCAAGTTGCTATATAAAAAAAAGCCCGCATATCCTCCTTTTTCTTTTAAAACGCGGCTTTCTCCGCTTTTCCGGCTTCTGTCGCCGCTGCTGCTCCTGCTGCTGTGTACTTACACATTGGCGAAGCTTCCATTCTGCAGCGAGCGATCTGTGTTTCTCGTCCGTATATCGAGCCGCGGGTCGATGCGCCGCGAGTGAGAGAAGGAGCGACGATCGAGCCGAGAGTTTTGTTTATATACGAGAGCCGTGTATGCACGTACATATACTTGTATATATATATATACTTACCAAGCGAGCGAGCGAGTGTGTTGAGTGCGAGTGTGGGTTACACGTACGCCGGCGGAAAGAAAGTAAGTATAGAGCTGATGCCCCGAAAAGACGATGTAAACAGAGCCTGCGTGTGTCTGCTATATACTCGTGAAATTGGTATACTCTGACGCAAGGAAATCGGCGCGTCTATCATAACGGCCGCGCCTGTGGTATGTATATATAGATCGGTGTGTTTTAATACAATAAACTGGCAACGATCGCATTATTAGCCGATTTCGCCGAACGGAGCAACGCCGCAAGAGCACCTATAATGAAAACTGTATTATCCTTGACCGATCCGACGAAAATCGCTGCCGCGATATCACAGATTATATGTACATAAATACACGCGTGTCCATATATATATACGAGCAATGCAGTCGGAGGCAAGAATCCAGGCGTCGTTGCGTCCCGAAATAAAAGTCAAAATTGCCGCTCGAAATACTGGTCTTTTATGTAACCGGCGAGCTCGCGTTAATTGCATAACCGAGGAATGCGCGAGTCGCGTGCGTGCGACGCTGTTATACTTTATAGAGGGAGGAAGAGGAGAACATTCGACAGATCTTCAGCTAAATGGTTCGTTATCGAGTGCGTAGGATGTACTCAAACTATCGTAAACGTACCTATATATACTACGGCCCGCGGAAAAAATGTGTAAAAGAAAATCGAAAATAAAAGCGGACTAATTTTAACCTCTCTCGCGACAGTCGTGTCCGTCCGAGATAAATAATCCTCTCTCCACTTTTGCGCACGCGAATACACACACACACACACACACACATATGCGTAGGAAAGAAAGAAGATAAACAACAAACGAGCCTCTCTCGCGCGCTTCTTTTTTGCAGCGGCTCACCTCGCGTATCACCTTCCCTCGCGTTTCTCGAGCGAAGGAGTCGCCGGCGCATATAATACGATAAATCGTCTCGCGTGCAAAAGTGGCGCACCGAGTATATAGCGAATATATATATTCGGGTATACACACATGCATAGCCGCGAGGACGCGCCGAGGAATTTTGGGCGGCTTCCAAAAACTTTGCTCTCGACTGAGAGCGATATGCCGTTGTTTTTGAGACCACTGTATATACGCGACGTGCCTGCGTGTACCTATATTGAGCGGTTCTTCGGATGAAAATATGAAGGATTTTTGGTATGTACAGAAAAGCGCGGCAATCTCGCGTCTATGTATATGTATACATGAATATTCACAATACAGTTGGATTTCGGTGTCCGAATTTCGCAATTCTATATACTTTTTTAAATGCTCGCACGGACTGATCGCGGTATTATATTCGTATATAATATACTGTCGTCCGCGAGATCAGATCAACATAGTCTATGGAATATTCAAACGCGGAATAAATTAAGTGATTCATAACGCCGCCTATGTATAACACACTATTTCCACATTTATGTAACCCGCGCGCAACCTTTTTCCAATCGTGCGAACGAGTCCCCCGTATCGCCAGACTTCAAAAGTACACATATATATATTGAAGGAAACGCCCGCAGACACACAAGCCAATTAAAAAATCTTGAAACAAAAAAAAAAAAGAAAAGGCGAAAGTCGCAAGCTAATAAGGAACTACTAAAGCACTTAGTGCATATATGTACCCTCGACACCTGAGCAGCGCGAAACTGCAGTTTCCCTCGCGCACTTGACAAATTAGCGCCGCATTCTGCTCGCTCGACTTTTCTCGAATCGCTCGTCGTCCGTACGGCTTATTTTTCTCGTCTATTTATCCTCTCGCGCGCGCGAACCCAAACACACGCCGCTGTACAGTCGCGGGAAGAAGTGAAAGTGCGCCGCGCACGAGGTGAGCCTAAAAACGTTGTGCTCGGATTTATCGGTAGAAATGCTAAGGTCGAGAGGAAATAAAAACGAGATGATTCGAGAGGTAATTAGCTGAAGCGAAAAATCGCTAATGAGGAACTGTACGTTCTTTTTTTCTTCGGCTCGCTGAGAGAAACGAGCTTCGATTTTAAATCGATCGCGATTACACAATTGACAGTATAAACCGACGTATATATAGTTTATATACGCGAATGGGATCGTTACGCGACACGAACGTGCAAGAGGTGTCGCCGGCTATCGTCACGACTCGACCGCATCGAAACAAAAACCTCGCGATAGGCACACTTTTGTGCGTATATATAGAGGTATAATATCGAGATCGAAGAACGCGTAAAAAGCTCTCTCCGTGTACGCAAGTATGAAATATTCATCCCGAGCAAAACAATAACCTCAGCTGCGATCGACCTGCAGCAGTTTCCCCACGCGAGTATTGCACTTCGATATATTTACACTCGTCCTATCGCAAGATATAAGCATCGCATGCGAACGGAAGATATAGGCGCGTACGGGTGCGTTATGTATTTTTTTTTAATTTTCGTTCTTGGCTCTCATCAGCGTTCGCACTTGCGTAATTTGCAGATGACGCCGGTTTAATAAAGCTCTACATGCACTGCGCATATATACGTGCGATATGTAGATTGCGAATTAGCGCCGGGTGGACAGCCGAGCTAAATGCGGTGTATGACGCGACGATTCGGTGCTTTTCCGCGATGAAGAGACAAGCGCGCGCTTTTTTTTTTATACGAAACGACAATGACGAAACACGTGGACCTAATTGAGCATCGCAAATTTGCCTGATATGCTTCCTTGTTCTCGTTTCCAGTTTGTATATATGTAGGATATCATGTATACACTTCGTGTATATTGTATACTTATTACAGTCGTACATGTATAAACAAACGATCCGCAGAAGCATAGCGTGCCTCGAAATAATTTGAATGAGGATCGCGTGAAATCTCTATATCAACGAAACCCTCAAGAGAGAGAAAGAAAGAGAGACAGAGCTCAATCGTCATTGGAAAATTGTCGACGACAGACACGCGGATTTTGATCCCAACGATTTTTTATATCTATATATATTGTATATATACGAGTGTCCCGCGCTCTCGTCATCTTCGCGAAAATGCAAATCGATCCGAGAATAAGAGGAAGGATATCCTGTGGTCGTTTTAGCGCGCGTGACAAAAAGAGGTGAACGTTCTGCTAATCGATATATAGTATATACATATACAGTAGACTCTTCGAAGAGACATAGGCGCGAGCGTATAAATTTTATGAATTATTCATGGGGCGGTAGAGGGTAGCAATCAAGCAAAAATGTTATTTATGCCTGTGTTTGGCTGCGACAATGCCAACGGGGTATGTGTCTCTGATAATTAGCGAGGAAGACGTTATTTTCGCGTGTAGAGAACGGGAAGTTGATAAATATTTATTTTTTTTTGTTTCGTTTGTATAATACACACACATCCATACACGCGGCGGCAATCAAGACTCGCGGATTTGCATGAAACGGAGATCGGGAATTATTTTAATTTATGCAGAAAGAGGCTAATTTACAACCAGGAAATAGAAATCGTCGCTTCGCTGAAAATTGTATAAATAAAATAATAAACGAGCAGGTGTTTCCGTGATTCACAGCTGCGCGAATTTCCATATGTTCAAACGGATGCGCGTGCATCGATGTCGCCGAGGAAGAAAAGTCACACATGCGCTCACTCTCTACCCGCGTAGTGTTTTTGTTTCTAATAGCCCGCGCTGCTGCATAAACAAAACAGAAACTCTACGCGTACGTATAAAACAGTTCGTTCACACCGTATTTTAAACGCGCGCGATCCGCGTTATATTCTCGCCGAGGAAAATATTAGAATTCCAGATCGGTTCGTGGAAAACCAGTCCACGCGCGAAAAGAAAAACTCAATTAGCGTATATAGGAAACTACCGATCATCGTTGTTGCTTATTCACACACATCGCCTAAACGCACGTTGTCGATCCACGTGAACGTGTGTGCGTGTACAATTTGCCTCTCTGGCGTCGACTTTGTCTTTTTCTTCGTTTGAGCCGCTGTTGCAGCACAGGAGAGCGGCTATCGGAGCCTGTGGTGGAAGGTCGCGGTCGTAAATACGTCGTCTTTCGACGAGAGGAGAAGAGGAGTCTACGGTTACGGTAACGAACTGAGAGAGAGAGAGAGAGAGAGAGAGAGAGAGAGAGATGCCGAAAAGCCGTGGCGTAATAGACCGTCCGCGTAATCGAAAACATCCTGATGCTTCCAGAGAGTCGAGCTTGTTGATTCTGCTCTACTAGATCTTTCGATTTTTTTTTGACGGATTTGCGTGTTTATAGATCGTGAACTGATTTCGATTTTGCATATATATATTGTTGTTCCATTATACGGTGTTGCACTAGAGGTTAGGGCATTCAGATATAATGATCCAGATTACACCTTCATTTTTGTTGTTAATCGACAAACAACGGAGTTAATATGTTTACCGCCTCTATCATAATTGCTTCAGAAGTATACGTAATTCTTATTTTTATTGTCGGTCGCGTTAGTGTGATGGAAGGTTGTCTACCGTCATTAAAATGATATCAGTAGTTTTAGCGTAATTACATAAAAACCAGCTCGACGTTTCACTTTATTCGAGCTGTATATATGTGTATATATACTATACATGCAGTATTAATCGGGTGAATTTTTCCCGTAGACGACAGAAAAGAAAAGAGCTACTTCTTCCGAGCTTTTTCGAACGAACTGTAATTAATATCGCTCGGTCATCGTAAGAATACACAAATATCATAAACGAACAAGAAAAAGCTAGTTCAGCAGTGATGACAAATTGAGAAGTTGAGAAAAAAAGATGCATCAATTTAGGTTCAAGGCCGCGTGAGTGTCTTCTCGCAATCGCCGTAAAATGAAGCATGAAAGCCGTTTAAATAAGTGGCAAAATTAACACGGCGCTGCTAACTCGCGAGCGCGTCGCGGTTCGCCAAATTTGCGTATAGAATTTTTAAATTTCCTCCGAAATATCATCTCGCTATGTAGTCTCTTTGAGGCGCTCTAGCTTCCGAAACTTCTTGCGCAAGAGTCAAAACTTGAAGCTAGCCTCGCAATCAATAATCCCCCTACATCTAACACAACTGATGGAATTCCCAAAGCCCGGTCGGATCAAGCCCTCGAGCCAAATCCTCTTACACAAACGCTCAAAAGGGAAAGACGGACAGCCGCTAAATTTCCCTCTATAGAACAGTACTGCCGTCCACACACACGCGCGCACTCTCCATCTAATCTAGCTTCCTTTGACCTGTTTCAGCGAATGAACAAGCCGGGATGCCTGGACACCGACAGCCCAACTCCCTGGAGGGTCTCAGCCTGGGCCGCGTTTGCCAGCTTCTGGACGGTACCTGTCGACGACTGCAGGTGCTCTCGCAGGAGTCCTCGGCAGCACAGGTGCTCGCCTACGCCAAGCAGACCATCCGGCCGTACTACGCCAACGCCCTGACCGCCAGGCTACGCTCCCAAGTGATCGAGGAGACCTCGCGAATGCTTTACGGGCCGTCGACCGATGGATCAACCCTGATTTCTGGACCGGCGCCGTTGTACCTCCTGGCACTGCTGCTGGGACACGACATCAAGCGGCTGAAGGTGAACCTCTGCTGCTACTACGGCTGCAGCCATCAGACCTCGCTGCTGAAGCTCCTGGCCACCGAGGGCGTGGGACTCGAGTCCCTCGAGCTGGCCAGGTCGGCTCTGCTGCGACTCGACTGCAAGCTTCTGAGATCGGCACTGCTTAACATGAAGAACCTCCAAAGACTGACGCTGCGCAACATCGCCAGCGACGCCGTGCTCCAGGTCGTCGGCAAGGCCTGCCCCAAGCTCATCATCCTCGATGTCGCCTGCTCCAGGCAGGTGACCGACGCTGGACTCAAGCAGCTCCTGCTCCACGTCGAGTTCAGGGACAGGATATCCAACCCCGCCAGCCAGGAGTCCTCCACCAGCTGGTCCAGGCTCAAGGGACTGCTGGCTAAGCTGAAGATGCGGGGACCCAAGTCCGAGAAGAGGGAGAAGCAGGTGCTCCTGGACCACTGCGAGAGCCGAAACTTCCTCTGCGACACGCTGAGAGTGCTCAACGTCGCCAACACAGGTGTAACCAGCGCGGGCGTTCTTCTGGCGTTGATGCACGTGCCGCAGCTCGAGTCGCTCGCCGAGTACAGTCACATGGGACGAGTCGTCGAGATCATGAACCGAGGCGTCATGGACTTTAAGACGCCGTTCAGCCTGACGCAAGCCAGAAGCTGTAGGACGACCCAGGCCAGACTCGAACTGCTGGCCCAGGCCTGTCCCAGAGTCGAGAAGTTACACATATCCGAACCCCATCATCCCCCGGAGGCCCTTCGACTCTTTCCTTACGTCACCTCGCTCAGCGTGCACAGCATCCCGGTGCAGAAGGAGTGGCTCGAGGGCTTCTACGGCTACCTGCGCACGAATGGCCAAAACCTCAAGGAACTCGACCTGCGCATAGCTCAGAGCGAGGTGCCCCTTGACATCGACCTCAAGGAGATCTTCATCTGCTGCCCGAACCTGCGCACCTTCACGAAGGACGGCTCCAACGTGGTCTGGTCAGCGGGGCCAGATCCACCCATACTCAAGCACCTGAAACGCGTCCAGGTCGGCAGGACCGTCAGCGCCCTCACCATCACCAAGATCCTCTCGCTGGCTCCGGAACTCACGGCTCTACACGTACACAGCTGCTTCGACCTTACGAACGAACAGCTGGAGAAGCTGCTGACGGAACCGGCGAAACCGGTTAAATCCTACGGCCTGGGACTGAGGCGCTCCGAGGCGGTTGTCCAGCACAACAGCCTGGTGAGGAACCTCGAGTGCTTCTACATCTACGAGGCGAGCAAGGTCTCGGCTTCCACCGTCTTGAACATGTTCAAGAGCTGCGGCAAGCTCAGGAGGATCGGCAACCTCGCCAATTGGGGCCTCGATTGCGAAGGCGTCAGGACGCTCAGGAACACCCTGGCCAAGGCCAACCTCGACGTCGACCTGTGCCCGGGCTCGCACTGGTTCTGGAGCGACTGCATCCAATAGCGATGAATCGACTCGTCCTCCAACGGACGGACGCGTCGTTCATGAAGAAGAAGAAGAAGCTTCGACGGTCTCGAGATCAGAACTCTATCGTGAGAAAGTGCGCGGCGTGCTCTCGTTCTACTTCGCGCGAGTGAAACGAACCCGGTAATCCGACGTAATGACGAGCGCGGTACACTTTTTTTCGAGCTGTCGATTCTCATGCTGCCATTCGATATACTACTACTACTACTCCTCTCTGTCGCCATCGTTTACTATACATTGTTGCAGATGCATATACACGCACGAAAACACATAGCGAACTGAAAATTTATCAGTATTATCGACTTAACTCGGGGTAAACCCAGTGTGGTGAATAACGAGGAGTCGGTCTCTCTGCGTGCGGTCGACGAGTTAATTCGCTTTTTAACTCGGCAGGACTGCTGCTCGACAGAGCAGTTCCTCGGACGTGATGTGTTTTTTAGAGAGATCGCGATCTCTCTGTCTCGCGACGATAGGCTATATAGCTATTGCCAATATCACCAATATTGTTAAGGAATAATATTATAATATTAGCGACTAAGGCGAATCCTTTATATATAAATATTATCATGCAACGACTTATGCTTTGATCGACTTAGTATGTATAATGCGCTAGTTTGTATATGTAATACTTGTAACGAACATGAAGATGATTACAATAAATCAAATTTGTGTATCTACGTGATCTTATGTAGCTACATGAGTATATATACAAGCGACTGGATACTTTTGCTTTTGCGAGTTTAACAATAACTCCCCTTTCCGTCCACATCCCCATTACATTCGTATATAGTCACTCACCTCCGTCAAGCCGTGCGACTGCAGGAGGACATTGATGAGCTTCGTGTCCGTCTGGAAGATTTTGTAAGTCATGTGTAACTGCTTCGCCGGTGGGTCTTCCGGAGGCTCGGCAAGCGCTGAACATCTGGAAAAGGAAAAATCGTCCAGCTGGCAGTTTCGTTTTTCACTTTTAGAAATCGACTACTGTGTATATGAAACTAGAGAAGATACCCACTTGAACCGCAACATCGGCGTCTTGCTGCCGGTCGGGCTGCCGAGCAGCCACTCGTTCGGCTGTGCCTTTCTGTCCTTCGGCGTACTGCAACGTTAACGAATCGTCGATTTAACAATAAATTTTATAACGAATACAATCGACTCGAGAATGACGCACTCGGTATAAGTTTTATCAAAACGATCATCTCGCATAACGAGGAACGATACTTAACGCACAAAGAGAAGCGCTTTCTAGAAACGAAGAGCGAGGAGAGGAGGAGACGGACCATCATAAAAAGGAAGAGATGCTTTTACGGAAGCAAAATGCGCGGCGGCGTCGGCGGCCGTCGTTGCTTTGCATACGGCGAAGGTCTCTGCGCGTCGAAACGCGGAAAGGCGCCGCGCGAAATGTTAATGGCCCGACACGATACGGAGAGGTATGCGCGTTGAAAGAAAGAGAAGAATGAAAAAAACAACGTAACCGCGAGCGAATTTACGACAGCGCTCCGCTAATCGGCCGTTTGCCGACCTTTTTTACTCGAGCTGAATCGCCAACTAATTTCGCGCTCGTCTCCTTCCGATACAATATGCACGTCCTGTTATACGCGCGTTGCGGTTTATATATCGGAAATTTAAATGTCGCGATTGCTAAATCTTGGTGAAATATTGAAGAGTCGTTATTTTGAAACTCATCGATCCGGACTATTTGCATGTTAAATTGAAAACTGTCATAAGATCTCTCATTTATTTGTTTAAAATTTCATGTACTATATTTTTAGAAGCTCGCGCATACTCAACTATTCCTGATCAACTATATGAATATATATATATATATATATATAGGCGAGAGTATCGCACACAACCAGTCCCGCGAGAAATCAAGTCATTAATATATCGATCCACTTACATATTAGGAGCGCAAATCACAAACCGCGATAACTTTTGAAATTAATGCTCTTTAAAAACTCGCGTCGACATTTCCAGCCCGCGAACACTTCCACTTTCTAATATATAGACGCGTTAAGAAAAAGAAAATTACACATGCGCGTATCTACCCACACCGTCGTCTTCCAATCCCACGAATTATGTCCCGCTATAAAGGCAGGCTCTTGACAAAGTGTGCGCGCATACGTAGACTTTCAAATGTGGTCACCGGGTAATGCAGAGAATCGGCATTACACACACGTTCCGCAATCGATACAACTCGCCGGTTTATTAAAAAGAGCGCGCCGGCGTGACATGTGCGGAGCCGGGAGCTGGCGCCCCCACGAGGCAGTCGGTAATGTAGGGAACTGCGAAGTCACGTGTGCAGATTCGCGCGGGAGATTGCGAAAATGAGGTAATGGCATGTTTTCTCGAGTTTTTTTCGCCTCGATTTCCTGACTTGAAGGAAAGCAACTAGCACTGCCGTATACATAATAGGGGTAAGCTCGCTGTTGTGAATTGGCGAGGTTGATCGATGTGAAGTTGCGAAGTGGTTCCGCTGCGTGAGTAATGTGCATCGAGGCGGGTCAAGAGACTTTTAAAAATGTTGCTTTGATCGATTTTGGTGCACCGTTTTCTCTAATTAGCTTTTAGAGTAATAAACGCGATTGAGCAAATTATTTAGTCTAGCGCTTTGAGATTTATGTATAAATATGCGATAAGGCTTGTTTACCTTTTCTCGCGCGTTTGCTCAATGAACGAGTACATATACCTTCAAGCTCGGCCAATAAATTAACGACCGAACGGTACAAATAAATCTTGTGCATAAACGAGTTGTATGTATTTTATCGGAGTTGAACGATGCGAATCGACCAAGACCAATTTTTTACACTTCCGTTTGTATATACCATTTTCGATATTCACTCAAAGGTACGTGCAACTATAGAAGAACCTGTTTCCACATTGCATCCTGTAGACATTTAATTATGACATAAAGATCGATGTTTATATATACCAACCGCGGCCGTTGCAAAATACCAAGCCACTAAAACATTTTACATAACACCGGCATCTAACATTGAGAAACCATGCGACTGAAGTGAATAAATATTTGCATAAGTAATCTCTATACCTCACCATAAACGTATTTCGCAAGCCTATAAAATATTAACGTTGATCACAAATGTTTACACTCGATAACGCGTGGCCAGCGCAATATACAATCGAGAAGTGCATATATACGGGATTCCAAGTGTATCGAGAGATACGCAGCGTCGGGAATCGTGGATCAGCGGAATGTGCCTACCTTTCGGATTTATCAGTATTGTGCGGTTTGTGAACAAACGGCTCGAAAGCCTCCTCGCTGCTGTTGGACAGTTGCGACATGCCGGAGAGGCTGGACGATGACATCAGCTGCTTCGAGCGCTTATTGCCCTCGAGCTTTCCCACCGTTATGCTCTTCATCTGCGACAGCATTTTGCACCTGCAATCAAAAACACGCACTTCTATATTATCGTGTCGGGGAAAATAAAATCGCGACCGCGAACTAATAATAACAATAATAATAATAATAATAAATCCGCGCAGTCGAGCGCAAAAGACTATACGAGATATATATCCGCCTACGCAAAACTCGACTGCTTTGCATATATCGCCCCGTTCAGCGATACGTATCGGACACCAAGGCTGAGTAGCGCGCGCGCGCGTGTGTATGCTGCCGCGGTCCGGCCCCTGAATTACATAAATTGACTTATCAATTCGGTATCGTTTCGCCGCATGAAATGGCGAGCCCATAAAACTCGCCTTTTTCTTTGTTTCGAGCTGTGACGTTGATGGACGCGCGACGTTTATATATACTACTACGCGCGGGGAGCTACTATATAATTTATCACGATTCTTTCGAGCATGTATATATACAGTGCGCTTTTTATCGGACGGGCGTAGTTTTAATTAGATTTGATTGAAGAGTGAGCAAGGTGCCTGAAAACTGCGGTTTTAAGAAGCTCTGACGTAATCGTCTCGACTTTCAGAATCGTTGAAAAAGACATGTAATTCGTGCGTTGCGCATATATACTTTTACGTGATATCTATATATGGGAAACAAAAGAAATCAAGGAAAAATCGGCCGATTTTCGCAGCGATATCGTATACTTTCTCCCGTTTCTCCTCACGCGACGAATATAATCCGGAAGCGACGCATAGCCTATGCGAAAAAAATGACTTATGCTGTTCAGTTTCTGATTATATCTCTTATAATAAAACTCGGTCAAGCTCGCCGATCTCATGAAAGGTCGCGAGGGTCTATACCTACGCCTTGAAGTAGCGGCCATCGATTCGTGCGTGTAATTTTATTTTTTTTAATAGTACATAATATACGCAAAAACCTTAATGACACTATAGGTGCTACGCTATATATATGTTGAGAAATACGTGAGAGCAAGCACGGATTGCTGTTTTATTTTAAGTGTTTAATTGCGGGAAAACCCCAGGTCAGATCGTAAAACCTTTTGCTCGATGACCATAGAAACATGCCGAAGGCACAATTGTCCCCAGCAGACCAATAAAATGTCTTCCGCCCCTTTTGCATGCGAAGGTATGCGTCTACCTGCAGCCCTCTGCGACTGCAGCTCAGCTTAGTTCAGCCAAAGCACCCTGGTAGAAAATTAACGAGTCCAAATAGTCAAGATATGGAAGACTGGCTAATGTTATTAGCTAATCTTAACTAATAATAAAAATAAAATCTACTTAAGTTTTCGCTAAAGTACATAATACAGTTAAACAAATTGTAATGTACGTTTATTTAAAAATGTTTTGTGTTAACGCGAAATTAAGCCCAAAAGACCGATTTTTGTCCCAAAATTCCAACAAGTAAGTTTGATGTCTTAAATGGCTCGGATAAGCATGTAGAATGATAATATAAGAATGGCAGCGGCTAATTTTGTAAAGTAAATTAATAATAAACAATCAAAGTGTGATTTCAGCACTTTTTTTTCGTATTTACCTCTGCGGTTTGAAAAGTACTAACTTTAACGTTGTGAATAAAAGTTGTTCGTTATTAAATTATCTACAAAAAAGTCCGCGAGGGCACCTCTCTGAGTGCATTAGTTTATTGGCAAAATGAGAAAAACCAAGAAATTTGTCAAAATCGAAAATTGTTAATAACTTTTGAAAAAATTAATTTTTTACATTGGTATTTTAGGAAATGTTTGAACGTAATATAATAGCGCAAAACAGCCAGCCAAATTTCGAGAATCTAGCAATTATAGTTTCTGACTTAGGGGTACCAATAAATTCAAAATTTTTTGTTTTCACAGTACTGGCATCAGCAGAAAAATTGAGCAGTTTAGTTGCCGTTGCTTGGATATCATCAAGAAGAGTTATATTTCAATTACCATTTTAAAAAACCAAAAAATTTTAATTAGGGATCACGCTCCTGGATGCAAAAGTTTATAAAATGCCTAATTAACATTATCTTCAGAGACAACATTTTAAGCCGATCGAAATCAAATAAAGTCTACTGAAAAGCTACTATTTTTATCTAAATTTAGAAGAAACGCTGGTCCTCTGCGAGCATTAGGAACCAAGATAGTTTTTTTTTAATAATAAACCATTGCTCCGTAAATAAACGTACATATATACCCTCAGTGGGTCTCTCGTTTTACAATATGCGGGAGGCTCGAGTTCTGGAGAAGAATTTCTCGGGGAAATTACCGGACGATCGATATGGACATGGGGGCTTCGTGTTTACAATTTTTTCTTCTGTGTATTCCTAGACTGCTTCCGCTATAATTTTCTGGACTCTTTTTTTTCTTTCTTTCTCGTTTGCAGACCAGGCGAGGAGTAGTTTGTATATCACTGCGAGTTTATCTGAAATTTATGTGTGACTCGTGCGTGTCGGGTTGGAAGTCGAAATTCATGGGGTGTGTGTTGGGGGTTTATGTATAGGGTCGGATATATAAAATCGTCACAAGAGCGAGAAATGTTGAAGTATATATATATAACGAGCTGAGCTAGTAGTGACTCATGGGCAAACAACATGTCAAAGTGAAGTAGAAGTACACGATGATCAATTTTTCTCGAGGTTAGAATGGCAATTGCATTGTCCTATGGTTTCAGCGTAATTGCACCGTGTGTGTATACATATACACACACTGGTGCATAAAAGTTGCATGAAAGAGATTGAAGATCGTTCAACGATGGCATTGAATTCGCTTGGACTACTTTTCGCAAAATCAATTTTACCACTGAGCACGTATAAGGCCGGACGCTTTGCTTTTTATATACCCGGCTAATCGTATTATATAGCCGTGGATGCAATAAATGGACGCTGCAGCGATAAAAAATTGTAATCGAGACCTTGGCAAACTTGCATTTTTTTTCTCCATACGCGTTGAGTCAATATAGCCGAAATTCACTGCGAACGTGTAAATCCAGAATTAAAAGCCACGCAAGAGTTATATAACATTCGAAAATCGCTTCGTCCAATTGTTTCCGCCGCAAGCGCAGTAACACATCGCGGCCGCAGAGCCATATTTTCGCTAGCGCACGCGAAACACACAACATCGGCCTTAATTACACAGTCCATCGCGGCGAATGAATCAGACGCCCCCCTCCCCCCCGCCCCCCAGTAATGGCGTTTCTATGAATTTTAATCAATTTGATCAAGCCTCCTTTATTCGGAATACATTTAGACGCTGTGTTAAGATCGGTATACATAGACACGTAATGACAATTCAAAGTGAAAAAAAGATGAAAGTCGCGTTGGGGTGTGTGTGTATGCGCGAAAATGTGTCGTCTAATGTGATTTTCGACATTCTTAACAATTTTTCGCTCGACGTTTCTTACGAATTCGCGGCAAATTTCACGTGTCTACAAAACCCCCCGCCATTGCTTACTCGCCACCCCAACCTAAAAAAATCTGCCGTAAACAATCTTTAAAATTTTTAAAAGTTCGAGAGTACGAGCCCAAAAAAAAACACGCACAGTGTGAGAGAAAAAGAGAGAAAAAGAAATGCCTCGTGGCATCGAAAATGGAGCCTCCCGTGAATAAGTGGCCTTGGGTACTACGACCACGTAAACGCGTGGCGAGATCTCCCGAGGTGGAGATCATAAGAGTGACGTGGAGCTCGAGGAAAAAATTTCAAACTGTACAAACCACGAGCTCGAGCATGACCTTCCTTACCCTCCCTCTGGACATCCAGCTCAATATCCTGGGATACCTGGGGCCGCGCGACCTACTCGTCCTGCAAAGGGTCTCCACGCAGTTCAAAACCATCCTGCAGAACCGCACGATATGGAAGGCCTACGAGGTTGATATAAGAAAAAAAAAAACGTTTCTAAAGACCCTTAACGGCCGCGTTCGCAAACAGATCTGGGACAACGAGATGACCACGTCCAAAGTGGTGGCCGACCTGAAGCGCATGCCGTTGCTGCGTTCCATCTCCATCCGCAACCGATCCGACTGCGACCTGCTACTTCGTCAGATCTCGGTATCCAACAAACGCGTGGAGCATCTGCTCGTGATCGACTGCACGGGTGGCCCTCAGATGAACCTGGCCTCGGGACACCTGACCCGCATACTCGAGCGCTGCGTCAAGCTCCGGAGCTTACGAATCGAGGGCTCGGGCTTCATCGGCGTCAAGTTCTATCGACTCCTCGGTGTAGCCATTCCCCGGCTACGCGAGTTTCACGTCAGCAGGATCACCTACTCTCAGCTGGTCGCCTTCGTCCGACAGCTCGAGAACAGGATAATCGTCAAGTGGCCCGGCTCTACCTACTTTCTCAAGTGAGCTTTCTTCGACTGTATCTAATAAACGCGCGGTGGTGTATATATATATATATGTATATATTTATATATATATACACACACTCGTTGCAGATTCGAGGAGTATTTCGTGTATATACTACAGATGTTTCGCAGTAGCGCGGCCACTCTGTATAGTAGCTTCAACTTCGTTGTCGAGAAGGAGGACAAGATCCTGGCGCTGTATCAGGGCTTCCGCGCGCCGCTGAGGATACCGCTGAAAGCTGAAAGTACCGTGTGAAAGCTCCCCCTGCGGTTCTGTTCCTGTAATTTCGCTGAATGCGGGACGAAGTTATTGAATCGCGAAAGAGCGTCGGAGGCGAACAATCGAGAACGATTCGGTCCTTGCTATCGCTAATATTTATTATAACTCGCCATGTGCTGTGCAACGTTTTTGTCTTTGATGTAAATATAATATTCGTTTCAGTGCTATACTCGCGTTTTTTATGATGAAAAATTGCGGCGGGAACAAGGGCCGCCGAAAATATTTGTGCGAAGAAGAAAAGCCGTCTGGTATAGAATCCAGGACGTAGACGACTCTCCCCCCGAGGTGGAAAATTAATGGACTGCCACGTCGGAGACGAATTTAAGGAGTCGCCCTGCTAAATTAGCCGGAGTCTGCGCTCGGAATGACTTCTTTAATCACTCTGCTTAGACAAAAAAAATATGAATAGAACCATCGGGCGACAATTTTTTTTCCTCTAATAAGTCGTGATTTGCTTGGCGCTCTACCAGCCGACGCGAGCAGTTTTAAGAATAGGTTCTTTTGGAAACGTGCCTGTTCTACATAGCCATTTGCGTATGTATATCCATTACCCCTTATCGGTCTAACTGAATATTTAGTTTTCCTCTCTCTATGGCAAATCGATAAACTTTGGTAGTATCCGAAATTCTCTGGACCTTTCCGCATGTATAATCTCAGATTTTTACAACGTAAATGATATACAGGTGCGGACGATCGATATCAATTTTTATCGCCGAGCCTTCGTACGATATTTATATATACATATATATACTTGGATTAGAAAAGAAGCCGAGGCGGCGTTACGCTGCAGATTCTCCGAAGGTAAAAACCAGCGGCAATCTAGTTCGCGATGTTCCTCTGTATCCGTATAAAACCAACATGTGTATATTTTCCACTTTTCTGGAAGCGAGAGACTGCTTATAGCTTCTTTTTGTTGATTTTGGAGCGAAAGGGCGCCGTTTATACAAAAAAATGTACATTAATAAAGATTCAAACCTCGGATTCCGAATCTAAACGTAAGGTTTGTCGTACCGAAGATCAGGAGTAACAAACGATTCGCGGAGAAAAGAAAATCATTTCCAGAACGTCAACAGCAGCGGCGCGCGTAACGAGCAACTTTTTCATGCAAACGAGCAACGCGCGTCTGAACTTTTGTGCGCCTTGAAGCATCATCACTTGCCCGAGATGTGAACGGCGCGTGCCTTTGCGATCGTCGTCACGCTTTGTTATTCAAATGACCCGTTGCAGTCAACATTCTTTTTCATATTTACAGCAGACGCCCCGGCTATGCGCGTATATTTTAACGTAGAATGGCAAAACTCGACGTGATTAATTCGCGCGAATTTTCAATTCGTTGTCGCGCTAATTAAAAGTCGATCCGCGCGGCGCTGCTATTATTTCCTCGTCATTGCATAATCCTCGCAGACGCCGCTGCTATATATAGGAGTTATAGTGTTGAACTTTCTAAAGGATATATAAGCACTTTATCGCGCAAGTATAGTTCTCGTGTTCGTGTGTACGTATACCTTGTAATTCCAAATTAATTGGCGCAATCGCGATGTTGATCCCCGACGTTTACACGATCGATGCTGCTTTCTTTTCTCGCTTTTCTCGCGACTGCAGCCGCCTCTGTGTTTGCCGGTATAATTCTCGCGTCGACTCTCAAGAGAGAGAACTTTGTGTGTATGTGTATACGAGCCGTTCGCGTGTATACAAGGAGCTGTTACACTTTGGCCATCGTTAGCTATATACATCGCTGTCGTGATGTAAGAAAGTTCGGGAGGCATAGCCGTGTGTGGGCTTTGAAGCCTACTTTTCAAATACACTGTGTGCGTTATTATGTCAATGTATGCGGGAGGGAAATAATTATTTATCGATATTACATGGAAAAAATATTGATTTTTAATTATCGAATTATCCATTCGCTATCGTGAAGCTTTGCGCGCGTATACGATGTTTCATAAGAATCTTATATATATATCAGTGCGGCTGCGAATAATGTGAAATGAAAATTGACGGCATGTTATAGAACAATCCAACATAGTGCCTGTTATAAGCATCGTCGCGAAAAGTAACTATATCCTTTGAACGTCACCGCAACAATCCTCGTTTACAGTAGTCTCGCCGCGGAATGACTTACATACGGTAGAAATACATCACAATAACCGAGTTCGCACCCGTGCCATTACAGTATATAGTATACAATTCCCAGCATAGCTCGCTCGAATCGATAGTTCTTTGAACTCGCAAGTCGCTTCTCGGAGATAGAAACTCGCGTAGCGCGAATATAATAACCTGATATTCCCGCCACCCCCCCTGCATATAAAAAAATACATCCTACCTCTTACCCCATAAAAAAGCTTCGAATTAAGCGTAGAAACAAAAAAAAAACAATCCCTGTCTAGCTCGTTAATTAAACTTTTTATTCCCTGGCAATTAAAGCCGAGCCTGCTGCAGAAACGAAAAAAAGGCGGTCGAAGAAAAAGGACCGCACACACATCCGCGAGGGTAATTAAGCCAATGGAACTGTTGTAGCACGTGACAGTATATATGAGGGGGGCGCGCTTATCGCGAAGCAATAATCGGCCGCACGCGACGGCAGATCGCGACGCGATGATCGGACGATGCCGATCACGAACGGCTTTGCGGAGAGACGATACTCGCGAGTTCTTATTATGTATCATGTATATATAGAAAGACAGGCGAATAGCATAATGTCTATGTAGGCTTATAGACACGTGGGCTGTGTGGATTTCGAGACGTGGGCGTTTATGGGATAGGCCTGTGTCTCGAACGCCTCCGGGACTTTTCTCTCGAGAGCTGGTTTTCGGACACATGGCGATCGGGGAGGGATTTCTGAAAAGCGGATCGATCGGGTCTCTATACATACTGCGATTTGTAATAACGAGTTCTTTATCGGCGTGAGGTATCGATTGAACGTTATAGACGTTGGCTTTTGAGGGATGGGTTTATAAACTGAGCTTCGCTATCTCGGTCTGGATATAGAACTTGTAATAATGAAACGTCGGATGAGCCATGCATACATGGCTCTTTATATAATCTTATAATAATAATTAACATGTAAAAGAACCAGCCATTCTCCCTGATATAATCATCGCTGTAACTTTCAAGGACGAGATTTCCATGGCTAAATAATCGTGTGAAATATCTTAACCGATAAATGTTCAACGCACACAACGCGACCTCGTTCAGTCCTGTATATTATATAGGAATATTAAACTATATTACTCTATAAGCCAACTCGCAGACGACAGAAATTTTCGAAATCGATCGAACGCTGCAGCGACAATCTTTTCACCTTTCTCTCCTCAATAACACAGTCACACACACACACACACACACACACACACACACACACATATATATATATATATATATATTATACTTCCGGCGCGTTGCGTTATGATAATAATTGAGTCCCCATCGACACCCACAGCTCGAAAACAATGCGACGCGCAAGAAAAGTCCCTCTATACGTACACGCACTTTTTCGTACCGTTATAGTTTCTCTTTTTCTCCGCGCACGTCTGCATATAAATACACACCCTCGCATGCGGGTGTAGACTATGCATATACGTATATATAGATAAGAGCCGCAAGTCGTGAGCTGATATAAACACTTATCTATGTAGCGGCCTGGTTTCATGCGCGCAGGAGCTTACAGGTGGTGCAAGCGAGAAAGCGTGCGCGGATGGATATCTATTCGTCGGGAACTCATGCAGAATCGCTTTTCGTTTTCGTCTAATGGCCGGACGGCGGAAAGATCGGCAGTCCAGATTTCAACCCGGAGGTTTGCATAGTGGGCGGTTGAGACGGAAATATTTGCATGGTGGGTTATTTACGGGGGCTGATTTCGAGAAACTCTGACTCTATTGATCATCTATTTTTATATCCATCATTTTTCTTTTTAATTAACCAATAAGGTGTATGTGTGTGTATACTGTTTTTGCGTATATACAACGCGGTCTAATCGCTATTAATGATCCTGTACTTTTATACTCGCGGACTACATTCACCACACAACGTAGAGATTGTATAAGCACGGAGCGTTAACCCAATTGCTTACTTTGTAATTTCGTTGAGTACTAGGTTTTATCGCACTTGTATTATAACGCGACGCCCACACGTTAGCTTGAATTATAAGACTCTATACGACGCACGCGCTCGAGCAGAAAATAAAAAAAAAAAGCGAATATCACTTTCTACAGGGAATAATGATGGTTACGTGCATCAGCGTCCGACACATCGGTTTAAGCATGAACGCCTCCATCGCTATCTATGCAAATGCACGGGATCCGGCGTCTTCATTCAGCGCCGCGACACAACAGGTCTCTCCCCGAGAGTTTCTCCTTCGCACACACACGTAGACATAGAGAGCCTTAAACGGTCCTAAGGCTATTTGTCAACTCGCTCGCTCGTCTGTGTATGTGTAAACGCGAGCTGGATATAGGCGTAGCATGTAAGCGAGCAGCGCAGGCATCGCGTGATCTATACGTATACGTGTCGCGAGCTTTGACGCGAATCGATTTTACGTTTGCTCGGATCATCGCGCGAGCTACTGCGATGCTTATAGTAGAGCGGGAATAACGAAAGGGCAATCGTTGCCGAATTACTGACTTGAGATAGTGCACTGCGGCTGACGATGATGTCTCTATAGAACGAATCGAGGAAAATTGCTCCAAGGAGGTGAGCAGCTTTCTGCGCTGACTAACCGCGAGAGTAATTAGAGAAGGAAAACGAGACCGGGTCTCCGTAAAAGACACTCACCATTTCACCGGGACAACTATATGCACTCGGAAAATCAATTCACTCGCTGTACGGTGTACCTTCGCGAACCGATCAATCTCGTCGGACGGCGCGTATTATTACTTCGAAAAGTCGCTCTCGAAACTTGTAGCGGCAGGAAGCAGGCAGCCTTCGCCTATAATAGAACTTGTATAACAGAATTTCAATTGCCGTTAAAAAAACGGACGATTCCGTCGGACAGTTTTGAGCGGGATGTAGCCAATGAGCGAAACTTCGATCTAATCGCAAGAGAGGATCGATCGCGCACGAAGAAAATGATAAGCAGCGCGCGGAGATTATGTCACGCGACCTCGCGCGCCGGAATTCAAATTGAATATTATTGCCATCGACGGAGCCTGACAGACTGAACTGTGCGCGGAAAATTAATGCCTCGTTGTTCTTTTTATTCGATTTGAATATAGCAGAGATCGCGCGTAGTTGAAAAGTTTGCGATGATGAGATCGGTATTTTTCGGTATTATAGACGACGCTGGACTTACTTGACTTTAATGCGGACTATTTTGATCGTAGGTTTACGCATCTTCTTGTGGTAATCTAACGGTCGCCACTCGATCGTGGTAGCACTCATGATGATGCAGCAGAAAAAAAAGAAAAATTCACCAGCACTCCACCCCCGCACAGATCCTTGAGTGGATCGATTACAACGGCGATTTGTTCGCGTTCCACCGAAACACGCGTAAACTATTAAGTAAACGATAGAGTTACGATAACTAGCTTATAAGCACGAGAGCCAGAGAAGTGCAGCTCGCGGCGGCCGCTCGACGTTTGCCGTAACTCTGTGTGAGGAGGTATGGTATAGTCACTCTTGTCGTCGCGGGGGCGGCGCATACCGCGAAAGTTTGTTTTACCTGGCGGCGGCGGGATGTGATCGACCGCGGCCGTAAACTTGACTGAAATAATGCCGCCGAGTTGTCGCGTGGAGATAGGCTCAGGTGGGGGAGCGCTAACCGACTTATTTATGGACGGGGTGCTTGTTTTCACTCCGATGGGAGCAGGTGTCGGGTAAACTGATGTTGAGTGAGTTTGTTGTGAAGTACTTTTTTTTTTTTAATTTGTTATTTAACGAGGAGATGTCGTTATACGCGCGCGATAAAGTAAGTTGAAATCTTGTAATTAGATGTACGTTTTTCTTTTCTTGAAAATAGGAAAAGTTTGAGAGGTTTGAAACTACGGGTGTATGGTTCTCTTTCCGACGGATATTTATCATCTGTCTGTACTCTAAATAATGAAGACCCGTTAGTCGTCCCGTTCATCGACGCGATGAGCAATTAAACTTATAGAATCTTTATTCTAAAGTCTACAGAGAATTCGAATATTTCAAAGCTATAACCTAAGCGCGCAATCGTTGCAACGCCTCTATAAAACTAGGATATACAAAGACCTCAGCAGCTGCAATAAACTCTAATTGAAGGGTGGATATGTATATACATATATAAAACGAATGACCATCGACAGAGACAAACAGTTCTACTTCTGCTCGTCGAATCATTTAGTACGAGCCTTGGCATTCAAGGCGACAATATATAAAAGTAAAGAAAAAAAAACGGGGTCGCCTCCAACCCCCCAAGGTGTTCGCCATATATTCCCGCTTGACTTTCGGCGTCTAGAGGTATCAAGGAGTGTATGTGTGTATGTGTGTATGCCAAGCGCACCCAGCAGTCCTCCTTATTAAAAATATATACGATGCACGAAAGTTGCCGCCTCGAGAAGAAGTACACCGAATGATTCCTCTGGGAGATCTAGCTTGTGCCAAGAAATCGAAGTTTGGAGTATAATGTGTGAGGGCGGAGAGTATATAAGTTTATGGAGCGTCATTTCCCTGGAGAAATTCTCGGATCAAAACGAAGAGCCATTCGATCATGTTTCGCTGGCTTACCCGAGGTTGTAAAACTTGGCTCTCGTTCGGCTGAGTGTATAAATTAGGATACGAATCCGTTTCGCGGGTATTAGGTCAATTATGTACAAGCCGAGGGTGGATTTCACCCGAAAAACTCGAAGCTTTTATCGAACAAGATTTTATATTAACTATTCCGAGTGTTGGGAGAAGTTGAGAGCGAAGCCGTATATGGAGGCATGCATGGGTAAGGCAATTCATGAATAAACTAATTATTTTTCCGTAATGCATGCAGCTGCGGAATCGTTACAAATGGCTAGCAAAGCGTATACAAGAGATAGTATACTTTTGCAAAACGCTTTTATACATATAATATACACTAGTAGATGTAACCTTTCTACTTTTAAATTACGTTTTCACTCGCAGCTGTAAAAAAAAGTGTATACGTTATTAATTTTCTGAAAAACTAACGTTTGCTCTCGATTTCACGATCGATACACATACGCGCGTGTACGTCTGTCGCGAGTCGAGAGTAATAATAGATCGCCGTGAGAAATTATTAGTTAGCATCAAGCAGAGACAGTTCAATTTCCTGCAGAACTGTATTAGACAGTTTTCACTTTGCAAGTTGTCGTTTTCATTGTTACACTACAGCCGAGACGCTATGCAGTAACAATAGTAATAATAATAATAATAAAAATAATAGTCATAACGAAACCCTAAATAAAAAAAAATAAAAAATTCCCAACGGGGACTAGATCGCCAGCCTATGATCGGCATTCTATCGGCAAAACAACAAAAGCCACAAGAAATCACGAGTGCTAAAACAATGGACGGTGAAAGCGACGTGGCAATTAGATAAGACAAAATATAAAGCGAGATAAAGAATAGAGTTGCTGCCAAGAAAGCGGAAGGAAGGAAGAAGCGCGCCCCCGCGAGCTTGAACAGAAAAAAAAGGTCAGGGCTTAATCGTTTTCGTTTAACTCAATCAATCGAGAAGCTCGCGCGCTCCAGTGACACGGTTTGTTTTAAAACCGTCGAACAGCAACAAATAAAAGCGCCAATTCTTCCGCGCGGAGAACGATTTATTTTAGAGCGAGATATCGGCGACGCGGTTCGACGACCGATATTTCATTTTTTCTCTTCAATGAGTCATCGTCGTGACTCCCAATTTTTGAATGTCGTTGATGTGAAAAAATGTGTACGGCTTATCGTGCAATAATACACGATTCACGTGCTACAACCATCTCGTTAAATTATCCACTTACTTATCCACACAGTAATTGAAGTTCACAGGCACATAATCACACACATTCCTATGCACGCCTACTGTATAACACCCTCATTGACAAAGCCTATAGTCTGGCAATAACCTCGCGCTAGTATAGCAGTATACTCAGCTCCTAACAACTCTTTTTTAATCCGGCCTGCACACGTGCAGTGTTTAATCTCTTCCCGGACGATCGTTAGGAGCTCGGCGGCTACGATTCGCGATTGAAAATTAGAAACTGGGAAATTATGCGGGCGCCATGGCGAAACCGGAAGCGCTAAACTTGGAAGTTTCCTAATCGATAGCCCGTGAATTATACCGTTCGAATAGTGCTGCACGCGCGCCTGTACTATAAGGCGGTATATATATATATATACCACCGCGCGCGTTAGTCACCGTTTTCTCGCTGAATTATAATACGCTTGTCTGATTTTCTTTGGACTGGCTGTATCGTATGATCGATCCGCGATGACTGGCCCTTATTTTTTCGGCTGATTTTATCGTTGCGTAATCGCGGCGTTGGACTTTTTTCTCAAGGAAAATAGATTTAACAAAAAAGCTGTTGATTCTACCGCGGACACTTTTTAATCCGATCGCTTGGGTTTCGCGGCATTGCTGTGGTTTTTCTTTATGTACGCTCTATATACTGAAATCCGAGCGTAAAAGGTCGCTGACGTCTGAAAGTAATTTTTTGTGGTTCGTCATATTATAGTTGCGCAACGACTAGCGCTGTATAGTTTCTCAACTATTCCGCATTGACCAATCGAGCAATAATTTTGTTTAATAAAATTACAATTCAAGTTTCGCAAGACTTCAACTTCAGGCGAAATGTTCGCGATCCCTTTCAAATTTACTACGTCCATATACATCCGAGCGAGCGAATGTTTACCGAACCTGTCAGTCGCAAACTCTAATAATATCCCGTGAATCACCGTACGCCACCCTCCCTCCCCAACGTACCAAATTCCTCAAGCTCCTCGTCTCCCTAATAATCACACACCAGCGATTTCCATCTAAAAATCAAGCTTTCCCCGTCGCGCGCAGAGAGCAACAGCGATAAAGAAGACTTATATATATATATACATACATACATATACGCCTACACCGAGCGCAAAAATAGACAAGCGCGCGTGCGCCTGCATCTCTTTGCGCACAGGGAAGATCTCGGAACGTCCCGAATATAAATCCCAAGACGCGATAGCGCGCACAGCTGTTCATTCTCACGTGCGGCGTCGCTGTAATATTAGCAGAAGGCTTCGCTCTGACGATGTGTACCCACTCGACGCTCGGCTGAGCTGCGCTGCTTCGATGATCGTCCGATGCACTCGAGTTCCGTATGTGTGTGCAGGAAGGCTTTTTGCGATATTGAAAGTGCGATGGACGCGTACCTGTCGGCTAGAGAGCGTGGCCGGAGAGGATGTTGGACTTTTCATGGAAAATTCCGTCGTGCATCGTTTGAAGCGAGATTTTTTTTGTTCGGGGGTTGTATACATAGTTGCCCGACTCTTTTGGAAGTAAAATAGCGGCTGCAAAATCTACGTAGTATCCGCACCGTAGAGTGGAAACTTTCGCGTGTTGAGAAACATGTGTCAAAGCTTATCGTTCCAGACGTGTATAAATATAGCTGTATAATTGAAATGTATATCTTTATTCTATACGTCATGCATTGCGCGACCACAGCCGATCTGACGATACGTTAGATATATGCGCGGAAAAGCGAGTGCTCTTTTATTGTCGAAAAGTGGGAGAGTCAACGTAGCTTGAATTATGCCCCACAAATCGACTTTATATAAGCAGAAAACTGGCGCCGGTTGCGCTCTGATAACAGTGAAAAGAGAGGCTCCTTTGATTTCTCGTCATTTATATACAGATCATCGAGATGATGATTTTAAGCATGACTGACTCCTCTGTTTATCGGACGGCAAGAACCTTGCGGGAAAACAAAAACTGAGGTTCGTCCACTCCGCATTCACGCGCGCTTTTTCTCAAACCGATATACCGCTCGGTTTCGTTCAAACGAATTAAAATGAATGTTTATAAGAAACGCTCTCTCAACCAAATTAATTTGACGGTAAAACCGTAATTGACGAGATGACAATTCGCATTACGATGCGTTTCGACATGTATAGAACAACGTTGCCCATCCCATTAGAATAGTCGACGAATAAAAAAAAAAATAAAGAAAGAAAACTCCCGTTTGAGCAATAGCGATCTTCCATCGGATTGCATAATCAATTGATTAGCCGTAATGGACAGTGCATTAAAACTAATTAAGCCTCGGATCTGTAATAGCGTATGACGAGTCGAGCGACGACATGCTGGTACGGCAGATCAATATACAAACATTGAATTCACGCGTGCGGCAACCTTGACAGTATTGCTAGACTTAAAATCAAAATAAACTTGAAATTTCGTACACTAGCTCGGTATACATACTTAAAAACGAGTGAATTATTACGCTCAAAAGTGATTTGATTCTCAAAAAAGAAGCAGTAATGGGAAGATGAGTAGGCACTTATAGATATCAAACGTCAGATAGCTATGCAAATCGCCGCGATAATCCGCGATTAGCGTAATTGCACGAGAGTTAGTCACTGTTAAGACAAGTCGAATAGAAGGAAGAGCCTGATACATGTGCGGATGTTTTTATACGCTAAAACCGACGAACTACACCCCCTTTTTTTCTAAGAAATTAAAGCTCTGGATCACACGGCAGGGTTAGTGTCTAAATATACACACACACTCACGGCTGAGTAATAAAATCCTCAAAGTATGCGTATAATCTTTCTTTTATCGCCTGCTATCCCTGAATAAAACCCGAACGAAAAATATTTCACCCGTCCAAAAGACTTCGCCTTATACACACGCGGTAAAGGGGAAAATAGCCATCGTGTGCGATTCGACCGGCGTCGTTGACGTTTTCAGGGCTCTACTCGCACAAACTCTCCCCCTCGACTGTGTTCCTCGTGTCCCCCTCCACGAATCATTTACGCACACGCACTTGATGCCGCAACGCTGTGAACCAAATATCGACGTGGCGGCCCTTTAAATTTTCATTTTCGCCGGCGTATATCTGCGCATACACGCATACGAGTACTGGCCAGCACGTGCCGCTAAGAGAAAGAAACATTCGGTTACTCCATGTAACGGCCCGCTCAGCTCGTTTCCATGCGGCGCGCGTGCTCGCATAGTTTTTCTCTCCGCGATTCGGAGCGTGAATTTATATATAGCTACAGATACGCCGAAGAAAGCCATAAGCACGAGGACTTTCATCGAGTCAACGTCCTAAAAAGGCGAGAAAAAAAGTGTGATGCGGCATGCACGATGACACACACACACACGCGCATACATCCGAGCCTCTATATCACGCGAGTGGCAGACGACGTGCCGCCGTCCGCGTGTCATATAGCTATATATATATATATATATATATATATATATATTACACCTCCTTCCCCCCTCCATATACGTACTCCGTATATAAGAAGCTCGCGACACCTTCCTCCTCATCCTCCCCGAAAATTCGGACAACTCGCCGGAGATTAAGGTTAGAAAGAGCCTAGCAGAAGGTCGTTTGTTTACAGCCGCGGAGACCTTGAATCCTCGGGAACTATTCAAAGAAATTGCGCAAGCTATAGAGGAGAGCTGGACCGCGAGGGTTGCGCCACTATATTATATAGGTATACGATCTGTCGCGTTGCGCGAGGGAAAGAGAGATAGCCTGACTGACTCACCGTCGCCGTGGTCCTCCTGGTCGTCAATAACAAACCGTCGTCTCGCAGATATACTTATAACAACGTACACAGATACACACACAGACACACACACTTATCGCTCCAGCACCCTCGGCTCCGGTACCGCACTGTTATATCCTTGATTGAAGAACTCGCGCGTATATGTATGTGCATACAAGAATACAGCAGCACAGAGGGAATACGGAGAAAAGGGGGGCTAGAGGCGCGCTACTGCTGCCGGCGGCTGCGGCATCCTTGCGGGTATTTCGTTCTCGTGCTGCTGATGCCGGATTGACTGAGCGCGAGCAGGCGCAGCTGAGAGCAGCAGCAGCAGCCGCTGTCGCGGCCATATAATACACCGTCTGTCTGTACGCGTGTGCAGCGCGCGAGGACTACTGCCGTCTGGCTGCCGAGGGCGGAACTAAAGCGCGAGAAATGTATGTCTGTCTCTGTCGCTCTTTCGCGGCGCCATCGGTATAAGTATAGGTATATAGTTGTGTATGTTTTGCGCGGGAGCCCGAGCCTCGATCTTCTGGATTATACGAACTCGCGGTGGAGACTTTTCGAGGAAGCTTCCTGGTGCTAGAGAAGAGAGTGTATGTTATTTTTTTTTTGTTGCGTTACCGGCTTGTTTACAGGTTAAGCAATAACGCGAGAGATTCGGGTCTGATAGAGTTTATAGGTTAAATTGTTGACGGCTTGCGAGATAAAACGGACGATTCGAGCTCTCTCGATGTAGATATCAGTTACACGATGGCCAAAGGAGCGTATTGAATTTCAAAGGAAAAGGAGCCGCGCAGGGGGGAGGCGTAACCCTGTTTAGAACGACGAACGGGGTTGTTAGAAGTCGCATACACAGTAATTTCTATCATACGGCTGCACTTGGACAGAAAAGCAGTAACAGCAGGAGTTCATATAACCACTGTAATTGCTTTCGATTAGGCTCTTTTTTTAGACTTTGGGGGCTTAGTGCTTCTTCTTGCAGCCGTATATATATGTATATTTTTAGAGCTGTATAGGTATAGTTTTCCGACGGAACGTGTTATTTCGAAGACTCGATGTTTACGTTGCACGCCATAGAGTGAATTTATGCGGAACCATAGTAACTGTTTTTTTTCTTCAAACGATGAATATTCATGAACAATTTGATTTTATTGAAATGCATTAGTGAATTCATATTTGGGTATATTAATTCGAAAATGCACTTTCTCGCGCACGTCAAATTAGAAAGTTCAATCATTCGGTATGAATATGAACGCGCCGCGCTAACGGACGTTCAACTTTTTCCATCGTAATAAAGTAAGAAAAAAAAATGTATTCAAAGTCGAGAAATAAACGAATTTCAGTACAACCTACAAACTTTGAACTTATAATGATCCAACTTCAGAAACCGTATACGTAAGAAACTCACACGTCGAAGCCGCCCCTCATCGTCAAGCTCGGCGTTCCGCGCCGCAGCAGCTCCACTATACATATTTAGCTAGTCGCTACTATATACATTTTAATGTGTTAGGTCAATACGAGTGCAACGCAGCCGCCTCGCATATTAATTAGCCGCTCGTTCGCGCAGGCGGTTTTCAAATATTCCTATCGCCTGTCCGTTTATATTATTATTATATCCTGTACGTATCCGTTTATACGCTCACATGTAGACACGAAAGTAATAAAGCTCCGGCGAGTGTACAATATAGAGGTAAACTCATTTCGTATGTATACATGTATATACATACATGAGATGTACGGAGAGCCGCGTGTATTAAAAATCGAGTCGACTGGCCTCGTCGAGCGCATTTCTCCGCTCGTTCTGTCACTGTCCACCGCAGGGACACTCCTATATAACAAGCGAGTAGGTAGTAGGCGGCTGTATGCGCACATATGAAAACTCGAATCGCGCGATTTTCGGAGCAATCGCGCGCTGCAAAGTCTTGTCGTATGGTACTGACTATTCGAGATCGTGGGCGGTTTACTGCAAAATACTGCAGACATTTACAGTCGCTTTCTATCGGCTATGGAACGCTCTGAGGAAAGTCTACAAAAAATAGGCGACTATCAAATAACTTATAACTATGTAAATTAAACATGCTGTAAAGTTACGTCACCTACACTCCGGAGTTTCAATCACATGCCGCCCTCGGACTAACACGCGACACACCTCGGACGATTTGAATTTCGTAGCTGCATATCTCACATATCTGTATGCGCAGAGGCGCCTATTTATGGAACTACACTGCATTCGATGCGGTCGTGATGGGTGTGTATGGAGAGCGACGGAGATAAGATGCATGTCGCACTGAATTTACGTTCTTTACACGAAGATGCGCTTGGGACGATTGCTTTGCATGCGGAAGTAGATTAAGGAGGCGTGGTGCAGGTCCTTTGATATAGGGTTCTGCTAATGCCGGCTGTTTTATGTCGCTGTATGTTGTGATTCGTAATGACAGCGTCTCGTTCGATAACGTATTCAACTGTATAATCAAAAAAGGAATCGATAGTCGGTGACTCCATCATGCGATGATAAAAAAGTTGTATTGAGGCTACAACAGGCTTGAAAATGTGATGGATAACGGGATTTATTACGTATCCCAGAATAGTTCCAATATTAGTTTGACTGATAGAGCTTTAACGGAATAAAATGATCAACGTTACATTTTTCTCAATTCTAACTTATCAGTGAGTATTCGTAAAACGCGCGATTACCGATCGTAGATGGCGTCGAAGCGACATTAAAATAATTTTGTAATATTATATGCGTCGAACAGCTAAACGGGAAAAAGTTGTCTTGTATATGTACAGAAAAAAATGATTTGGGTTTAGTACAAATAATTTTGGTCTGTCCCAAAATATGTGTGGTAATTCCTAGTAATATGCTCGACCTAAATAATTTTTTTTCTGAATTGCTTTAAATTCAATAGTTCCTATGCGAGTATAACTATAAGGCATAGAATACAAGTATGGAATCTAAATAATTTTTTATGAAAATATAGTCAAAAATCATCCAGAACTGTTGAATAGTAACTGAAGAAGCATTTTCGAGATGCAGAGCTTGAATAATGAAAACGAAAGTTTTGTATAAGCCGTAACATGGTTTTTCATTGATACTAATAACAATGGATTTATTCTTACAAAAATATAGTACATCTTAATAAACTAACTAGTTATGAAAATAAATAAAATCGTTTGTTTCTTGTGTAAAAATCTAAAAAGCAAATTGTAAAGGTCGACTATACACTTTTGATAGAACTCTAAATAGTTAATATTTTTACACAAATTCGTTCAAAAAGCACAATTGGATCATCTTTTTAAACTTTGTACCTATGCAGCAATGTGATATAAAAAAACTTTAATAAGCCTTATTACTAAAGAAAAAAATCATATTTGAAAGCATTCGCAGTGCTCTGTGATGACTTTTCTTGATAAAGCATTATTTAGCTTTCTTGCCATACCTAGTTTCTAATTCGTGTAACTTTGAATCTAGCTCTGCTGACGAATAGGTCTAAAAAATAGGGATAAAATAAAAATATTACATGACACATGAAAAGTAGCTAAATCTTAATAATTTTTAACGCTAAACTCACCCTTTTTCTTATTGATTTACTGTTTGGCTTCTCCTCTACTTGTTCATCGGAATTATTATCATAGCTTTTAATACTATCACAGTCATCATCAATGGCCTTTAAGATCAATAGATAAATGAATGGTAAATTAATTTTAAAGCAAGATTTTTTCCAATACACCAAAATTAAGCCAAATTGCAAGTTACCCATAAATCTTTGTATTCAGGAGATATGCCTTCCAAAAATAACAAACGATTTTCTATCTTTTTTATTCTTTCATATACATCACGTGGCACTGGCTTATTAATACCTAATGTTTTTTCAGTTGTCGACAATCGCTCTTCAAGAGCTGGTGGAAAGTCACTTGATTCCTTTTCAGACTTAATTAGGATAGCTGGCTTGATATTTTGGTGACTCCACTGGTTGTATACTCTGTGCACTGAATTATCAATACATTTAGTGATAATAAAAGTAATCTTTTTTAACATATTGTTTAATATAGCAGACATCTTTACCTTTCACACGACTTTTAGAATCTTTTCGTCTTATCAATATTGCATTTACTCTGGCACATGTTCCATCATCGCTATCATCTTGAATTTGCGCACTATTGAAAGAATTTTATACTTGTAACAACGCTAACTTAAGATTTATGAAAAACTTTTTAATAACCAAATTTAGCTAACCTGTTTGTGCAAAATTCTTGAATATTTACCATATTTACTTGTTCTCGCTTGCGTGAAATAAAGGATTCTATTCTACGATTAAGCTCTGCAGCACCAGCTTTTATTTGTATTTGATCAGGATCTATTGAGGAATCTTCAGTTTTGCTACTATGACTGTATAGTTCCATGCTGTCAATTTCACTAGGCAATTCAGAAGTAATTTCTACAATGTCACAAACATTATCAATATCTATTTCCACGTCATCCATATTGATACCTGATTTATCAAGATGGCGATGATCTTTCTTCATCGTATTATGAATTGGTTCCACTTCCTTAACTTGAACAAGATCTAAACACATCAAAGTGGAGAGGTCTTAAATCTAATCTGACTTATTTTATGAAAAAATTTATTGATTTTGAAAATTGTAAAATAAAAGTCTAAATATATAGCACATTGTAACAAGTCTGATATCCAGATATCTCGATCTTATATAAACTTTTTGTACACAGATATATTATGCAATTTTTCACTATGATTCCTTATATAAGTACAACAAGAACAACAAAAATACTGTCATAGTTAAAAGTAAGTATTTAAAATGCAATAACTCATTAAAAAAATAAACAACTTTTTCTACAAAACAAGCAAATAAATTTATTTACTTGTTGCCCAAGAACACTCCTTGTTCTCTTTCCATTGAGGCTCATCGTTTTCATATATTTCTTTTTTCCATATAGGTACAGAAGTTTTGACTGCATCTATGGCAAATTGTACGGCTTGCAGGGACTCTTGCCTGTGCGGTGACGAAATAGCAATAACAATACTGGCCTCTGTGACGGGAACCTGGCCTAGGCGATGATAAACGGCTATCTTCTCAACATTCCACTGAGAGCGAATCTTATTACACACAGATTGCATCTCTTTGACAGCCATGGGTTCATAAGCTTCGTATTCCAGTTTAACAACCTATGTAAATGAGAAAGAAATACTGACTTTTCAAAGGTAAACAATAATCTAATCTTCTCAGAAGTATAGGTATCTACATAGAAAAATGTTCCTTATCAAGCGTACCTTTTTCTGTTCAAAATTATCTCTCGTCGTACCAATGAAGCTAGATACAGCCCCGCAATTTGGAGATATGACAGTCTGGATTATGTCGTTTATATTCAACTGGCTCGACTGAAGACCAACAAAATCTCTGACGTCTGCCATCGTGTTACCCTTAAAGAGAAATACTATTCACTCGAATGCCACTCCAGAATTAAACAACGCGAAATCCCCACAAAAAATGCAGGAATCATAAAAATAGAATAATTAACAATCAATGAATTATCGTTGCAGAATCATCACCTCCACTGAGCGGCGGAATAACAGCAATTTCGTCTCTCTCGCTGAGACACAGTTTCACGTCGGTCTCGACAAACTCCTCGTTCAACGCAAGAATGAAAACGTCCCGTATACTCTCCAGACGAAAGTCCCTCACAAGACGTTCCTTCAGCTCTCCGGACGATAGAATCTTAGGCAGGACGAGCTCGGACTCCCTGATACCGGCCAACTCACGTGCTTTTGCGAAGAAGAGGACTCGGACGCGCGCGATCTCGTCTGCACTGCTGCTCATCTCTCCGGCAGCTCTCGGCGGCTGCTACGCTACTCGGCGTCTGCTGCTGCGGCTGGCCCGACGACGACATCGTTATCTCGTCCTTTTTTTATCCGCCTCTCCACGGCTTTCAACTCGCGCCACGGGATCTTATGTAACGTAACGAGAGGGAGGTGAGAGGCGCCTCGACCGACAGGGAGGTAATATACGTGTACGCTTATTATCTGCATAAGAGAATGTTGCGGTGAGCGCACGTTGTTGCGTGTACGAGCCACTTATGTTTTGTTCGGATGTTGTAGGTTATATTGACCGTAGGAGAGGAAAAAGCTACTGCTGCGCTACTCTGCCAACTTCACGTTGCAGTAGCGAGGCGGACTGTTTGAAATCGTGCGAAGTTAGCGCGCGTGTATGCGATATTGCATATGACTGTGCGAGTGAGGCATAACTCATTTCGAGCTGGTATTTGAATGTCAATTGGCCGTTGTTGCACTGTAGCGCGAATTGATTATTTCGTATTATGCCGAGTTTCTAACGCTCGTGCCTCACGAGAGCTCACGATGCTTAAATTACTGAATCGCATGCAATTTTTTTTGTTGCAAAGGAAGGGCAGTGATAGGAGTTTGAAAGAAAAACGCTATATAAATTTTTTTTTATTTATTCTAGACATAAGTTCATACTTACAACGATGATTTTGTGAGTACCGATAACATGATTGATTATTATGACATATAGATACATAAGTGTACACATAAAAGCCGACTAGACAACAAACAAAGTTAATTACACAATTCATTGCGGTGTTTACATAGTATAAATCGTAAAAATTGATATGAAATTAAAAGTGTACGATGGAGTATAAAAAAATGAGTCTTGAGTTGCACATTAGAAACAAACATGACGTACATGAATGAATTACCTAAACGTCAATAAATGAAAATTTTGCATTAACCGGAAGTTACTAATCGCTCGTATACAACACAAAATAAATCTCAACATACCATGGTTGACCATATTCGAACCGTGCTTTCAAGTGCATTTACAGGGAGTCTAACCGCAGCGAGCAAAATAGAATTATATTTATTTTAAAATTTTCCGTTAGTAAAGTAAAGGCTGTCAGACTCCGTGTATATTGCCCTTTCGTCATATATTTATAATGTAGAAATGAAAGTTTATTACATTTACCTGATTCCCTCCTATATACAATTAACATTTTAAAGAGTATTTCAGGGGTATCTTACGTAGACTACGCGATCACATGATATCTTTTTCTTCATCGCTATAGATCCTATCTGTAAAAACAATTGGAATGCTTATATTCAACAATACAAAGTTGATTATTGTTATACCATCCTTACTACCTGCCCATTTTATAGCACTATTAGTGACCGAAGCCGACCTTTATCGCTGACTCTACGATACAGTAAACGACTGATTGCATCGGATACGGTTAGAAAACAGTTCTGATTCATAAAATTTTATATATATCAATTGGCAACGTTCCAAAAGTGTTCAAAACAGCAACGCGATAAATTAATGAGTCGGGACGTCTCTCGTTCAGTTGAACATTTGTTTTGTTTACAAAACTGAGTTACATTTTAAAATAATCAAATTTGTCTGAACTATATAAATACGAAATACGGCTCGATCACATTTTCATCAAATACTGACTTGTCATTCTATGATGCAGGCGAACTGCTTTCTACCAATTCCTCTGAGCATAAATTCGGCGGCATAAATTCCTTAATAACGCAATCCATTCTTCTCATGTCCTTTAAATCAATATAACTCACTACTTTGTCGATTATATCCTGATTGAACAAGAAATTCGTTTCAACATAAATTAACATCGTAACTGTTTTCATGTGTTCACCGAATCTCTGGCCAGCCAAGAAGGACTTCTCAAGCATTTCTCCGTAGACAGGAAAAATCTCCGTGTGATTATTGTCATTGAAGACGTTAGCCACCGCTCGATCTTTTGCACACTCGACCAATTTTATGATCGGCAAGCTGAGAAAATCGTAATAGGTCAGTTCTTGGTAGAGCCTGGTTCCCTTCATTCTCGCGATTTCGTTTTTGCACCGGGTTATCAAATCAGCCCTTTCTCTCTGGGCTTCTAGTTTTTCTTCTTCAGTGCATAAACGACCGATGTTAACTTCTTTGACCTCGAATCCAGCCAATGCCTTCTTCAGCAAGAAGCTCTCGAATATACTGCCGATCTTATCGTCAGGGCCGTAATACCAAGGAATAATTTCTTCCTCATCAAACGCCTCGATGTTAGCCCCGTAAATCAGTAGCGTCTCGATGCATTGGTGATTTTTATTTTTCACTGCCAGATGTAGCGGCGTCTTCCCTTTTTTATCTACCGAGTTGACGTTCGCTCCGTACTCCAGCAGTTTCTTCACGAAGTAGAGGCAGTTCCTCTTTACGGCCAAGTGAAGTGCAGTGTAGCCATCGCTGTCGACGGTCTTGATCTCGATATCGGAGTCTTCGCGCATAAATATCTCGAAGAAGCTTTTCGGCAGTGGTTTCTTCTCTTCCTGCCAGGGCTCGTTGAAGATGCAGAGGTGAAGCGCAGTCTGGCCAATGCCGTCGGGTATAGTCGCGTCGGCTTTCTTACTCATTAGGAGATCGAATATGTCTAATTGTTTGAACTTGAGCGAGTAATGGAGAGGAGTGTCGCCGCATTTGGTGACGGCGTTGATGTTTGCATTGTGGAGAAGTAAAGTATAAGCCGCGATGTAACAATTGCTGAGCACTGCGAAGTGCAGTGGTGTTCGGTTTTCGCAGTCACGCGCGTTGACATCGGCACCGTGAATTATCAACATTTTATAAACCTTACTGCGTCGGCAGTTGATGGCCACGTGTAACGGGGTCATTCTCAATCGGCACTTTATGTTCAAGCGAGCACCGCGCTCCAGCAGCATACGCGTGTAGATCAGGTTTCCGTTCTGTACGGCCAGGTGCAGTGGGCTCCTGCCTAAACTGTCTTGAGTGTTGATATTTATCTTGTTCTTTTCCAAAAGAAATTGGAACAAGCTCTCGTTCTTATTCTTTATGGCAGTGTGCAGCATAGTGGATCTGTTATGTCCCCTCTGGGTCCATTTGGCCCCGCGTGCTAGGAGCAGCTCAGCGACGTTCTTGTGATCGTAATCGAGCGCGAGGTACAGTGCCGTGACGCCTCCTTCATTGATCTGTTTGATATTGGCGCCGTGGTCCAGTAGTAGCTGGACGATCGACAGCTGGCCGACTCTGGCGGCGATATGCAGGGCGCTGTCGCCCGACGAGTTTTGAACATTGATATCGGGATCTTCTTCCAGGATCAGCTTCACTATTTCGATATTACCGCGTTCGATGGCCTGGTGTAGAGAAGGCCAGCCAACGCGACTGAATGTAAAATCTGCTAGGCAGACACTCTCGTGAACTTTGGCACCGTGTTCGATCAGGGACTTGACGATGTCGACGCTATCGGATCGCACTGCGTAGTAAAGAGGGCTGAACCCGCTGTTACAACGTAATTTCGGATCCGCATTGAAATTGAGCAGAAGATTAACCATGCTCAAGTTTTTCTGCATTATCGCATTCTGAAGCGGGGTCTGACCCCGTACGTTTAACGCATCAATTCTTGCCCCGTTTTCCAAAAGAAGCGTGACTATGCCCAAACTGCCCGATGTGACTGCCTTATGCAGGGGAGTATTGTCGCGCCCGTCGGGCGCATTAACGTTCGTCTTGCATTTAAGGACCAGGTATTCAGCGATCTGCAGGTACCGACCCTCGGGGTCCGGGTTGCCATTTTCGGCTACAACATGCAGGGGTATACGACCTTCATCATCGCGTAGTTCGACGCTGGCGCCGTTTTCGACGAGATAGCGGAGCAAGTCCATGTGGCCCTTCACAGTAGCTATGTGAGTCGGTGTTTCGCACTGTTCGTTCCGGGTGTTGACGTCGAAGTTGGTTATGACGAGCGCTTCGACAAAAATCTTGTCGTAGGTGTAAACAGCACGGTGGAGTACGTCAGGATCGGACATCTCGCGAAATTTTCTCTTCGGTCGAATTCTTTCCTCTCTCTCATACTTGATACCGGTGATTTTGGCATGGTTCCGAGGGAATCGTTGCCTGTTGACGCTCGGTCTCGGGTTGTCGTCGCCCTCGTTTGAATTCACATTGCTGGTTGACGCCATAATTTATCGCTCAGCTGAAACAAACCATATTGGTTAACGCAACATTCTCGGCACCGCTAGTTATTTAACCATTATTCTAAATGGGTGGCGAAAAATTGAAGCTGCTTAAAGTAAGAAATGGGAAATTTAAAATAATCAAAGGATCTTTTCGAGCTAGAAAATAATCATTTTGCACAATGTACAAGCTTCTTTTCGTTTTACGTTTTCTGCAGTTATACACATTATATCGCTTGAAGAAATACTCTCATTTTGGCAATACTAAAATTCTGAATTTTCAATTTTTTTCACCAACAAGTGCATAATTCGTTAGGTCGTTTATAAACCGAGTATATTTTACGTAAAAATACAACTAACTTCACGAACGTACAAAAAAAAATGCACAAGAGTATATGAGTGTAGAAACTTCACTTTTTCAAACCATCACAACACTGTCTTCTAAATAAAAACACAAGAAAAATCACTTGATAATATATATTATACTTACGTTAACTTCTGAGTTAAAACTTTGTCTCGCACCTCCGAGCACAGAGCCGAAAATGTCACTTCGATTTTGCTGTCGATACTGCCGATACTGCCGACACTGCCGAGACTGTCGAACTGCCATGCAAAAACCGACTGATAGAAACTGCAAGGGTGGCTTTGCCTTATATACGATTCAAGACCGTCAGGTATCCTGCGACAAACTATATTACGGGAAACCAATGGATACCGACTTGGTCAACAAAGTGTTTAGACAATGTAGCACTGAAAATCGGCTAATTGCGTTCTATGAATGTCAGTTCGAGTTTATGAATGGGAGGTTCTTGGAATCTTTGAGAAATATAGCAGGTATACAAAGGTATAGCCGACGACTTGGATGTTCCCGTAATCTGCAGAGTCTAGAAGGCGCAATAAAACTGATCCTAAATTATTGTGGCAATCGAGTAAGGGACACGTGCATGTATAATTAAGAGCAGTGGGTGCAGAAACGATTGACCTGTATGAGAAATCACTCGAGTGATGCTACCGAAATCATTTGTTGCAAACCAACGCGGACCTTTGCCGAAATAACTATATATACAATAATAGTTATTTATCGTGTATCTTTTTAATTCTTAGAGTACACGCTTCTGTTTCTTCTTCTTCTTCTTCTTCTTCTTTGTCTTCTTGTATCGGTATTAAATGCGTGAATCGGACGATTCGCGTTAGGGCCTAGTTGTTATTATATTACTTTATAAGTCGAACGCTTCTTACAGCATAGATTTTCCCTATATAAGGACGCAGATTTTGTCTAATATTTTGGTAACTCCGCCCAACCGTGGAACGCAATCACGGGGAAAATTTAAGAAGCCATAATATCTTGTAGTCATATAAAATGTCCCAATATCATCATACCATTACTAGCGTGCCACTACAGTCTCGCCATCCCTAAATGAGTTTTTAACGAGGCTAGTGTACCTTGGGCGGGTCTATTCATATCCTTTGTACATGCGTACGTATGGCACCAGACCACTTACCCACCTCGATTCGCACACCTTTGTGCAAATGTTTGCAGACATACTATTCTGTAAATGTGCATTTCAGAGATAATATCTATAGAAATTCTCCAGACAAGTTGAAATTTCTAAGTAAATTATTATTGTTGCAAAATAGTCAAATATTTGGAAAAGGGAGAAAAATAAAAATGATCCACATTATGCTGTTTAAATAAACAATAGATGCCTTAACAAAAACTGAATAGTTAAAGCCAAAAGTTCTACCTAAAAAAACCATCAATTAATAGCAATATTAATAATAAGCACTTCATATATCTATCTATCCCTCTCTCTCTCTCTATTTATATATAAATGTTTACATGGGTGATTCTCTGTAAGATCAGCCGACAAACATTTTTTTCTTCCGCAAGCCATGGTAATCATGTCCTACAAAGTGTTTCCGATGCACCTGACTTTCTTCAGATTTTTAAAATAATTTTTCTCAAAGTTCTCTCAACCCAAAGTTGAGAATTACGGAATTTTTTGGTTTTTCTAGCCTTTTTAAAAAATTCATAGCTTCTCAGGGAAGCATTTTTTACTACAAAACCATATATACCTTCTTTGAAATTTTTAAATTTTCTGTACTTTTTATTGAAAATACTCCCAAAATCATATATATATGTTATAACATGCTCTTTTTCAAGCTATCAAAAATGAGATGCATTTTTTACAAGTTATAAAATGATCGACGGGCATTCTGGGAGTCAGACAGACACATTTGTAACGGAATAAGCTATCTCCATGAATTTTTTAGTGTTGATCCGGATGATTAAACCTTCTTAATACTTTATTTTAAAGTTCAAATGGTTTATAGCATTGTTAGTACTTGGGGAGTATTTTCAATAAAAAGTACAGAAAATTTAAAAATTTCAAAGAAGGTATATATGGTTTTGTAGTAAAAAATGCTTCCCTGAGAAGCTATGAATTTTTTAAAAAGGCTAGAAAAACCAAAAAATTCCGTAATTCTCAACCTCGGGTTGAGAGAACTTTGAGAAAAATTATTTTAAAAATCTGAAGAAAGTCAGGTGCATCGGAAACACTTTGTAGGATATGATTACCATGGCTTGCGGAAGAAAAAAATGTTTGTCGGCTGATCTTACAGAGAATCACCCATGTAAACATCTATATATATATATATATATATATAAATAGAGAGAGAGAGAGAGGGGAATAGATATATGAAGTGCTTATTATTAATATTGCTATTAATTGATGGTTTTTTAGGTAGAACTTTTGGCTTTAACTATTCAGTTTTGTTAAGGCATCTATTGTTTATTTAAACAGCATAATGTGGAGCATTTTTATTTTTCTCCCTTTTCCAAACATTTGACTATTTTGCAACAATAATAATTTACTTAGAAATTTCAACTTGTCTGGAGAATTTCTATAGATATTATCCCTGAAATGCACATTTACAGAATAGTATGTCTGCAAATATTTGCACAAAGGTGTGCGAATCGAGGTGGGTAAGTGTTTTGGTGCCATACGTACGCATGTACAAAGGATATGAATAGACCCGCCCAAGGTACACTAGTCTCGTTAAAAACTCATTTAGGGATGGCGAGACTGTAGTGGCACCCTAGTAATGGTATGATGATATTGGGACATTTTATATGACTACAAGATATTATGGCTTCTTAAATTTTCCCCGTGCTTGCGCTCCACGGTTAGGCGGAGTTACCAAAATATTAGACAAAATCTGCGTCCTTATATAGGGAAAATCTATGCTGTAAGAAGCGTTCGACTTATAAAGTAATATAATAACAACTAGGCCCTAACGCGAATCGTCCGATTCACGCATTTAATACCGATACAAGAAGACAAAGAAGAAGAAGAAGAAGAAGAAACAGAAGCGTGTACTCTAAGAATTAAAAAGATACACGATAAATAACTATTATTGTATATATAGTTATTTCGGCAAAGATCCGCGTTGGTTTTCAACAAATGATTTCGCTAGCATCACTCGAGTGATTACTCATACAGGACATTCGTTTCTGCACCCACTGCTCTTAATTATACATGCACGTGTCCCTTACTCGATTGCCACAATAATTTAGGATCAGTTTTATTGCGCCTTCTAGACTCTGCAGATTACGGGAACATCCAAGTCGTCGGCTATACCTTTGTATACCTGCTATATTTCTAAAGATTTCAAGAACCTCCCATGATAAACTCGAACTGACATTCATAAAACGCAATTAGCCGATTTTCAGTGGTACATTGTCTAAACACTTTGTTGATCAAGTCGGTATCCATTGGTTTCCCGTAATATTGTTTGTCGCAGGATACCTGAGGGTCTTGAATCGTATATAAGGCAAAGCCACCCTTGCAGTTTCTATCAGTCGGTTTTTGCATGGCAGTTCGGCACTATCGATAGTATCAACAGTACCGGCAGTATCGACAGTATCGACAGCAAAATCGAAGTGACATTTCCAGCTCTGTGCTCGGAGGTGCGAGACAAAGTTTTAACGCAGAAGTTAACGTAAGTATAATATATATTATCAAGTGGTTTTTCTTGTGTTTTTATTTAGAAGATAGTGTTGTGATGGTTTGAAAAAGTGAAGTTTCTACACTCATATACTCTTGTGCACTTTTTTTTGTACGTTCGTGAAGTTAGTTGTATTTTTACGTAAAATATACTCGGTTTATAAACGACCTAACGAATTATGCACTTGTTGGTGAAAAAAATTGAAAATTCAGAATTTTAGTATTGCCAAAATGAGAGTATTTCTTCAAGCGATATAATGTGTCCATTAAAATTGTAAATTTGCGCAAGACCGTGCTTGCTTCAACTGCAGAAAACGTAAAACGAAAAGAAGCTTGTACATTGTGCAAAATGATTATTTTCTAGCTTGAGAAGATCCTTTGATTATTCTTACTTTCCCATTTCTTACTTTAAGCAGCTTCAATTTTTCGCCACCCATTTAGAATAATGGTTAAATAACTAGCGGTGCCGAGAATATTGCGTTAACCAATATGGTTTGTTTCAGCTGAGCGATAAATTATGGCGTCAACCAGCAATGTGAATTCAAACGAGGGCGACGACAACCCGAGACCGAGCGTCAACAGGCAACGATTCCCTCGGAACCATGCCAAAATCACCGGTATCAAGTACGAGAGAGAGGAAAGAATTCGACCGAAGAGAAAATTTCGCGAGATGTCCGATCCTGACGTACTCCACCGTGCTGTTTACACCTACGACAAGATTTTTGTCGAAGCGCTCGTCATAACCAACTTCGACGTCAACACCCGGAACGAACAGTGCGAAACACCGACTCACATAGCTACTGTAAAGGGCCACATGGACTTGCTCCGCTATCTCGTCGAAAACGGCGCCAGCGTCGAACTACGCGATAATGAAGGTCGTATACCCCTGCATGTTGTAGCCGAAAATGGCAACCCGGACCCCGAGGGTCGGTACCTGCAGATCGCTGAATACCTGGTCCTTAAATGCAAGACGAACGTTAATGCGCCGGACGGGCGCGACAATACTCCCCTGCATAAGGCAGTCACATCGGGCAGTTTAGGCATAGTCAAGCTTCTTTTGGAAAATGGGGCAAGAATTGATGCGTTAAACGTACGGGGTCAGACCGCGCTTCAGGATGCGATAATGCAGAAAAACTTGAGCATGGTTAATCTTCTGCTAAATTTCAATGCGGATCCGAAATTACGTTGTAGCAGCGGGTTCAGCCCTCTTTACTACGCAGTGCGGTCCGATAGCGTCGACATCGTCAAGTCCCTAATCGAACACGGTGCCAATGTTCACGAGAGTGTCTGCCTAGCAGGTTTTACATTCAGTCGCGTTTGCCGGCCTTCTCTACACCAGGCCATCGAACGCGGTAATATCGAAATAGTGAAGCTGATCCTGGAAAAATATTCCGATATCAATGTTCTAAACTCGTCGGGCGACAGCGCCCTGCACATCGCCGCCAGAGTCGGCCAGCTGTCGATCGTCCAGCTACTGCTGGACCACGGCGCCAATATCAAAAAGATCAACGAAGGAGGCGTCACGGCACTGTACGTCGCGCTCGATTACGAACACAAGAAAGTCGCCGAGTTACTCCTCGCACGCGGGGCCAAATGGACCCAGAGGGGACGTAACAGATCCACTATGCTGCACACTGCCATAAAGAATAAGAACGAGAGCTTGTTCAAATTTCTTTTGAAAAAGAACAAGATAAATATCAACACTCAAGACAGTTTAGGCAGGAGCCCACTGCACCTGGCTGTACAGAACGGCATCCTGCTCTACACGCGTATGCTGCTGAACCGCGGTGCTCGCTTGAACATAAAGTGCCGATTGAGAATGACCCCGTTACACGTGGCCGTCAACTGCGGACACAGTAAGATTTATAAAATGTTGATAAATCGCGGTGCCGATGTCAACGCGCGTGACTGCGAAAACCGAACACCACTGCACTACGCGGTGCTCAGCAGTTGTTACATCGCGGCTGATACTTTACTTGCCCACAATGCAAACATAAACGCAGTCACCAAAAGCGGCGACACTCCTCTCCATTACTCGCTCAAGTTCAAAAAATTAGACATGTTCGATCTCCTAATGTGGTACAAAGCCGACGCGACTATACCCGACAGCATTGGCCAGACTGCGCTTCACCTCTGCATCTTCAAGGAGCCCTGGCAGGAAGGGAACAAACCCCTGCCGAAAAGCTACTTCGAGATATTTATGCGCGAAGACTCCGATATCGAGATCAAGACCGTCGACAGCGACGGCTACACTGCACTTCACTTGGCCGTAAAGAGGAACTGCCACTACTTCGTGAAGAAACTGCTGGAGTACGGAGCGAACGTCAACTCGGTAGATAAAAAAGGGAAGACGCCGCTACATCTGGCAGTGAAAAATAAAAATCACCAATGCATCGAGACGCTACTGATTTACGGGGCTAACATCGAGGCGTTTGATGACGAAGAAATTATTCCGTTGTATTACGGCCCCGACGATAAGATCGACAGTATATTCGAGAGCTTCTTGCTCAAGAAGGCATTGGCTGGATTCGAGGTCAAAGAATTTAAGACCGATCGTTTATGTACTAAAGAAGAAAAACTAGAAGCCCAGAGAGAACGGGCTGATTTGATAACCCGGGGCAAAAACGAAATCGCGAGAATGCAGGGAACCAGGCTCTACCAAGAACTGTCCTATTACGATTTTCTCATCTTGCCGATCAAGAAATTGGTCGAGTGTGCAAAGGATCCAGCGGTGACTAACGTCTTCAATACGAATAAGCACACGGAGATTTTTCCTGTCTACGGAGAAATGCTTGAGAAGTCCTTCTTGGCTGGCCAGAGATTCGGTGAACACATGAAAACAGTTAAGATGATAATTTTTGCTCAAACGAATTCCTTATTCAATGAGGATATAATCGACAAAATAGCGAGTTATATTGATTTAAAGGACATGAGACGATTGGATCACTATATTAAGGAAATTGAGTCGACGAATAGCCCAGAGGAATCGGTAGAAAACAGTTCGCCTGCATCATAGAACGACAAGTCAGTATTTAAAGAAAATGTGATCGGGCCGCATTTCGTATTTATATGGTGATAAAAATAATCAAGTTCAGACAAATTTAATTATTTTAAAATGTATACTCAGGTTTGTAAACAAAACAAATTTTCAACTGAACGAGAAACGTCCCGGCTCATTAATTTATCGCGTTGCTGTTTTGAACACTTTTATCCGATGCAATCAGTCGTTTACTGTATCGTAGAGTCAGCGATAAAGGTCGGCTTCGGTCACTAATAGTGCTTATAAAATAGGCAGGTAGTAAGGATGGTATAACAATAATCAACTTTGTATTGTTGAATATAAGCATTCCAATTGCTTTTACAGATAGGATCTATAGCGATGACGAAAAAGATATCATGTGATCGCGTAGTCTACGTAAGATACCCCTGAAATACTCTTTAAAATGTTAACTGTATATAGGAGGGAATCAGGTAAATGTAATAAACTTTCATTTCTACATTATAAATATATGACGAAAGGGCAATATACACGGAGTCTGACAGCCTTTACTTTACTAACGGAAAATTTTTAAATAAATATAATTCTGTTTTGCTCGCTGCGGTTAGACTCCCTGTAAATGCACTTGAAAGCACGGTTCGAATATGGTCAACCATGGTATGTTGAGATTTATTTTGTGTTGTATACGAGCGATTAGTAACTTCCGGTTAATGCAAAATTTTCATTTATTGACGTTTAGGTAATTCATTCATGTACGTCATGTTTGTTTCTAATGTGCAACTCAAGACTCATTTTTTTTATACTCCATCGTACACTTTTAATTTCATATCAATTTTTACGATTTATACTATGTAAACACCGCAATGAATTGTGTAATTAACTTTGTTTGTTGTCTAGTCGGCTTTTATGTGTATACTTATGTATCTATGTGTCATAATAATCAATCATGTTATTGGTACTCACAAAATCATCGTTGTAAGTATGAACTTATGTTTAGAATAAATAAAAAAAATGTATATAGCGTCTTTTTTTCAAACTCCTATCACTGCCCTTCCTTTGCAACAAAAAAAAATTGCATGCAATTCAATAATTTAAGCATCGTGAGCTCTCGTGAGGCACGAACGTTAAAAACTTGGCATAATACGAAATAATAAAAACCGCTGGCAATTCATTGGCACGTAGCTTCCTCCAAACAAATCTATTATTCCTTCTTCATATGTATCGTTCAAATATATTATTTTAATAATGCGTTTCTTTATCTCCGGACCTTCTTAATAAAATGAATTACAATTTATATCACAAATAGACCTCATAACCTCATAAAACCATGAATTTTGTCAAAACATTCTGAGTTTTCGTTAGCGAGTTACAAGATTTAATAAAAATAATAATTTTCAGTCATACAAGGTATACAGGGTGAGAGGCAAAGAAGTTGTATTTTAATATCTTTTCAACTAATCATTTTCATAAGCTCCGAAAAGAAGTTAGCCAGGGTAATCAAAAGATCTATCTTTTCCTAAAATTTCAAGTGCAATAAGGCCTTTCTACACCCGTAATCGAGACTCAAAAAAACTCACTTTAATCAGTTTTCGATTTAGTACTAAAAAAATAAGTAGTCAAATCACTTGAAATTTTAATGGAATACAGTTTGACACGTAACCCATCAGCGGTTTTTTTCTTACATATATCCATAGAATTTACCAATAATTCTTTTAAGTCTATATTTGCTCTTTTCAAGCCTTCAAAAATGAAATGCATTTTTTACAGGTTATAAAATGATCGAGTGCCATTCTGGGAGCCAGACAGACACGTTTGTAACCGAAAAAGCTATCTCCATGATTTTTTTAGTGTTGATCCGGATGATCAAACCTTCTTAATATTTCATTTTAAAGTTCAAATTGCTTATAGCATTGTTATAACATATACATATAACTTTGGGAGTATTTTTAATAAAAAGTACAGAAAATTTAAAAATTTCAAAGAAGGTATATATGGTTTTGTAGTAAAAAATGCTTCCCTGAGAAGCTATGAATTTTTTAAAAAGGCTAGAAAAGCAAAAAAATTCAATAATTCTCAATTTTGGGTCGAGACAACTTTGACAAGAATTATTTTAAAAATCTGAAAAAATGCAGGTGCATTGGAAACACTTTGTAAGATCAGCCGACAAACATTTTTTTCTTCCGCAAGCCATGGTAATCATGTCCTACAAAGTGTTTCCAATGCACCTGAATTTTTTCAGATTTTTAAAATAATTCTTGTCAAAGTTGTCTCGACCCAAAGTTGAGAATTATTAAATTTTTTTCCTTTTCTAGCCTTTTTAAAAAATTCATAGCTTCTCAGGGAAGCATTTTAATCTCTCTCTCTCTCTC